>CAUYUJ010004951.1:0-35000 GCA_963575745.1 Prorocentrum cordatum | reverse complement strand
TGGCAACATCTTTCATTGAGCGTGTCGTTATCGCCAAGGCGCTTGCCAGATCTTGAACTGAAAATGTGGCTGTCGCCGAGGCGCCGGCGACATCCTTCATTCAGCATGTCGTTCCCGCCTTGGCGCAGGCCACATGTCTGATTGAGAATGCTATTGTTGCCTCGGCGCCGACGACATCCTTCAATGAGCGTGTCGTTCTTGCTGTGGCGCATGCCACATGCCTGATGGAGGATGCCGCTGTCGCCCAGGCGCCAGCCACACCTTTCATGGAGCATGTCGTTCTCGCTGTGGCGCCTGTTACATGTCTGAGAAACAATCTCGCTGTCGCCCAGGCGCCAGACACATCGTTCATTGAACATGTCGTTCTCGCTGCGGCACCGGCCACATGTGACTGAACATGCTGCTTTCGCCAGGGCGCCGGCCGCACGCACGATTGCGATAACTGTTCTCGCCGCAACGAGGGCCGCACTCTCGACTCGGCATGCTCCTCTCGCCCGGGTCCTGGGCGCTGGCCGCGCGCGCACGATTGCGATGGTTGTTCCCGCCTCGGCGCGGGCTGTGCTTTCGAAACGGAATGCTGCTCTCGCCTGGCGCCAAAAATATGACTGCGAGTGCTGCCTGTTGAACCGCCTTGATAGCCTCCTGGGTCACTTTTGGCCCATCTTGGGATGTTTTGGGAATTGTGTGCCCCCACCCCGTTCCCCCCAACCCCGGCAGAGCAACCCCCGCCCCCAGCAGAGTTGAAGCTCAGAGTGCAGTTTCAGCAGAGCTGAAGCTGAAGCCTGAACTTCGTCTCTTTCAAATTCACACGCCTGATTGGCGGATTCAACTCAGGTATTCACGCGCCAAGCACGCACGCGCCAGGAGCACGTTGGGGACCCCACATCCGCGCACATACTCTTACGCATGAAGAGATCACATGTTGGATTGTTCCCCTTGGCGCCTGCATGCATCCGTGAGAATTGCCAAACGTGCACGCGTCAAACGCCCACTCGCCAGGCGCATGTTTGCCGCCACCCCGAACATGTAAATTCACACGCGAAAGATTCGGCGACCACATATTGGATGCACCTGATGCGCGCCTGCACACGGGAAAATTCGTGCCAAACGCGCACGCGCCAGGTGCATCTTGGCTCCCCCGCTCCGCATAAATATTTTTACGTGTGAAGACTTCGCCCACATGTTGGATGCCACCCTTTTTGCCTGCACACGTGAAAACACATGCCAAGCGCGCACGCACCAGGAGAATGTTGGGTTCCCCAACCCTTCCCTCGCGTATTTCTACGCGTGAAGAATTCGACGCCCACATGTTGGATGCCCCACTTGTGGCGCCGCTGGCGCCGAGAACACGTTAAATCAGAGGCAGCAGCGAAGAATGGGGATTCCCCGCTGCAGTGTTCTGGCGGAGAACCGCGGGCAACGCGTTCTCTTCTCCTCCTCCCCATCCTCGTCCTCCTCCTCCTCCTCCCCATCCTCCTTCTCCTCGATCTCCTCCTCCTCCTCCTCCATACCTTTTCCTGATAAATAATTTCTCCCTGTCGCACCCCGAGGTCAATTTTTAGGGTGGGCCGGGCCTTTCGCCTGAGACTTCTTCACCATTTACGATTCTGAAACTAAAAAGGTGACAACAGCTTCACAGATGGAGGGCGGGTGGTTTTCAAAATGTGGCTCGCGTCTTAGCGCCGCGAACACTCGACTTAAACAATTTAATAGTGTCACGAATTGAGGGCGGGTGGTTTTCAAAATGTGGCTCTCGCCTTAGCGCCGCGCACATTCGTTTGAAGCATTTGCAAGAGCTTCACGGACTGAGGGCGGGTCGTTTTCAAAATGTGGCTCTCGTCTTAGCGCCGCGAACACTCTTTTAAAACACTTAATAGTGTCACGAATTGAGGGCGGGTCGTTTTCAAAATGTGGTTCTCGCCTTAGCGCCGCACACATTCGTTTTTTTGGGCGGGTGGTTTTCAAAATGTGGTTCTCGCCTTAGCGCCGCGCAGATTCGTTTTAAACATTTGCAAGAGTTTCACGGATTGAGGGCGGGTGGTTTTCAAAATGTGGTTCTCGCCGTAGCGCCGCGCACATTCGTTTTCAAAATTTGCAGGAGGTTCACGGATTGAGGGCGGGTTGATTTCAAAATGTAGTTCTCGCCGTAGCGCCGCGCAGACTCGATCCAAACATTTGCAAGAGCTTCCCGGATTGAGGGCGGGTCGTTTTCAAAATGTAGTTCTCGCCTTAGCGCCGCGCACATTCGTGTTAAAAACATTGAAAGAGTTTCACGGGTTCTCATGATCAACGTGGCAGAAATGGTGTGTTGGAAGGATTCAGGATTACGCGGGTGCAGCAGTTAAGTTGCGTCGCGGTGTTGAAGTCCCAAAAATGGCGTTCTGGCAAGATTCCGGATCGTCAAGACGCAGCAGTCAGGTTGATCCGTGGTGTTGAATTCCCGAGAACCATGTGTTGGCATGCTTCAGGGTCTTCAAACGGTTGTCTTCCAGCGAGGCAGTTCCATCAGTGGAAATGAACCGTTGTCGGGGCCTATGAAGAGGGAGTTTCGAGGGAGGGTTAATTCCAACATCGTTGATGACTCTTGGATTCACAGTGGTCCTCCTCCTCCTCGCCCTCCTCATCGGCCTCCTCCTCCTTCTCATCCTCCAGGCCCTCCATCTTCCCATCGTGCCATTGGGTTTCCTCCTCCACCGCCACCTGCTCATGCAACCCCCTGAAACACTTTTTGGTCGGCGGGGCGAGAGCGAACCTCTTCCGCTAAAAGCTAAACAACCCCCTGAAACACGACCACCCCTGCATTCCCCTCGTCGTCGTCTTCCTCCTCTTCATGGCCGTTCTGCCCACCCTCCTCTTCCCGCTCACTCTGTTCCTCTTCTTCCTCTCCATCCTCCTCGTCTCCCTCATGCTCCTGCACCTCCTGCTACTCGGGTGTTTGCGCCCGCGGGCGGATTGAAATGTGCCGCCTGGTTGCGGTTGCGGTTGCGGCTGTGCCCGCGGGTGGGTTGAAATGCGTCGCTTGGTTGCGGTTGCGGTTGCGCTCGCGGGTGGGTTGAATGAAATGTGTCGTTTGGTTGCGGTTGCGGTTGCGGTTGCGCACGCAGGCGGGTTAAAGTGTGTGATTGGTCGGGGGCGGTTGCGCCCGCGGGCGGGCTGAAATGTATCATTTGATTGCGGTTGCGGTTGCGCCCGCGGGCGGGTTGAATGAAATGTGTCGTTTGGTGACGGTTGCGGTTGCGGTTGCGCCCGCGGGCGGGTTGAATTTTGTTCGCTTGGTTGCGTTTGCGGTTGCGCCTGAGAGCGGGATGAAATGTGTCGTTTGGTTGCGGTTGCGGTTGCGCCTTGGTGTTTTGAAACGTGTTGTCAAAAGTGCCCTTCCAGCTCAGTCAGCGCAGTTCAGTTCAGTTCTTTCGGTCAGTCAGCGGAGGGCACGAAATTTCACCCGGCTCCGTCGGGAAAAACATGTCAGATGCGCATGCGCCAGACGCATGTTGGATATCCCCCTCCGCACACGTAAGTACTTGTACGCATGAAGGCTACGACGCTCACATGTTGGATGCCCCCTTTGTGGCCCCTCTGGCGAGGAGAACAGGTGAAACCGCGTGCCACATGCGCATGCGCCGGACGCATATTTGGATACCGCCCCCCGACGCAGGTTCAAGACAAGCTGATGCCAAAGCTGAAGGGAAGCGACAAGGAACACGAAACACAGCGCCACAGCACACCAGAAGCAAGATCACGACAGGTTGCCGACAGGGTACGAGAACTATCGCCACACACAAGGCGATCGAACGGCAAGCTTTCGAGGTTGGCCAGAGACGAGCCGACAGAAGGCCGAAAGCCAAAGGCCGAGCGAGCGAGAGGCCGATCAAGAGGATGCCGAAAGCCAGTGAGAGACCAGAGATGCCTCCCAATGCTTACCCGTTACGAAAGTATTTCATCTTGGGCAAATGACGACTACGGCGACGCCGAGTTTTCATGTAAGTCCAAATTGTGTCCGCAACATCCTGTCTTCGGTTCCTGGTCGTTTCAAACGGCGTAGGAGAAGTGCCGCGAAGAGCTTTTATCCAGCCTGCAGCAAGCAGATGGCGTTGTACAGAGACGGGTCGCCCTTCTTGAAGATGGTAATCACCAAGGACTCGTGCCAGCTGCCTGGAATTTCGCCATCTTCACAAAATGCCCGACACAACGCAACGGCCCAAGCTCGGGCCGGCGGGAATCGGCTCTATATCTATATCTATATATATATATGTATACATATATAGCCTTCCAGGCATCTGCAGGAATAGCGTCTGATTCGCAAGCCTTGTCCCATCTCATCGCTTTTGCCGCTTCGGCGAGTTCCCGTTCTTGTATGGGCCGACTGCCGCAGGGAGCACAGGGCCCAACGTATTTGCCCGCATGGGCGTCGCGTCACGTGCGGCGCACTGCACGCCGCTGAGATGATCGGCTATCGTCTCCTGCCGGGAGTCGGCCGAGCATTTTCTTTGGGTGGAGGGCAAAGGGTGAAAATTGAAATGCCGTTTCGATGGATTTTCGAGGCTTGAATCTGCACAAGGTGAATCACAAGACGAATTGGTTTACGAGGTGCCAAAGCCCATATGGATTTCACCCTGAGACCTCCACCCTAAGAAAATGTTCTGGTCGGACTCGACTCATCCGCTCCGCGGGTCTCGCAGCCGACCCTGCTCCGGCGCAAGCCTTTTTCTCAGTTTGCGGACTTGGCCCCCATCGCCAGTAGCGAGGATCGAAAGTCGGGCGAGGGCTGCTAAAACCGTGGCTCCGGTCGCTCTTTAGGGGAACGAAGGATGACATGAACATAAAAGCTCGGAGATCCGCGCGGATTTCTCTCGGATCCGCGCTGGACCCCGGCGGCGCCTGCGGCGCCGCCCCTGGCGCGCTCGGCGCGCCAGGGAGGGGGGTCCAGCGCCGATCTGAGAAATCCGCGCGAACCTCCGAGTTTTTATGTTTATGTCATCCTTCGTTCTCCTAACTCTGCCCTGTCCCTTGTGACAGACACCTGCACCTGCGTGTTCAGGTAACTCTCCCTTGCCATGCCCCCGCGGCGTCTGGCGTCCGTGCGTTTCACGATGGTGTCCATAGCGCGGTCAGGGACTCATAGCCTCCGCGGCACCGTCGGCAGGGTGAGGATCAAGGCTGCAGCTGCAGAACAACAATCCTTCATTATGGCTTCGACATCGGAGGCCGTTGACGCCAGCATGCTGCTTTCCAGCTCCTCTGCGTGGTCGGCGAATGTAGCGGCGAACAGGTTGGATGTTCTAGGAAGGCGGAGGGCGCGCAGGCCGTGCTGGGGGGCCAATGGCGACCGCGACGGCTTTGGGACAACCGCGCTGATATCTGCATATACCAGACAATCGTGCGAGGCCAACGCGCGCCGCTGGTCATTCGTCAAGAATGGCAAACTGCCCAGCCATTCCCGCGATACCATCAAGGAGTCAATATGTCCGAAATTCTCAGGCGTGGGGATAGCAGACGGCCTCCTCCCAACGCTATAGCATGTGGTCTGCTGGTCTGCCGGTTGATCGAAACACGCGTTTCCGATGAGAAGTCTGTGCTTGGTGCACAGCTCTGCAAGCAGGCTCCGATTGGAGGACGAATTGTATTCAGCCGCTGGAGTGCCAAACACGTAAGGCCCCATGATGCCCTCCTCTTCGTGAGGGAAGCGACGGTGAAGCCGAGCATTGAAGTCACCCAGAACCAGTAGCGGACCGTGAGAGGATACACCAGACAGGAATGTATTGGGGTCACTGTCATAAAGGACCGCTGGTCTTCAAAAGCCTTTGCCGTTGTGTGGGGCGTAGGCGCTGCAGACCACCATCTTGCCGCCGACGACTCGTAGTTTCAGGTACGCCATGCGGGTTGTCTCCCGTCGGAAGCCAACCACGCTGTGGCGGAGACGAGGGGCGACAATGAGACCCAGTCAGACCGTCTCTTGGTCGGTGCCGATGCTGGAGCAGATGTTGAGAAAGCCGCCCTCCGAGAGATGATAGTTGTACCCAGCCTTGTGCTCCTTTTGGATACACAGAATATCGCTGTTGAGTTGAACCATGTGCTATTCCAACTCTACTGCTTTGCGCCCGTGTAGCCACTCCATGTTCCAGGACGCCACCCAGAGCTGCCGAGAACAAGGACGAATGGGGCCCCCGCGAAACCGAACTATCTCCTCAGCTCTACTGGAATGACGGGGAGCAGGGCGAAGAGGTACAGCAACGTTGCCAGCGGCTGCGGGTGAGTGTTCGCAAGGATGAATTCGCAGCACGCCGTGGTTCATACGGGCAGTAGGTCCGGTTGCTGGTGAAACGGATGAGAAATCGCCCATGCGCCGTGCGTCCTCGTGGGGCCCTCGTCCCTTAGCCCCCCCTTTGGCGCTCCCTCTGAGTCCCTGGGATGCTCGCTCGATGAGGTCGTCTGGCTTCTGAGCGAGGTCCTTGAGCAGCGGTTGGCCGTGCAGCTCGGACCAGGTGGCCCGCCCTCCTCCCCGTACGCCACGGAGTTGCCAGGGACCGCTGCCGTGAGCGCGCTCCCGCCCCCGACCGCGCCGACGCCAGCGAGGCGCGCCGCCGCTGACCGAAAGGTTGCCAGAAGCCCGCCGCTCGTCCGGCATACCAGGCACCCGCACGTGGACCTGCTGCCAGCGCGGCAGCCTGCTCCGCGTCTCGCTGATGCTACTGCACGTCCTCTTGCCCCTCCTGCTCCTGCCAGTGCTGCTACTGGTGGCTGTGTCACTGTTCTCTTCCTGCTGGCACTCCTGACCCCTGGCCCTGCTTCCCTCTGCGCCCTCGGCCTTCCCTTCTCCTCTTCCTTCTCATGTCTTCTCCCTCTTCTCATGCTCCTTCTCTTGCTCCTCCTGCTTCTGTTGCTCATCATCCTCCTTGTCGATCATGATCCTCAAGATCTCAATTTCTGTCATTAGCATTATCATCACATGATCCACAACAACAGCATGTTCTGCATCATCATCACCATCATCCTCATCATCCGCAGCATCTTCATCATCCTCATCATCAACATCGTCATCCTCATCATCACCACCACCATCATCGTCCTCGTCCTCATCATCCTCATCATCATCATCATCATCCTCATCATCCTCATCATCACCATCATCACCATCATCACCATCATCACCGTCATCCTCATCATCACCATCATCGTCGTCGTTGTCGTTGTTGTTGTCGTCGTCGCCATCGTCATAGTCATCATCGTCATCGTCATCGTCATCACAGCAGTTTCTGTTCGCCACGCTCGTGACCTTGGGGGTGCCCTCGCAGGGATGGCCGACTACCCCGCGTTCGAGACGCTGCGGGTGAGCACGCTCGCCCCCCGCGTGCTCGGCGTGGAGCTGCACCGGCCGGAGAAGCTGAACGCCATGAGCTCGCTGCTCTTCGAGGAGGTCTCGGCCTGCTTCGAGGCGGTGCAGCGGGACTCGGAGACCCGTGCGGTGGTCCTCCACGGCGCCGGGCGCGGCTTCTCGGCGGGCTTGGACCTGACCGACGGGGGCCTGCCCCTCGGGAGCAGCGGGCAGGACGTGGCGCACACGGCCCTGTCCATCCGCAGGCTGGGCGTCTCGTGGCAGCGGGCGCTCAGCCTGCTGGAGGAGTGCGGGAGGCCAGTGATCGCCTGCATGCACGGCGCCGTGGTCGGCGCGGGACTGGAGATGATCTCGGCGTGCGACGTGCGATTCTGCACCGCCGACGCCTTTTTCGTCGCCGCGGAGGTGGACGCGGGCCTGGCGGCGGACATCGGTGGGCTGCAGAGGCTGCCGAAGATCGTGGGCAATCAGAGCTTGGTGCGCGAGCTCGTCATGTCAGGTAGGCGGCTGTCGGCTCAGGAGGCCGCGCAGCACGGCCTGGTGTCGCGGCTGTTGGCAGACAAGGCGCAGATGATGGAGGAGGGCGTGGCTTTGGCCTCGCAGCTCGCAGCGAAGAGCCCTGTGGTGATGCTCGGGGTGAAGGAGCTGCTCAACTTCTCCCGCGACCACACGGTCGAGGACAGTCTCCGCTTCGCTCTCACGTGGAATATGGCCATGCTTCAGGGTGGCGACGTCAAGCTGGCGGCCGCGGGCCTGATGATGAAGCAGACGCCCAAGTTCCCGGACCTGCCAGACGCGCGCTCGAAGTTGTGAGCACACCTCGTCTTTCTCCTTTCGGAGGTCGCTAATTCTACACCAGCAAAGGTTCCGGCCAGGCCGGTTAGACACCTTCCTGGTTTAGGCATTTTCATGGTTTAGCCAGGAAGGCGTCTACAGCATTCTTCGGCGGGTCCAGCATGAGCGTAGGTGTACAAGGTCCTCCTCCTCCTCCTCCTCCTCTCCTCCTCCTCCTCCTCCTCCTCCTCCTCCTCCTCCTCCTCCTCCTCCTCCTCCTCCTCCTCCTCCTCCTCCTCCTCCTCCTCCTCCTGTTCCTGTTCCTGTTCCTGTTCCTGTTCCTCCTCCTCCTCCTCCTCCTCCTTCTCCTCCTCCTCCTCCTCCTCCTCTCCTCTTTCCCCTCCCCTCGCGCATGTTGTGGCAAGGCCTTCCGGCCCGACCACTCTCGGCGGCGCACTTCGCTTCCGCAGGGTTGTTTCCTGGACCACGTTCGAGGCGGGAGGTTTCCCGGAGTCGCGCGCGAAAGCAGCACGTTCGTTGCGCGCTTGGGATGGGAAGGTGATCGTCTTCTTATTCACTGGTTTGCCGATCGGCTCGGGCCCTCGCGCCCCCTCCCCCCACCTTCCCTGGAGTAGACCTTGGCTGTTTTGGGTGCCTGTTTCGAGCAGGTGGAGTCTCCCACATAGGACGCACTGTTGCAAATAGTCGCACTAAGCAGAGGTCTCCCCCCCGTTCCGCCCAATCGCGAAACGCCGAATAAGAAAACGTTCACAAGGGAGGTAGATGGCGAGGGACACGAGTGTTGAGATAGCATTCTTAAGTGTAGTTCAAAGCCTCCCAAATGTGGTCGAAGTAGATGGGGTCGGAGCATCGTCGCAGGATCGCGTCGCATCGCCGATGCATCGGCGATGCGGCTCGATGTGGGGCCAAATGTTTCACTCTTACGTCGCCGATGCATCGGCGTCATCGCCGGTGCGGAGCGATCCTCCGACCCCATCTATTCGGACCCCCATTTGGGAGACCTCCAATAGTGAGGCATCGTTGCCGTGTTTCGCGGATTGCTCGAGTCGGTGATCGTTCTGCGCGGCACCATCGAGCCCAATCGGAGGAGCAGGAGCCGTGGATGCGAATGAGTCGCGGAGCCGTGGAGATGGTGTCCAGGTGGGCGTGCGCGGACCGCAAGTTGTCCATGGTCACATTTATCCACAGCTGACCTCCCTCACAATCCAAGGGGAGGGAGGAGGAAGTGGAGAAGAAGGAGGAGGAGGGATCCACCCTCATCCTTTTCCTCTTCCTCCTCATCCTTCCCTGCTCTCCTGTGTCTTCTGGCTGCGTGGCCTTTCCCCTCACCCCGTTGTTCCCGCCTGTCCTCGGGGGGGGCTGGAATGAGTTCGAATTTGGCATGGCAAACAGGCAGTTCGAGATTGCTCCCCGTGAGCTCCCCATACAGTCGGACCGAGGTATAAGATCGAGGTCTGTTCGGGGAGGGTACCCTGATGTTCTTCGTTTTTGCTGGATGTTCTCGTGCACCCTGGAAGGTGGACCCTTGGAGGCTCTGCGCGTTTTGGCTGTCGGAGGGTCTCGTGTTCTTGAAGGATGTTATTGTGTCGTAGGTCCGACTGTACGTCGGGGTCCGTTCGGGCGGACCTGGAGTCGCGACGATTCCGCAGGCGCCGCCTTGTGCCTCGCGGCCTTCCAGCTGCGCAAGCGCCCTGTCCAGACTCGCTTTGCCATGGGTTTACGAGTCGGGACAATTATTCAAGTCCCTCATAACCCGCGTGCTTGATGTGCATCCCAGAGATACTTGAGACTTCTGAGGAGACATCGGCACTTCAGGTGGAAGTCCAGTCCAGTCTAGTCCAGTCCTCCTCCTCCTCCTCCTCCTCCTCCTCCTCCTCCTCCCCCTCCTCCCCCTCCTCCCCCTCCCATGTTCCCTCTCTCTCTCCTGACTCCTCCCTTCACGGGCGTCGAACCTCCTCCTTCTCTTCCTCCTCCTCCTCTTCCTCCACCGCCTCCTCCTCCTTCTCCCTCCCTCCTTGTTTTCTGGGCCTTCGGGGAGTCCTCGTCGCGACGGCTGGGCGCGGCTCGGCAACGCGTGTCAGGGTGATGCTCGGGGGGCGTCCGAGAAACGGCTTTGTGCGCAGTTTGGCCCAGGCCGTCGCAGCTCCAAGCTCTGAGATTTGGCTGGCCTGGCCGCCCGCGACGACAGCCTCACAAACGCCCATGGCCGAGGACTCGGGGCCTGCCAAGCTGCTGGCCATGGGGGGCATTCGCACGGCGGCGGCGCCTGTCCCGGTTCCTGTCCTCTACCTGTTTCCAGTCTCCTTCAACGCTGGAAAGGCCAAGATGGCCATGCAGCTCTCCGAGAAGGGAGCAGTCGCCGTCGACAGATTCGACAGGCTTACACCTGTCTCCGCATCCGCCGACCCGTTCCATTTCGGTGTTATAATGGGTCTTCTCTGATCGTCGGTGGGCACCCGCGTGGGTCTTAGGGTTCTGGGGATTGAAAAGACGCAGGAAAAGGGAGTGGGTGGCGGGGAACCGGGCAAGGAAGCGGTTACGCGGGTCTTGGCCATTTCCTCAAATGGACAATTTGGGTCTAGTGGTGGGACTCTGAGGGGAGGGAATATCACACGTGTAGAGACCCCACAGGGGCAGCAGTCTCGAGCTCATGCTCCGCCGCTAGTCCTCCCGTCGTGTCTTTCCTCCTTCGTCCTTTTCCTTCCCTCTTCTCCCTCTGATCCTCTATGATATTCATCCCTCCCTCCCTCCTTTCTTGCATGCTGATTCAGGCATTCCTTTTCTGGGTAAACTATGGCACGCTCTATCGGGCACGCATTCGGCTTCTGATAGGGCCGATTGGGGGCCTCGGAGGGCGACCAGGAGCTGCCTATGTCAACGTTGTTTGCTGTTCGTGTCCGAGCTGTGATGGGGCCGCTTCGGGCCCGATTCGGGCGACCGGGAGGCCTCTCGAGGACCAATTGGCGGCCTTTTGGGAGCCCCTCGTGGCTTCTTGAGGGCGTCTAGGGGGCTCCCGGGGCCTCTTGGGGCCTGGCCTTATGAAACTCCTGAGGCCTCCTAGGGACCTCTTGGGGCCGCTTGGAAGCCCCTTGGGGACTTCTTAAAGGCTCTTCGGGGCTTTCTTGAGACGTCTTAGGTGCCTTTGGAGGCCCTCTCGAAGCCTCTTGGGAGACTCTTCGGGAGCCTCTTGAGCAGTTTGGGAAACCTTTTGGGCCGTCTTTGGGCGATGGGCCCCTTGGGCCGTCTTGGAGGCCATCCTCAGCTGTACTGAGTCTTGGCCGTCGTGGAGGTCTCTTGGGCAGTCTTGGAGGCCACTTGCGAGGCCCAGCAGGCCCAAAAGAGCCCTGGGTGAGCCCCGCCTGGGTGAGCCCGGCTCTGGTCAGCGTGGGCAGGCCCCCGCGCAATTTTGGACCCGGTCGTGGGGGGTGCCGGGGGGGGAGCATCGCACTCCTTCAAACTCCAACGAGTCAGCGGATTTGTTCTCCACATGCGCGACAACTACACGCTGGAGTACGCCCGGCTAAATCCAGACACCATGGCAGTGCCAACTCTGGAGATTGACGACAAAGTAATCACCGAGTCGCACGAGATCGTCAGATACCTCTTTCACAACTACCCTGGCCCGGGCGACCGCGAGGTGCAAGCGTCCGGGCGAGCGGCGGAGATGTGGGCGTTCGTGGACCTCGCGAGGAGCTGGGACGAGTACGTGTTCACGTACGGACACATGGGCGCGCAGAGCTCCGATATGGCCAATGGCATACGCCTGCTGTATCTGCGGTACTACCTGGGCCAGACGCTGAGAGAGAAGCCAGAAGACGAGCAGGTTCTGGTGAGCGCGTACGTCAACAAGATAGCGGGGATCATGACCATGAACCGGGTCACTGGGGGGGGCGCCACGCCAGAGGCCAGGGGTGGACATAAACGGTGTTTTGGCGATTTCGTGGGCCGTTTTCGTTTCGACGTCGTTTTGCAGCAAAGACGGATTTGAGACAAAACGAGCAAAAACGAATACATAGCGAAAACGAAAATCACTGTTTAGGTCGAGCCCTGCCAGAGGCCAAGGAGAAAGAGATGCAGACCAACCGGGCTCGACTCGACGGGGTGCTCGCGGCGGCCAGCGCCCTTCTGGGGTCAAGCTCTGGCTTCCTCTTCGGCGACCAGCTGTGCACTGCCGACGCCTGCTTCTTGCCCATCCTTCGGACATTCCTCGTCGCGACACCCGCCATGTTCGAGGTGGTCTTCGCGAAGCACCCGAACCTTCGCGAGTATTGGGAGCGGGCCCAGGCATCGGAGGACGTGCAGCAGGCGCTGCTCCGGTGCGTGAGGAAGGGCGCGCTGGCGTGGTTCATGCTGAAGAAGCGGGTGCCCAAGACAATCCTGGCCTACAAGATGGGATTGTTGAGAGCGCCGCCACTGCCCGACGAGATCGAGGAGCGCATCAGAGCGGCCGCGGTTCGGAAGTGGCAGGAGGTGCGCGGTTGAGCGCCAGCTCCCCGGCCTTTCTGACGTCCGCCTTTGTTCGCGAGGCGGGCCTCGGAGCTCTCGACCCCGTCCCCGAGGCCACTTTCCAGCCGCGGGCCCTGCTCTGGCGGTCCCGGGGATCGCAGCGCCCCCCCGGCGCCGAAGTCGACAAAACAAGCGACAGACAAGAACGAAGTTTGGGGCACACGCACACCCCCCCACACCCCCACACACACACACACACACACACACACACACACACACACACACACACACACACACACACACACTTCTTGCGTCGTCGGCGAGGCAGGGGTCCTCTGCCCCAGCGGAAAGGCCTAAACGGGGGTGCCGTGAGAGCGAATTGCGCCACCACGCGAGATGGAGAGGAGGAGGAGGAGGACGCGGCCGCACACACACACACACACACACTCAGACACACTCAGACACACACACACACACACAGCACAACAGAAACGGTAGTCGCCGTGCTTCTTTCCTCGACGCCCGGCGCGCTGGGTCTCCCGCGCGCGTGGGCCGCACCGGTCGCCCCTCCCGCCAGCTGTGAGGGGGCGCCGCGGAGGCGGCCGCCGTGGGGCCGCGGCCCGCGCTCGATCCGCGAGGCCGCGACCACGCGCGAGAAAAGGGCAGAGCGGACCCTTGGTATCGCTCGGATGCGTGTTTTTTTCTAGGCGGGGATAATTGAGGAGCATCCTGGATCACTCTGCGAGAAAACCACGCGCGAAGCCGAAAAAAGCACATGGAATGGATGTCCGAGCGGCGGGGAGGGCCCTCCCAGAGGCCCGACGCTCCCAACAGTATTTGGGCGGCGGGAATGTGGTTATCTTCGGCCTCCGCGGGCCCTCGCCGGGCCTCGGGACCCCTCCTCCTCCTCCTCCTCCTCGTCCCCCTCCTCCTCCTCCTCCTCCTCCTCCTCCTCCTCCTCCTCCTCGTCCTCCTCCTCCTCCCTGGGGCCCGCGCACCAGAAGAATTAAAGCGGCCCGATGTCTGGGCTCGGAGAGGCGCGGGGTGATCCTGGAGCCGGCTGGGGGGCTGCGGTGGGGCGTGTCACTGGCTTCAGCCATGCTAGAGAGGAGCGGCATCAGTTTTGCGCGGGTTTCAGTCCGTGTCTCCTCTAGGCTGGGCCGCCCTCTCCAGATGGGCAGTGGACGCCGAATGTGCCTCCTTTCCCCTCCTGACTGGTTTCGCTGGTGCCCATCCAGGGCAGACTCCCAGCCGCTTCAAGGAAGGTCCTCTGCATCCCTCCCTCCCTCGCCCTACCTCGACCTCACATCCGTCTTTCCTTCCCTCCGAGCACCTGCATCCTCCCCTGTCGTCCATCCTCACTCCTCCTCCCTCCTCCCCTCCCTCCCTCCGCGACCGCTCAGATTGCCACGGCGGGCCAGCAGCTCGCGGCAGGGCCCGCACCCAGGCCCCGTCACGCGCAGAGCCCTCCCCCCGCCCTCGCCGCCCTCGACCTCCCCTCCTCGAAGGGGCCCTGGGACACAAATACGTACACACAAGTAACAGGAACACCCGTATTTTCCCATCGTTTCTTGGCTCTTGTCTTCCCCCCCACTTCCCGTCTTTGCCCCTATTTTCCAGGGAATCGACGCTTCATTGTGTCTGTGTGTATTTTCCCCTCTCTGACTCCTCCAGGCGCGACGCCCTCGCCCTGCAGCCGGGCCGCGGCCGCCCATGGACGTCCCGTCCGAGGCGGGGCCCGGGCCCCGGGCCGCTCGCCCGGGCCGGGCCGGCCGGGAGGGGGGGGGAGGGCCCAGCCGGCAGGTGTGCACACGGTCCGGCAGGCAGGCAGAGCACTTCCGTGTTTGCCTTCTGCTTCGCTCGAAGGAGAAGGAGAAGAAGAAGGAGAAGGAGGAGGAGGAGGAGGAGGAGGAGGAGGAGGAGGAGGAGGAGGAGGAGGAGGGGGAGGAGGAGGAGGAGGAGGAGGAGGAGGAGGATCAGGAGGAGAAGGAGGAGGAGAGAGAGGAGGGGGGAGGAGGAGGAGGAGGAGGAGAAGGGGAGGAGAAGAAGAAGGAGGAGGAGAAGAAGGAGAAGAAGAAGACGAAGTAAGAAGAAGAAGAAGAAGACACAAGAGGCCACAAACATGAGCTTTTGGCGCTCCGCGCGGATCTGCCCAGGAAGGCGCGGATCCACTGTCGGAGGCCTATCGCCGATCCATCGGCGATGTACCGCCGATTCCGGGTCGATGCATCCCCCAATATGCCAGTCCCCCCTGTCGTTGCCTCTCAGGTGGGCGACGCAAAAAATAAACGGGGTGGTCTGCGCCGACATTGGCGCGTAAGTTGCCCGCGTAGGGTCACGCGTAAGCCTTGGTCTCAGAAATAGCGTGGGGTCACGCGTAAGCCTTGGTCTCAGAAATAGCGTGCCGCGCTGGCGGCTCGCGTAAGCCACCGCGTAACACCCCTTTTTGATCGTCGCTCAGGTGGGCATGGGCCTGGGGCGGACTGAGATTCTCGGTCCCCGTGCTTTTCCAGATCGGTTTCAGAGAGCCAGTCGAGGGCTTTCAGCCACGCGCAGAGGGGGGGCAGGGGGAGGGGGGAAGGCTTCTTAGAAG
This sequence comes from Prorocentrum cordatum, assembly GCA_963575745.1. NCBI lineage: Eukaryota > Dinophyceae > Prorocentrales > Prorocentraceae > Prorocentrum > Prorocentrum cordatum. The sequence goes on along the minus strand of CAUYUJ010004951.1, from coordinate 19,833 downwards.
CACCCCCTGCTTCTCAGAAGGAGCGGGCCTCATAGACGTAAGGCCAGGGCTTTTAAGAAGCAGGGTGCTCCTCAGAAGCCGCCTCCCCTCCCCCCAAATTGCGCGCCGCCAAACCTTGGGGCTCACGGGCGGACATGAAAATCACGAGATCGGAGTGGGGCGGGGCGCGCTCCTGGCCACAAATCAGGCCGGGATGGACGAGGTCGGAGGATTGGGCCGCATCGCCAATGCATCCGCGCGATTTGGGCGACGCGGCACAATCTTGTAATCCCACTTGCGCAGGCTCCACTTTGAAGGGCTGTCCCATCCAAACAGACGAAAGCTGAAGTTACGGAAGCCGCACCGATTCAACAGAAGCGCGACGACCAGAAACAACAAAAAAAATCATCATGATAGGTTCGCGTAGTTAGCTAAGCCGATGTTTCTACTTGTTGAGGTAGCTCAGTTAGGTCGGCTCAAGTATTTCGGCTATTCTTTTGGTGGGCCTCGTCAGTTGGGTTGGTGGAGTCATGATTGTCGAGTGGCCTGGGCAGTCCCACCACCGCGCCTGGGTCGTAGGTCAGAGGCCTCTGGGATGCATGTGCAGATCTTTCGGTTTTTTTTTCTGAAGCCTCTGGGACTGTGGAGGACGATCTATGGAGAGGAGGCATGCTGCCAAATAATTTCCAGATGTCTACAAGATGTTTCAAAAGTGTATACATATATCGGCGCACCGGGTCCGGGGGCCCGGGGCCGGGACCTCGACCACAAATGTGCGCCCCGGGGGGCCCGGAGGCTCGTCGGGGCTTGCCGGAGGCCTCCCCAGTCAGACAAGACGGCCCAAGAAGCGCCCAAGACGGCCCAAGAAACTTCCAAGAGGCCTCCAAGAGGGCTCCGAGATGCTGAAGATGGCCTCCAGACGTCCAAGGACGCCCCCAAGAGGCCCCAAGAAGCCTCCAACATGCGTCCCAAGAGGGCCCCTAGACGCAAAAATTGGCCCATTCCCTTCGTAAAACGTACATTTTCAACAAAGTTGTCTTTTGGGCTTTCCGACGTTACAGGACGGCCCAAGAGGCGCCCAAGACCGCCCCAAGACGGCCCAAGAAGCTTCCAAGAGGGCCCCAGGACAGCCCAAGAGGGCCCCAAGACGGCCCAAGAGGCGCCCAAGATGGCCCAAGAGGGCCCCAAGACGGGCCCAAGAGGGGGCCCAGAGGGGGACCACGAACCGCAAGCTCGAGCCTTCCGCCCCAAGAGGCCGCCAGGAGGCCCCCAGGAGGCCCCTCAAGAGGCCCCAGGAGACCCCAGACGTCCAAGGACGCCCCCAAGAGGCTCCAAGAAGCCTCCAACATGCGTCCCAAGAGGGCCCCTAGACGCAAGAATTGGCCCATTCCCTTCGTAAAACGTACATTTTCAACAAAGTCGCCTTTTGGGCTTTCCGACGTTACAGGACGGCCCAAGAGGCGCCCAAGACCGCCCCAAGACGGCCCAAGAAGTTTCCCAGAGGGCCCCAGGACAGCCCAAGAGGGCCCCAAGACGGCCCAAGAGGCGCCCAAGATGGCCCAAGAGGGCCCCAAGACGGGCCCAAGAGGGGGCCCAGAGGGGGACCACGAACCGCAAGCTCGAGCCTTCCGCCCCAAGAGGCCGCCAGGAGGCCCCCAGGAGGCCCCTCAAGAGGCCCCAGGAGACCCCAGACGTCCAAGGACGCCCCCAAGAGGCCCCAAGAAGCCTCCAACATGCGTCCCAAGAGGGCCCCTAGACGCAAAAATTGGCCCATTCCCTTCGTAAAACGTACATTTTCAACAAAGTTGTCTTTTGGGCTTTCCGACGTTACAGGACGGCCCAAGAGGCGCCCAAGACCGCCCCAAGACGGCCCAAGAAGCTTCCAAGAGGGCCCCAGGACAGCCCAAGAGGGCCCCAAGACGGCCCAAGAGGCGCCCAAGATGGCCCAAGAGGGCCCCAAGACGGGCCCAAGAGGGGGCCCAGAGGGGGACCACGAACCGCAAGCTCGAGCCTTCCGCCCCAAGAGGCCGCCAGGAGGCCCCAAGGAGGCCCCTCAAGAGGCCCCAGGAGACCCCAGACGTCCAAGGACGCCCCCACGACGCTTCGCGTCACCAATTTCTTCTCACAACGATTCCTGGGGCGCGCGCGTGGTTCTAGTTTCAAATATGCGAGAGAGCGTGATCCACCGCCGCTTTGCTCTGGAAAATTGCCAACTTTTTCCTCCGGAACCCGCCCCCCCCCCCCCCCCTCCGAAAATCCCCCCCCCCCCCCCTTGCTGGAACCCCTCCCCCCCCCCCCCCCCCCCCCTCCCCCGGCAAAACCCCCCCCCCTCCCCTAACCCCTCCCCCCCCCCCCCCTCGAAACCGGGGGGGGGGGTCACTACCGGTTCGAACCCCCCCCACCCCCCTCCGGATCCGGAAAACCGGGGGGGTCACTACCGGTTCGAACCCCCCCCCCTCCCCCCCCCTCGAAAACCGGAGGGGGATCACTACCGGTTCGAACCCCTCCCCACCCCCCCACTCACCGCCAGCAAACGACTCCCGGTCCCTACCACCGTCCGCATCACATCCTCCACTGTTGTTCCCAGCACCACTGTCCTCACCACCCACTGTGTCCCCACCAGTGCCCCCACCACTGTCGCACTGTCCCCACTGTCCCCACCACTGTTCCCACCACGGTTCCACTCTCCCCACTGTCTCCACGGCCCCAACCACTGCCCGACTATCCCCACTGTCCCCACTGTCCCACTGACTCCTCCGCTGTCCCACTGAGCTGTCCCACTGTTCCCACCACTGTCCCCACTGTCCCCACCACTGTCCCCACTGTACCTCTGTCCCATTGTCCCACCGCCGTCCTCGCCACCGCCTTCACCACTGTCCCCACCACCATTGTACCCTCCACTGTCCCATTGTTTCCACCTCATTCCCACTGTGCCCACACCACTGTCCCCACCACCACCGTCCCCACCACTGTCCACTGTCCCCCCTGTTCCCACCATTGTCCCCACCACTGTCCCCACCACTACCGGCCCTCTACTGTCCCACTGTCCCACTGTCCCCACCACTGTCCCGCTGTCCCCTCACCACTGTCCCACCAACACCGTCCCCACCTCTGTCCGCACCCCCACTCGGTTTTCGAGAGGGGGGGGGGGGGAGGGGTTCGAACCGGTAGTGACCCCCCCCCCTTTTCATGATGAGCTGGGGGGGGGGGGGGGGGAGGGGTTCGAACCGGTAGTGACCCCCCCCGGGTTTTCCGGAGGGGGGGGGGGGGAGGGGTTCGAACCGGTAGTGACCCCCCCCGGTTTTCCGCCAGCAGCGGTAGAACACGCTCTTTCAAATATGCGAAGACATGTTTGAAACATGTTTGGAACATGTTTTACACATTCTTAACACATGTTTAATTCAATGATAGGACTGTTAGTGTGTCCATTGTCGTCGCATCCTCAACTCTAGGAGGCGGTTTTGGGAGTGTCTCGGGGGCCTCTTGGTGGCCCCTTGGGGCCTGCGCGTGGTCTCCCGGAGTTTCTTGAAGGACTCTTGGGCGCTTGCTGGCGGTCTCGGAGGTCATCGTGGGGCGGAGGGCTCGAAAGTTAAGTTCGAGTTCCCCCTCTTGGGGCCATCTTGGAGGTGTCCTGGGCTGTTGTGGGGGGCATTTCGGCCCGTCTGGGAGCTGTCTTGGGGCTCTCGTGGTTGCTGTTTGGCGTTGGCTGGTGCACTGTTGCGGCCGCGCTAGCGGTCGCGCGCGCAGCTGCCGGCTAGTGCGGCGCGACCGACGTGGCCGCGGTGGCGCTGACGCCGGGCACTTCCCAGCGAGCACTTCAATGCGAGTCGGCGATTCGGGCGGGCGCGGTATCATACCAACGTCGACAACGGTAGACGCGAGGATGATAGCAGCGATGTTGCTAGCGATGGTGACAACGACGAGGGCATGGCCAGTGAAGGCGCCCTTGCGTCGGCAGGGAAGGTTTTGGCAAGAGCTCGAGATGCGCGCGCTGCCGAGAGTGGCCCGCACGGCATAATCTGACACGCATCGCCCCCCACACACACACAGACACACACACACACACACACACACACGAATACACACACACACAATCACACACACACACGAATACACACACACAGACACACACACAACCCACTCACTCCCCCAGAACGCGCAGAAGGGCGTTCGAATGATTTCGACATGCGCGCGCGAGAGGCCCGTTTAATAGTTCCCCCCAGAGTTCGCAAGAGCGCGGGTTTGGGATTCGTTTCCGGAATTCTCGTTGCGAAACGATGTTGCTTTATATGGATTCGGGGCACTCGGTTTTGAAACCATTCTGCGAAATTTTAATTCTTGAAGGATTGCGGCACGCGCGCGCGACGACGCGCGTGTGCGATTTCGTCCCAGTTTTTTCGCGATTTCGTCTCGTTTCTTTCAAGGGAGTCAGGAAACTGCCGATGGTTGACGAACGAGCGCGCGCGCACAGTGTTTCTCGTTGGGGATCGGGGGAGGAGGGGGCGATCACAACCTGCCTGGGATGGTATGAGTTCACATTGAAAATGGACGATGGGGCAGAATCACACGCAGATCACAGCGCGCAAAGGGGCGCCGTTTAGTCCGGGGGGAAGGATGGGGAGTGGGAGGTCTCAATATTGTTTGGAGACAAGATAATCTATGTGGCGCACTTCGCAGTGAGTTGCGAATTATATTGTTCCGGCAACCACCCCGCCCACCCACGCGCAATTTGGTCTGCAAAACCCACGCGGCGCCGATTGCGATGAGTGCTTGGCATTGGCTGGCTCATCTCCGCTACCGCGCATGCTCGCGCGCAGCTGCCAGCCAGCTTGGCGCGACCGACGCGGCCGCGGCGGCGCTGACCGCCAGGCGCTTCCCCGCGGGCACTCAAGTGCGAGTCGGCGACTTGGGCGGGCGCGGTACCATGGCAACGTCGACGACGGTAGACACGGGGGTGATAGTGGCGACGCTGGCGACGACGAGGACTACAACGAAGGCAAGGCCAGCGACGCAGAACCACGCGCGTTCACATGCGCCCAGGAAACTCGATTCCCAAACCCTTGCGGAACCTTAGGTTTGGAAGGATCTCGACATTCGCGCGCGACGAGGCGCGCGTGCACTGCGCCCCATGTGTTGCAAGGGGTTCTTGCGACAGCACGCGCGCGAGGGCGTTCCCCCGATTCCGACTCCGCCGCGCGAGGGGCCCGTTGAGTCGCGCGCCACGCGCGCGCTGAAAGACAAAAGTGCATGGTTTTTCTTCGGAATTCGCCAGAGCGCGCCCGCAGGTTTTGAAACAAATCTTCTCGTGAAACTGCAAGCTCGCATGGTTTCGGGGCACTCGACAGTAAAATCCTTGCGAGACTTGGGTTCTACGTTCAATTAAGCTTGCCCTGTGGGTTCTAATTCGGTCAAACAGAATGGTGCCTCGGGGGCCACGTTGCCCATTCCTCGGAGGTCCCCCGGGGCCCTCGGGCCCCCCCGGGTTCCTCGCCCTCGGTGCCTGGGGTGGCTTCGTTGCCCGTTCTTCGGAGGCCCCCCAGAGCCCCGAGGTCCCCCGCTGCCCTCGGGCCCCATCGGGCCCCCCGGGCCCATCGGGCCCCCAGGGTTCTCCGGGCCCCTCTGGCCCCCCGGGTTCCTCGGCAACGCCAGGTGCCGGGCAATGCAAGGCAACGCCCAGCAATGCCAGCCCATGCCAACCCCTGCCGAGCAACGCCAATCCACGCCGAGCGATGCCAAGCAATACCGAGCGACGCGCCCAGCGATGAGCCCATGCAATAGGCTTTCCCCGAATTGGGATCTCGCCGGGTTCACGGAGGATTTCGGCACGCGCGCGCGACGACGCGCGCGCGTGCACTTCGCCCATTCTTTGCAAGGGGTTCTAGAAAACGGATGATGAGTCGGGATGAATGAGCGCGCGCATTAAAATATATAGGAGAAGGATGAAGAAGAAGAAGAAGAAGAAGAAGACGAAGAAGAAGAAGAAGAAGAAGACGAGGGGGGCGATACCGGCCTGGCCGGGATGTTAAGAGTTCATATTTAGGATGGACGATGGGCAGAATCATGTGAATTGCAACACGCCAATGGGCACCGTCAAGTCTGGGGGGGGTCTACTCTTTCTACTTGTTGGGGGGGTAAGGAGAAGACACGAAGTTGCCAATGCCATTGCTCGCGCAATCATTCCATCCACCCACCCGCAACCTGGTTTGCAAAACCCATGCGGCGGCGATTGCGATGACTGTTCGGCGCTGGCTAGCGCGTCGCCGAGGCCGCGCTAGCGCGCATGCTCGCGCGCTCACTGACGGCTAGTTGTTCGGCACGACCGACGCGGCCGCGGTGGCGCTGACCGCCAGGCACTTCCCAGCGGGCACTTCAGCGCGAGTCGGCGACTTGGGCGGGCGCGGTATCATGGCAACGTCGCCGACGGTAGACGCGATGATGATAGTAGCGACGCTGGTGGCGATGATGACAACGCCGACGGCACGGCCAATGACGGCGCCGATGCTGATCACGCCGACGATGATGACGGCGTTTTCGTGGCGGTGATGAAAGTTTTGGAAGGAGTTCGACATGCGCGGTCGGACGACGAGCGCCAGCGGCCCGCATGGTATTATCTGACACGGATCGTGCCCCCCCCTCCCCTACCCCAGCACGCGCGCAAGCGCGTCCGAAAGATTTCGACACGCGGCGCGAGAAGCCCGTTTGGCAAAAACATAAGAATTTGAATGACGGAAAACATATGATAGTCTCAAGAATTCGCCAGACCACGAACGTGGGCTCTTTTGGAAACTGGTGTTGAAATCCGATGTTTCTTTTTTTTTCGGGACATTCGACTTTGAAATCGCTACAAAAGCCTGGGCTGTTGGAGAGTGGCGCGCGCGCACTTCGCTCCATCATCTGCATGGAGTTATTGCGGCAGCACGCGCGCGAAGGCGTTTTTGCGATTCCGACATGCGCGCGCGAAAGGCCCGTTTGGTAGCATGTTGTGAGCATGTTGAATCCGCGTGGTTCGCTGGAGAACCAACAAAAGCCCGAGCGCAAGCTTTTGTTTGAAAACTTGCGTTGGTAAACCATGCGTTGTTATGCGTTTTCGGGGCATTCGATTTTGAAATCCCTACGAATCCATAGGTTGTTAAAGGATTCCGGCATGCGCGCATGGTTTGTTGTAGAAGATGACGATGACGGGGTGCGATAGCAGATTGTTTGGAATGGTTCGAGTTCATAATTGGGATGCACGATGGGGCAGAATCAGATGTACATTGAAATACGAGAGGGAGACCGTTAACCCCAAAAAGGGGTAGATCTTCATGCACGCGAGGCGGCGAGTGTGGCCACATAGCGGCCAGACCGAAGACACGGCCCAGACGACGGGCAGCGACGGCTGCCATATAGCCGCCAGACCGAAGACACGGCCCAGAACAGGAGGAATAACCCCATATGTGCAAGCAATGTTTGGTGAGCATCAACGGTCTTGGCTTGTCGGGGCTCTCTTGTGCTGTTGGGCCTGCCTTTGGGTGTCTTGAGGGCCGCTTGGGCCGTTTTGAAGCAACCCTGGCCCCTAGGAGCGATCTTTCGCCGATTGAGGGCCCTCTCGGACCACCATATGCTTCCGCCCGTGCTCCTCCAGCTCCTCGACCTCGGCGAGCAGGCTGCCGCCACCACCGCCGACGGCAACGACGGCCGCCCGACGACAGCTGACGCCGACGGACATCGACTGTCGACGCCGCCGCCGTTGATGACGGCCGACGCCGTCGATGACGACCGACGCCGTCGACGACTGGCCGCCGCCCGGAGCACTCCTCCTCCTCCTCCTCCTCCTCTTGTTTTTCCTCGTCCTCTTCCTCCGCCGCCTCCTCCTCCTCCTCCTCCTCCTCCTCCTCCTCCTCCTCCTCCTCCCTCCTCCTCCTCCTCCTCCTCCTCCTCCTCCTCCTCCTCCCTCCTCCTCCTCCTTTTCCTCCTCCTCCTCCTCCTCTCTCCTCCTCCTCCTCCTCCTCCTCCTCCTCCTCCTCCTCCTCCTCCTCCTCCTCCTCCTTCCGGAGCAGGGAGGAGAGCTTGCCGCCAGCACACCGAGCGCCGCCCGCGGCCCTGTGCGCCTGCTGGGCCAGCGCTGCCTCCGCCGCCCTCTTCCTGGCCCGCTGGGCCCCTGCGGGTGCCAGCGCGTTTTCGGCCTCGCGCCGTCGGCTGCCGTGGCCAACTGTCGAGGGCAAAGCTCTTGCCAAGCGGACGCTCTGCGACTGCATCCCCCTGTTCATGTCCGCGACGGTCGGGACCAGCGCTGTCCTGGCCGCCGCGGCAGCAGCACAGCCGGCGTGCCGTAGGGAGAGGCACGGCGATGCAGCTCGGGCCTCCCACATTCTGCGCGCTGCTCCCAGCCAGGGAGGAGAGGCACAGCAATTCAACTCGGCTCTCTCCAACGGCCTGCGCGCTGCTCCCAGCCGCACGACGCTGTCCACCAGCCTGGTGCTGGCAATCGGCCTCCCTGCAGAGGCCAGCAGCCTTCGTGAAGACGTCGTCGAGAGGCTTCCCCTGGTCGTTGCAGGGTCGCCAGCGTTCGCCGCCAGGCTCGCGGCCCCCTGCTGAAAGAAACCCACGCCCGAGGGCTTCGCATGCTGCCCCGCCGGGGAGGGGGAGGGGGAGGGGAGGGGGAGGGGGAGGGGGAGGGGAGGGGGAGAGGGGGGGGAGGAGGAGGAGGAGGAGGAGGAGAGGAGGGAGGAGGAGGAGGAGGAGGAGGAGGAGGAGGAGGAGGAGGAGGCGGAGGCGGAGGCGGAGGCGGAGGAGGAGGACGAGGACGAGGACGAGGACGAGGACGAGGACGAGGACGAGGACGAGGAGGAGGGAGGCAGGGGGGGAGGGAGGGAGGGAGGGAGGGAGGGAGGGAGGAGGCAGCCCCGGGCCGTGAAGACGTCGTCGGGAGGCTTCGCTTCCGCGGACCGCGGGCGGCGGCGCGGCCAGCCCTCCTCGGCCACGCCGCGAGGGCGGCCTCGGCCCGCGGGGCCTCCGCGTCCAGCTGCTTCGCGGACGGCCCACTGCTCGTGTGCCGCGGGCACTCGTCGAGGACGCCCCGCGTGAGCCCCAGCAGGGCTCGTTTCGATTATTCGGAGTCGACTCGCCGATTCGTCAGCGAGCGAAGAACGGTATAAAATAAACTGTTTCGCCGTCGGGGGCGCCTGTCCCTGGGCGGCTGGAAAGTTTATACCCCTACGGTGCCACCGTAAGGGTATAGACTTTCCAGCCGCCCTGGGGCAGGTGTCCCCGACGGCGAAAAAGTTTAGTTTATACCGTTATTCGCCCGTTAAATTCGGCCTCGACGGCTTCCGAGCCCGATGCGATTCGACTCGGGGATCCGATGTGGGCCCCGATGTCTCGCGGGAGGCGGATTGGACCGCCGATCTCCGCCGGCCCGACTCTTCCCGACTCGGGCGCCGACGTGCGCCGATCCGGTTCACGTCGATCGCCGATCCGACTCCTCGGTTCGGGCCTGGGCCCTCCTGCCCCAGGGACCCCGCGGCGGCGCCGGCGAGGTGGCTCGCGAGGGGCGCGGCCGCGGCGGACGGGGCCCTGCGACCGCGCCGCGCTCGCACTGCCACTCGCGGATGTCCCGGTGCGTCCAGTCGTCGGCGCAGGAAGCGGAGCGCGGCGGCCGGTCCTTCGCCGCCGCCGAGCCTGCCCGCGCAGCTCCCTCGGTCGCGGCGCTGGTCCGCTGCAGCTCGCGCCGCCCCGGGTGGGCGAGCGCCGAGAAAGGGGAGCGCCGGCGCCCGTCGCGGCACTGCCGCGAGAGCGCGGAGGCGCAGGGCTGGCAGGAAGGCACACGGAGCGCGCTCGATCCGAAGCTGTTCTTGAGTAGTGGCTCTCTGCCTCCAGGGTGGGAGGGTAGGAGGAGGAAGGGGCGGGAACCGGGGGCAACGACAGGGGGGATAGGCATAGGGGGGGGATAGCCCCCATGAGGGGCAGCGGATGTGATGTTGGACGGGCATCGTGTGTTTTGGTTCTGCTGTCGAGCTCATTTGCAGGAGAAAAAAAAATATGGGGGGGATGCATCGTCACCAAAATCGCCCACTGATCGCCGATACGGGCCTGATAGCCACTCCGCGCCCAGGAAGGCGCGAGTTCGCTATCGGAGGGCCATCGCCGGTCTATCGACGATGCATCGCCGATTCCAGGTCGATGCATCCCCCCTCTGCCGCCCAACCCCCCCTTTTTCGTTGCCCCCCAAGGGCGGGAGGAGGAGCCCACCGGGAGACCAGCCACGTGGCCGGCAGAACGAGGGGGGAGCAGGCACGGCGAGGGGGCGGGGCGATCCTGGCCCGTGCCGGCCAGCTACCAGCGCATGCGGAGGAGGAGGGGGAGGAGGAGGCGGAGGAGGAGGAGGAGGAGGAGGAGGAGGAGGAGGAGGAGGAGGAGGAGGAGGGGGGGGAGGAGGAGGAGGAGGAGGAGGCGGAGGAGGAGGCGGAGGAGGAGGAGGCGGAGGAGGCGGCGGAGGCGGAGGAAGATGAGGGGGAGGGGGAGGAGGAGGACGGAGTCTGCCTCGGCCCGTCCCCCCTCCACAGACGCCGCCCCTGGCGCTGTCGGGGGGCGCCAGGCCCCAGCACAGCGCCTGGCCAGGCCCGCCTCTGCAGGCGGCCGCCGCCAGACGCCCCGCTCGTCGTCCTCGTCCTGCTGCTCGTCCTCGCCTTCGCTGTTGTTCCGATGCAGTCGTCCAGCTCCTGGTCCCCCTCATCATCCTACTCATCATAGTCCCTCGTCCCTCCCCCGACCGCCTCCTCATCCTCCTGGCGTCCTCTCCTTTCCGCCTCTTCATCCTCACACTACAGTTACATTTGCGCACACATAGTTTACGATCACTACTACTAAATTAAGACCCAACTTCGTATTCCTTAAGAGTGAATAGTAAAAGGGGAGGGGTCAGGTTCGGGCACGCGCATAAAGGACCTGAAGGGGGCCCCAAAACGCCCCCGGCACGCCCACCATTGCTTCGAAACGGCGCATGAGGCCTCCATGACGCCCCAAGAGGGCTCCGAAGTGCTCTCCGAGGGACTCCCAATAGGCAACAGTCACTTGTTTCCAGTAGGTCTTTCAAGGATTCTCCCGTTGTCGCCTGCTCCACTTCCCTACGCTCCGAGACGGCCGGCGATAGGACGGCTCGCCGGCTGGTCGTTGGCCGCCCATTCCCTGCGAGACGACTAGTACCGTGAACAGCTCCAGAGGCCCCCAACCTTGCGGTCGGCTGAGACGATCCATTACTTTTCCCTACCGTTGCCCTGCCGATCAGGTCGTCACCAACACACCACGGCTCGTTCGGCTGAGAAAAGCGGTTGCTGTGGAATCGCTGATGCAGCAGGCGAGCTTTGAAATTGGCACCCGTGTAATGGTGATGCCGACAAGGGCTGTGGGCGCGGAGCCGCCAGCCAAAGATTCTGATTTGCTGGCGTCGGCGCCCCCACTGGCGTTTTGGCCGAAAGAGGCCGCGCGGTCTGGCACTTTTGCAACACGTGTCAGCCACAGACTCGTGAGTAGTCAAGTCTCTCGCATGTGGTCACGCCGTCCATCAATAATTAGGGTTTCGTCGCAGTCGGCTAAAATGTGCCGAGGACTTCCGGCTCTCCGCACTGGGCGGTCGAGCCCGCCCGCGGCAGGGCGGCTCGCCGGCTGGTCGCTGACCACCCGCTCCCTCAAGCAGTGGCGAAGCGTCTTGTCTCGCTTATTGGCCCACCAAAGAATGTTCTAAGAACTTTCTGTGGTCTGCACGAAATGTTATTAGAACATTCCTGGCTGAGACTATCGAGTTTTAAAACATCGGCTTCACGTTCTAAGAGCACTGCTTTTGTTTTAAGAATATGCTCTGGTTCTAAGAACATGTCGTGGTAGGTCTATAGGAATGCCGGGACTGTCGGTTCCTTCTCAATTCCCTGAAACAGACAGATATTTGGGATCGTTGATTTATTCATTTAATCGCTTCGATCATTCCGCCAGCCCATTTCGCATCACGGTGGCTGCATGGTGGTGTGCTCGTACCCATAAGGAGCAGTAGAACAGGCAGGGCTCTTCTCGAGGAGATCTTGGGAGATGTGGCTCGCACCCTGTCGAAGAGAGCTCCAGCAGAGTTTCGAGACGTACCTGGGTGGGGGTCGGAGTCCTCGTGGATGCTTCTTGGGGTCTCTTCGGAGGGCTCTCGGGAGCCTCTGGGGAGAAGTTTTGACCCCTCTTTGGGGCCTCTTGGAGGCTTCTTAGGGGCCTCTTGGGACTTTGGGGGCCTGTTGGGCGTCTTGGGAGCTTCTTCGGGGGCCTCTTGGGGGCCTCGTGGGGACTCTTGGGGGTCTCTTGAGGGGCTCTGGGGGCTTCCTGGCCGCCTCTTGGGGCCATCCTTGGGCCGTCTTGGAGGCCTCTTGGGCCGTCTTAGGGTCATCTTGGGCCATGTGCGGGGGCCCTCTGGGAGACTTGTTGGGCCGTCTTGGAGCAATCGTGGGGCCTCTTGGGCCGTCCAGGACGGCCGGCAGCTCGACCAGGCGGTATTGCCAAAATCGTCCGAAGACCCAGACGAAGTTCTCTTGGCACCCTAACTGGAGCCTCTTGGGCGCTTCGTGGGCGCCTTGGGACCAACGTGGGCCATCTTGGAGCGCTCTTGGCCTCGGGCCGTGGGGCGTGCCACCCTTGTGGCGCCTCATTGGGGCGCTCGGGGGGCCCCCGCGGCCGCGCCCCACCCTGCTGGGACCTTGCCGGGAAACTCTTTGTCCGGGGACTCGGGACCCCCAGGGGCCGCCACGCGCGCGCGAACTAGGAGCGTTCTCGAACTCTTACCGGAGACTTCAGAACGTCCTTCGTCGTCCGCCGATGTCGTCGGTGCAGCCGTCGTCTTCCTCGTCGCCGCCGCCGTTGCGTGCCCTTGCCGTCGCCGCCACCGTCGTTGTCGTCGCCGCTGCCATCCGTCGTCGTTCGTCAACGTCGTCGCCGCCGCCGTCGTCGTTGTCGCCGATCCGCGGGCACGGGGGGTCTCGCGGCGGGAGCGGTCGAGACCCGCAGGCGCCAGGCTCGGGGCTGCTGCGGAGCGCCGTTGGCCAGGCCCCACCCCCTTTGGGCGCGGACCTGAGTCCTCTTTGTTGAACTCCCCCTCCTCCCCCTCCCTTTCCTCCTCCCCCTTCTCCTCCCCCTTCTCCTTCGGGCAAGCCCGAAGCATCCGGGCTTGCCCATGGGCCCACGATGCAAGTTTCAAGAATTTCTCGTGGTTTGCACAACATGTGTTTCGAACATGTCTGGCTGCGACTGTCTTGTTTGAATGCATCAGGCGTACAGTATGAGAGCACTGTTTGGTTAGAACATGTCTGGGCTCCGAGAACATGTCGTGGCAGGCCCATAGGGATGCCGGGACGGTCGGCTGCTCTTCAGCACCAAGCCGCGCCAAGCATGGGCTGCTTGGACTCCACAGCAGAGGGCAGAGCGCAGCAGGTGCTGGTCGCTGGTCGACCTCGGCACCTGGCCCGGGTTCGGGCAAGACTCTCCTCCTGTCACTGGATGGGGCGCTCCTTGGAGCGCCCGCCAGCAAGAGTGGTCCCCAGAAGCCGCCGACGCCGAGGCCACCACGCTCCCCGACGCCAGTGGGCGAGCGCGCGCCTTGCAAACCTCCGCGGCGGCACACTTCGCCCAGGACCCTGTGCAGGTCCCCGTCTCTCCCTCGGGACCAAAAGGCCGAGTACGACGACGGCAGTGCTGCTCGCGGCTCGCGCTGTAGACCCACGCTGGACCGCCCTGTGGTTTTTGCGTCCGTCCTGGCAGAGAACGGAAACCATGGCGCCCATCGGTTCTCGCGGGCAGGCTGCGATCGCGTCGAACAAAGGCAAGGGCAAGGGCAAGAGCACGAACAAGGACAACAACGAGCCCAAGCGCGAGTCCGACGGCGACCAGCCCAAGAAGGACAATAATAAGAAGAAGGAGGTGCGCCGTGGAGGCGAGAAGGGCAAGCGTCGGCCATGACCCGCGCGGCTGCTGGAGAGACGGGCCACCCGTCACCGGTGGGCAGTGCCGAGGCCCCTGGCACGCCAAGCGAAGAGGTGGCCCTCGGCCCGGATCGGAGCGGCCCCCACCATCGGGATGACTACGATGGCAAGCTTGGAGGCGATCGCGCCGAAAAGAAGTGCGCATCCCTCGCGGTCGACCTCGATCCCTCACCTTCTCCTACCTATCTGGTCAGGGCGTCGTCCCACCTCGCCTCACTTTTTTACGCGATGCCGTGGCTGCTCTTTCGCCCGCATCCCAGGACACGCTTTCAGACATTTTGTCTGCGGCCCGGGTCACCAAGATACACACACGCGGTCTGGCCGAACTCAAACCACCTCCACGCGCGAGCTCCTCCAGCGCCGCTCCCAAGAGCACGAGCGAACTTCCCGTCTGGGGTGAGCTCGCCCCCCGCCTCGCCGCGCGCCTCTGAGTTAGACAGCGACTGGGTATCCCCGCTGAGTCTAGAATGCGCCTGGGGGTTGGACAGTTTTGTTTTTTGTCTCTGGTCCCTCTTCTCCGCCAGAACTGTTCGATCGCCCGCATAATCCCGACTCAAATCGGATGTTCTGCTGCCGTTTGTCTTCAGCGCCGGCGCGTTTACATGGAGGGCAAAAGAGTCCAGCGGTCTACATTCAAGGACCGAGTGCAACGCTGTTAAGCTTGGTGATTGCCCTTGTTGTGTTTTTTATTTAGTTGTTCGTTGTTGTTCCATTGTGTTGTTCGCGTTTGTTTTAACAGCGCTTGAATGTGACACGTTTTTGGGGGGGCGCGCGTTTCGTTGTTTGGTCTGTGTTGGTGCGTTTCTAAGCTTGCGTTTCGTTGTTCGTTTTGTTTTCCCCATTTATTCCGCGGTTCGGTTCGTTGTCAGTTTTGTTGTCCTTCGATGTTCTGATTGCGCTTGGTTAGAATCATGAGTATTGCTTGATGTTTCGTTTCGTTGTTCGTGTTGTTGGTGATTGTGTATTTCATTTTCGATGGCCAGATATTGCTTCGTTTCGTTTTTTCGCGCTGTTCTGTTGCGCGCCTGGCCTGACCTCCAGCCTGGCTGGTCCCCCGGATTCTGCCGTAGCCCTAGCCGTAATTATGGGCGTTCGTTTCGTTTCGTTGTTCGTTTCGTTGAGCGAGAGCATTAACCCGAATCTCGCACCTCGCCCTGGCACTGTTCCCGGGCGTTCGTTTCGTGTTTCGTTTCGTTGTTTCTCCCCCGTTATTGTTGTTGCGCTCCTGGCCTGGTCTTCAGCCTGGGCCCCAGCCCGTGCCGTAGCCCAGGCCGCAGTTCTGGGCGTTCGTTTCGTTGTTCGTTTCGTTTTTTCCAACCATCCTCTGGCACTCCTGGGCCATGGCATCTAGGGCCCAGGAGTCCTGAGCCTTGGAGTGAAGGACTAAGGAGTCCTTGGCCTTGGACCCCCAACAACATCAACGTCAGTTGGGACGGGGGTCTTGGGCCCAGGAGTCCTGGGCCCTGGAGTCCTGGGCTTTGGAGTCTAGGGTCCAAGAATCTTGGGCCTTAGAGTCTACCGCCCACGATGTTTTCGGGGTGACACGTGTCACCCGCGTGTTGTTTCACACTGTATGGCCCCATGTTGTCGTCTAGAATACGAGTGGAACAGTTGGTTTTGCTCACACGGTTTTCGGGATGACACGTGTCACCCGTTTGTTTCAAATTGTTTGACCCCATGTTGACGCTCAAATTACGAATAAAACGTGTATTTTTCCTCACGCGGCTTTCGGGGTCACACGTGTCGCCCGTGTGTTGTTTCACACTGTGTGACCCCATGTTGGCGACTAGAGAGCGAGTAGAACAATTGGTTTTTCTCGCACGATTTTCGGGGTGACACGTGTCGCCCGTATGGTGTTTCACATTGTATGATCACATGTTGGCGCATAAAATATGAGTGAAACACTTGGTTTTGCTCACGCGGTTTTCGGGGTGACACGTGTCACCCGTGTGTTGTTTCACATTGGATGGCCTCATGTTGTCGTCCAGAATACGAGTGTAACAAATGGTGTTTCTCACACGGTTTTCGGGGTGACATGTGTCACCCGTGTGTTGCTTCACATTGTATGGCCCTCATGTTGGCGACCAGAATACGAGTGAAACCATTTGTTTTCCTCACACAGTTTTCGGGGTGACACGTGTCACCCGCGCACTGCTTCGCAATGTATGGCCCCATGTTGGCGTCCAGATGCGAGCGGAACAATTGTTTTTTCTCGCCCGGGTTTCGGGGTGATACGTGTCACCCGTGTGTTGTTTCACATTGTATGGCCCCATGTTGGCGTCCCTTAATGCGAGTGAACAAATGGTTTCTCTCGCACGGTTTTCGGGGTGACACATGTCATCCGCGTGTTGCTTCACATTGTATGGCCCCATGTTGGCGACCAGGATACGAGTGCAACCATTTGTTTTTCTTACACGGTTTTCGGGGTGACACGTGACACCCGCGTGTTGTGTTTCACATTGGATGGCCCCATGTTGGCGGCCAGAATATGAGTGACACAGATGTGTTTTTCTCACACGGTTTTCGGGATGACACGTGTCACCCGTGTGGTGTTTCACATTGTATGGCCCCATGTTGGCGCCCAGAATACGAGTGAAACAATTGGTGTTTCTCACGCGGTTTTCGGGATGGCACGTGTCACCCGTGTGCTGCTTCACATTGTATGACCCCATGTTGGCTCCCAGACTACAAGTGAAGCGAGTTGTTTTGCTCACGCGGCTTTTGGGTTCACACGTGTCACCCGCGTGTTGTTCCACATTATATGGCCCCATGATGGCGACCAGGAAACGCGTGAAACATTTGGTTGTTCTCCCACGGTTTTCGGGTTTGGCATGGTTCACCCGCGTGTTATTTCGCAATGTGTGGCGCCATGTTGGCGTTTTGAGCACGATTGGAACAATTGTTTTTTCTCACACGGTTCTTGGGGTGATGCGTGTCACCAGTGTGGTGTTTAAAGTT
Organism: Prorocentrum cordatum; assembly: GCA_963575745.1. Taxonomy (NCBI): domain Eukaryota; class Dinophyceae; order Prorocentrales; family Prorocentraceae; genus Prorocentrum; species Prorocentrum cordatum. Next base: position 2,911 of record CAUYUJ010004951.1, on the reverse strand, counting down.
GTATGGCAGCATGTTTGCGTCCAGAGTGCGAGTGAAACAGCTGTTTTTTGTCTCAAACGGTTTTTTGGTGACACGCGTCACATTCGTGTTGTTTCACACTGTATGGCCCCATGCAGGAGTCCGGAATACGAGTGAAACAGCGTGTTTTTTTTCTCACGCGGATTTCGGAGTGGGACGTGTCACCCGCGTGTTGTTCACATTGTATGGCCTCATGCTGGCCAGAATACGAGTGAAACAATTGTTCTTTTTAACACACGGTTTTCGGGATGACACGTGTCACCCGTGTTGTGTTTCACGTTGTATTGCCCCATGTTGGCGTCAAGAATTCGAGTGAAACAATTGGTTTTTCTAACGCGGTTTTCGGGGTGACACGTGTCACCCGTTTGTTGTTTCACATTGTATGGCCCCATGTTGTCGTCCAGAATACGAGTGAAACATTTGGTTTTGCTCACGCGGTTTTCGGGGTGACACGTGTCACCCGTTTGATGTTTCGCATTGGATGGCCCCATGTTGGCGCCCAGAATACGAGTGGAGCCATTGGTTTTTCTCACACGGTTTTCGGGGTGACACGTGTCACCCGTGTTTTGTGACACATTAGATTGTCCCATGTTGACGATCAGAGTATTGGTGAAACAACGTGTTCTTTCTCGCACGGTTTTCGGGGTGACATGTGTCACCCGCGTGTTGTTTCGCACTGTATGGCCCCATGTTGGCGTCCAGAATACGGGTTAAACAATGTTTTTGTCTCACACGGTTTTCGGAGTGACACGTGTCACGCTTGGGTTGTTCCACATTGTATGGCCCCATGTTGTCGCCCAGAATACGAGTAAAGCACTTGGTTTTTCTCGCACGGTTTTCGGGGTGACACGTGTCGCCCGTATGGTGTTTCACATTGTATGGTCACATGTTGGCGCATAAAATATGAGCGAAACGATTGGTTTTGCTCACGCGGTTTTCGGGGTGACACGTGTAACCCGTGTGTTGTTTCACATTGTATGGCCCCATGCTGGCGCCCAGAATATGCGTTAAACACTTGTTGTTTTCATCACGCGGTTTTCGGGATGGCACGTGTCACCCGTGTTGTGGTTCACGTTGTGTTGCCCCATGTTGGCGTCAAGAACTCGAGTGAGACAATTGTTGTTTTTTCTCACACGGTTTTCGGGGTGACACGTGTCGCCCGTGTGTTGTTTCACATTGTATGGCCCCATGTTGTCGTCCAGAATTCGAGTGAAACACGTGGTTTGTCTCACACGGTTTTCCGGGTGACACGTGTCGCCCGTATGTTTCGTCACATTGTTGTGCCCCATGCTTGCGTCCAGAATTACGAGTGAAAACAATTGTTTTTTCTCACACGGTGTTCGGAGTGATATGGTCCCATGTTCGCGTCCAAAGTACGAGCGAAAGAATGGGTGTTTCTCACACGGCGTTCGGGGTGACACGTGTCACCCGCGTTTGTGTTCCACGTTTTGTGACCTCATGCTGACCAGAATACGAGTGAAACAGTTGGCTTGTCTCACACGGTTTTCCGGGTGACACGCGTCACCCGTGTGTTATGTCACAGTGTACGGCCCCATGTCGGCGTCCAGAGTGCGAGTGAAACAGTTGTTGTTTTCTCACACGGTTTTCGGAGCTAGGCTAGGCTTAGGCCGAGGCTGAGGCTCAGGGTAGGCTGGGGCTGAGGCTGAGGCTAGGTTGAGGTTGATGCTTAGGCCGCGGCTGAGGCTTGGGCTAGGCTGATGCTTGGGCTAGGCTTAGGCTGAGGTGAGGCGTAGGCTAGGCTGAGGCATAGGCTGAGGCTGAGGCTAGGCCTGGGCGGCGGCTTAGGCTCAGGTTTAGGTCAAGCTGGGGCTGAGGCTGATGCTTGGGCTAGGCTGGGGGTGATGCTTAGGCAAGGTTTAGGCTGATGCTTAGCCTAAGGCTTAGGCTGAAGCTTGGGCGAGGCTGGGGGCTGAGGCGTAGGCTCGGCTGAGCCTAAGGTCAGGCTTAGGCTACGGCTTGGGTTGAGGCTTAGGCTAGGCTGAGGGTTGAGGCTGGGCTGAGGTTGAGGCGCAGGCTGAAGCTTCGGCCAGGCTGAAGCTGATGCTCAGGCTAGGTTCAGGCTGAACCTTAGGCTGAGGCTTAGGCTAGGCTGATGCTTAGGCTAGGCTGAGGCTGAGGCTTGGCCTAGGCTGAGGCTGATGTTTAGGAGAGGCTCAGGCTGAACCTTTGGCTGAGGCTGAGGCTTGGGCAAAGCTGATGCGTAGGCCAGGCGTAGGCTGAGGCTTAGGCTAAGGCTTAGGCTAGGCTGGGGCTTAGGCTTAGGCTACGGCTTAGGCTGAGGTTTAGGCTAGGTCGGGGTTGAGGCTTAGGCTAAGGCCGAGGCTGGGGCTAGGCTAGGCTGAATCTTAGACTGAGGCCTAGGCTGAGGCTGAGGCTAGGTTGGGGTGTTGGCTGAGGTTCATGCTAGGCTGAGGCTGAGGCCCAGGCGGGGCTTAGGCTACGGCTTATGCTGAGGCTCAAGCTAGGCTGGGGCTGAGGCTGAGGTTAATGATTCGGTTGAGGCTGAGGCTAAACCTTAGGCAGGCTGAGGCTATGCTGAGGCTTGGGCCGAGGCTGTGAGGCTTAGGCTAGGCTGAGGCTGAGGCTAGGTTCAGGCTACGGCTTAGGCTGAGACTGAGGCTAGACTGGGGTTGAGGTTGAGGGGCAGGTTGAGGCTGAGGCTTGGGCGAGGCTGGGGGCTGAGGCTTAGGCTACGCTTAGGCTGAACCTTAGGCTGAGGCTTAGGCTGAGGCTTGGGCCAGGCTTAGGCCACTTCCTCTTGTTATTCCTCATCCTCCTCATCCTCCTCCTCCGCCTCCGCCTCCGCCTCCTCCTCCTCCTCCTCCTCCTTCTCCTCCTCCTCCTCCTTCTCCTCCTCCTCCTCCTCCTCCTC
>CAUYUJ010004950.1:52500-65500 GCA_963575745.1 Prorocentrum cordatum | reverse complement strand
GATGGTTCTGCTGCTGATTCTGGTGGCTACGATGGGGATGACGATGACGATGATGATGATGATGATGATGATGATGATGATGATGATGATGATGATGATGATGATGATGATGATGATGATGATGATGATGGTGATGATGATGCTGATGATGACGAAGATGATGATGACGATGATGGTGGTGGTGGTGGTGGTGGTGATGTCGGTCATGATTGTGGTGGTGGTGGTGATGCGGATGATGCTGATGCTGATGATGATGCTGGTGATGATGATGATGATGATGATGATGATGGTGGTGGTGGTGGTGGTGATGCGGATGATGATGATGCTGATGATGGCGATGATGATGATGATGATGATGATGATGATGATGATGATGATGATGATGATGATGATGATGATGATGCTTGCGATGACGATGACGATGGTGCGGATGATGCTGCTGATGCTGCTGATGATGATGATGATGATGATGATGATGATGATACTGAGGATTATGTGGATGCTGATGCTGAGGATGCCGATTATGCTCATGCGGATGATGATGATGATGATGATGATGATGATGATGATGATGATGATGGTGATGCTGATGATGATAATGCTGCAATTGATGATGATGCTGATGCTGGCGATGATGATGCTGATGCCGATCATGATGATGATGATGCTGTGATGATGATACTGCTGCTGCTGCTGTTGCGGCTGATGATGATGATGCTTCCGCTGATGATGATGATGCTGCTGATTATGATGAGGCTGATGATGATGGTGGTGGTGGTAATGATGTTGATGCTGTTGATGATGCTGATGATGATGCTGGTGATGAAGGTGAGGATGATGATCATGATGATGATGATGATGCTGATGATGATGTTGATGCTGTTGCTGAGGATGATGCTTATTATGATGCTGCTGGTGATGATGATGATGATGCCGAGGATGATGAGGATGATGATGCTAATGATGATGCTGCTGATGATGATGATGATAAGGATGATGATGATGATGATGATGATGATGATGATGATGATGATGCTGATGATGATGATGATGATGATGATGATGATGATGCTACTGTCGCTGATGCTGAAGATGATGCTGAGGTTGATGCTGCTGCTGATACTGATGCTAATGCTGCTGCTGCTGATGCTGCTGCTGCTGATGATGATGATGCTGATGCTGATGCTGATGCTGATGCTGATGCTGATGATGCTGATGATGATGATGATGATGATGATGATGATGATGATGATGATGATGATTACGATGATGATGCTGATGCTCATGCTGATGCTGATGCTGATGCTGATGCTGATGCTGATGATGATGATGATGAGGAGGAGGAGGAGGAGGAGGTGGAGGAGGACGATGATGAGGATGATGAGGATGCCAATGACGATGACTATGACAATGATGCCGATGCTGACAAAGAGAAAGAAGATAAGGAGGAGAAGGAGGACGAGGAAGAGCTGGAGGAGGAGGAGGAGGAGGAGGAGGAGGAGGACGAGGAGGAGGAGGAGTAGGAGAAGGAGGAGAAGGAGGAGGAGGAGGAGGAGGAGGAGGAGGAGCCAAGCCATTTTGGCTCAAGCTGCTCTGCGCGTCCGAGGCCGCTGCTTCTCCGCTCCAAGGCGGCGGCTGCTGCACTGGGCGCTTCACTGCACGGGGTGGCGACCCCCGACCGCTCTGAGCGGGATATAAGGCTGACTTGTATTATCGGAGGTGAGGGGGTGAGATCGAAGTGGAACGGAGAGCCCCCCTACCGGGAAATCGATTTCGGTTTCGTGTTCGTGCGTGCCGTGCGTGCGGGCGAGGCGAAGCTGCGTGGGCGGGCGAGAGGAAAGTCTCCTGTGGCTGAGGCGCGGCCGGACCAAATGATTCTCCACCGGGCGGCCGGTGGCGCGCGGTGTCCCGCCGGTGTTCCGGTGGTGTCCTCTGTGGCTGAGGCGCGGCCGGACCAAATGATTCTCCACCGGGCGGCCGGTGGCGCGCGGTGTCCCGCCGGTGTCCCGCCGGTGTCCCGTCGGTGTCCCGTCGGTGTCCCGATCATGATGTTGATGATGATGTTGATGATGATGATGATGATGATGATGATTATGATGATGATGATGATGGTGATGATGATGATGGTAATGATGATCATGATGGTGCTGTTGTTGATGGCGATGATGATGATAATTATGATGATGTTGATGATGTTGATGTTGATGATGATGATGATGATGATGATGATGATCATGATGACGTCGATTGCGAGATCGATTGTGATCGGTAGTGAGACCGAATGTGAGACCGAATGTGAGATCGATTGTGAGATCGATTGTGAGATCGATAGTGAAATCGATACTGAGACCAAATGTGAGATTGATTGTGAGATCGATTGCGAAATCGATAGTGCGATCGATAGTGATACCGAATCTGAGATCGATAGTGAGATCGATAGTGAGATCGATGGTGAGATCGATAGTCAGATCGATTGTGAGATCGATCGAATGAGATCGATCGTGATATCGATAGTGATATCGATAGTGAGACCGAATGTGGGATCGATTGTGAATACGATTGTGATATCGATAGTGAAATCGATAATGATACCATATGTGAGATTGATTGTGAGATCGAATGTGAGATCGATAGTGCGATCGATAGTGAGACCGAATGTGAGATCGATTGTGTGATCGATTGTGATATCGATAGTGAGTGAGATCGATGGTGAGACCGGATGTCAGATCGATTGTGATATCGATAGTGAGATCGATAGTGTGACCGAATGTGAGATCGATTTGTGATATCGATAGTGAAATCGATGGTGAGACCGAATGGGAGATCGATAGTGAGATCGATAGTGAGACCGCATGTGGGATCGATTGTGAGATCGATTGTGATATCGATAGTGAGATCGATAGTGATACCGAATGTGAAATCGATTGTGAGATCGATAGTGAGATCGATAGTGATACCGAATGTGACATCGATTGTGATATCGATAGTGCAATCGGGAGTGAGACCGAATGGGAGATCGATAGTGAGATCGATGGTGAGACCGAATGTGAGATCGATAGTGAGATCGATAGTGATACCGAGAGTGAGATCGATCGAGTGCGACGTTGGTCCCTCCCCCCCTCACCTCCTTATCACCCGAAGGGTGGTCGTATAGGTATTATATTATTCTGCCATTTGGTTTATTTCCGCGGAGGCCGGCGGAAGGGATGGCATGGCAGACGGTGCAACGGCGGGGCCGCAACGCAGGCGGTGCGGAGCTTGCGGCGGACCTGCTGCGGAGCCTCTTCGAGGGGGGCGGCTGGCGCAACGGGAAGCAGCAGCCAGACCCCCCGCTTCGCCGGGCGGAGTGGCGCTGCGGCTGCGGCTGCACGAACTGGGCAGAGCGCGCGGACTGCCACAGGTGCGGCGCTGCCCGGGGCGGCGCGCCGGCGGCCTGCCCTCCGCCTGCGCCGGCTGCCGCCGGCGAAGCTGGGGCAGCAGCCTGGCCGGCTTTGCCCAGCGCCCGGCCGCTGCGGCCAGGGGCCCAAGCCGACGCTCTTCGCAGGGCAACGGCCGCCGCGCGCAAGGCAGGCGCACAGCCAGCCGCCTTGGAGGCGCTGGAGCAACACGAGGCCGCAGCCCGCGCGCGCCAGGCGCAGCAACGCTCTGGCAACCGCTTGGAGGGCCTCCGGGCGGCGGCGAGGAAGGCCGCCGCTGCTGCGACTGCTGCGGACGAGGCGGTGGCAGCCGCGATGCGCCGGGCAGAGGAGGCCCGCGCCGCGGCGGCAGCTGCCGAGGCAGCGGCCCGCGAGGAGGAGGCTGCCCAGGCGGCGGCTGCCGAGGCAGCGGCCCGCGGGGAGGCTGCGGCGCCGGCGCGGGACGCTGGGGCGGAGCAGCTGCTGCAGGCCACGCGCGAGCTCTTGGACCGCCTGGAGCTCCACGCGCGCGGGCCTGCCGGGACCCACGCCTGGGGCGACGCGCCAGAGCCGCTGCTGGCGGCGATGGCTGCGGCGCACGCCGCCCTGGAGGCAGCGGGGCCACCGCCGCCCCTGCCCGACTTGGACGCCGAGCTGGGCGCGGGCACAGACGACGAGCTCGAGGAGGCTTCCGCGGGGGACGCCCTGGAGCAGCTCCGGGGGGCGGCCGACGACGCGGCCCTCCTCGCCGCCGCCCGCCGCCTGCGCGGCGACCGCAGCGCCCGCCAGGAGCCAGCCGCGGCCGGCCGGCCAGCCTCGCCCCGACCGCCGCGGCAGCGAGGCCGCAGCTGCACACCAGGCCGCGCCTGAGACGCCTGTGCGGCTACGCCGGCGTGCGCGTCGGCGAGGCCAGCCACCCGGGGCCGCCAGCGGGAGGGCCGCTGCCCTGCCCTGCCTGCCAGCGGCCGCTGCGCGCAGTGCGGCCCGCGCGCCGCGAGACCGGGGCCTGCGCTGAATGCCGCGGGGGGGCGGGACCTGGCGGCTGGTTCCACCGCTGCGAGGCGTGCGACGAGCTCCCCTGCGCCGGGGCCGCTGCCACAGCCGCCGCCGCGGCGCCGCCTGCCCGGAGCGCAGCGCCCGCGGCCGACGCTGGGCCCGCCGGCGCCGCTGCCCCTGCGGCCCCGGGAGCCGCCGACGCCGGCGGCGCGCCACCCGGGGCGCCCGCAGCGCCGGCGCCTGGGGCGGACGCCGAGCCCGCGCCGGCGCCGCCGCGGCAGCCTCTCCAGGACCTCGCGGCTGACTGCTGGGCGGACGACGGGCTCAACTTGCTGGACGAGCTGGCAGAGGACTGCCCCGCGCTCCGCTACGTGCCAAACGGCGCAAGGGCGGCGGCGGCGCAGACCACGGAGCTCCTCTGCAAGGCAGCGCTGCGCGCGCCACGCGGCAGCGCAGAAGAGGAGAGGCCTTGGAAGCTCCTCCTTCCTCCTCAGGGAGCGGCTCCTCTTCGCGGCCCCGCTGCGCCGCGGCACGGGGGGCAGGCGCCGGTCTGGGAACGAGCCGACATTCCGGGCTTCGCTGATCCGCCAGCGATGTTCCCAGCTGCAATGCGGGGCTTGGGAGGAGCTCCTCGGCGAGGCTCGGGCCGCCAGCCGCGGCTTGGCGCGCGCGAGACGGGAAGCCGAGGGCGCCCGCGCTGGGGCCGAAACCCACTTGGCGGACGAAGTGGTCCGGAAGACGCTGGCGGAGGAGTACTCGCGCGCGGCGGCGCTCCATGCCAGCCCGGGCCTGGCGCCGTTAAGCCCGACACAGCAGCCGCGCTGCAGAACCTGCTCCGACCCCGCGGCGCCCCCGCCCTCGAGCCCCCAGCGCGAGGGGGAGGGGGGGGGGGCGGCCGGAGCCGCCCGCCGCCTCGCCTCTCTCCCGCTCCGAGCTGCGGAAGGCGCCGAGAAGAAGCCCGAAAGGGAGCGGCGCTGCAGTGGGCGGCGGCCGCTTCGAACGCCGGCGGGGGGTGCTGGCCGAGCCCTCCGCCTCGGAGGCCCTCTGCAACCTCTGCGACCGCCTCGCCGCGGAGGGCCTGCCCGCCAGCGCGGCAGACGCCCTTGCACTCTCCAAGCTGACGCCGCTACGCAAGCCCGGAGGCGGCGTGCGCTCTATTGCTGCCCCCAACGTCGTGCGCCGCCTGGTGGGGAGGGCACTGGTGGCGCCGAGAAAGGAAGCGCTGGCGGCCGCGCTGGGAAGGCAGCAATTCGCAATTGGAACAAAGGCAGGGGCAGAGCTACTGACACACCGCACGGGCGCTCTCGGAGGCCAGCCCGGACTTGGTCCTGGCGGCCCTCGACGCGAAAAACGCCTAGGCACGGTGAGCCGCGAGAGCTGCCTGAGCGAACTCGGGGCCACTGCGCCAGAGCTGCTCCCTTTTGCGAACTTGTTCTGCCGCCGGCACTCGCAGTGCTACTTTTGGGGCGGCGGAGGCAAGTGTCGCCGCTTGCTCTCGGCGGACGGCGTTGACCAAGGAGACCCCCTGCCTGGCGCCGCTCCTTTTCGCCTCCGGGGCCCGGCCTGGCCCTCGAGAATTGCAGCGGGCCCTGCGGGGGGCGGCGGCCGCCCGAGGGCTCAACGCCGACGGCGCCCGCGTTCTGGCTTACCTCGACGACGTAATCGTGCTCGCGCCCGCCGCCGTGGCCGGAGAGGCCCAGGCGCTTGCACGGGCTTCTCTGGGGGGGGGCTCGGGCTCGAACTCCAGCCGCAGAACGCAGGCCTGGTCCGCGCGGGCGCCTTGCCCGCCAGAGCTGCAGGGGAGCTGGGGCCAGGGGGGCCCGACGCTGCTCGGCGTGCCGCTAGGCGAGCCGCTCCCGCCGGACGGCGCGCCGGGCGAGCGCGACGGGCGGCGCCTGGACTTGGGCGGCGCTGGCTTCGCGGCGGCGCGCTGCGCGGAAACGGCGGAAAGGGCGGCCGCGCTGCTGCGGAGGCTTGCCGAGCTGCCCGCGCTGGCCTCGCCGCACCTCCCGGCGACGCAGGCGGCGGCGTTCCTGCTCTGGGTCTGCGGCGCGGGCAAGCTCGCCCACCTCCTGCGCTCCAACCCGCCGGCCGACGCCCGGGCCGCTGCAGCAGCTTGCGACGGCGCCCTGCTCGAGACCTACCGGGAGCTCACGCGCCTCGACCCCTTGCAGGAGGAGCAGCGGGCGCAGCGCCGCCTCCCGCTGCGGCTCGGGGGCCGGGGCCTCCGGAGCCAGGCCGCGCTGGCGCCGGCCGCGTGGGCGGCTTCCTGGGCGCAAAACCTGGCCGGGGCCCGGGCGCGGACGGGCCTGCCGGAACTGGCCGACTTGGAGACCCCCCCCTGCCTCTGGCGGCCGCTTGCCGGGGGGCGCTGGCCGAGCTGCTGCCAGACGAGGAGGGGGGGCGCGCGCGGCTGCGGCCCTGGGGGCAGCTAGCACGCGACCCTCTCCCGAAGCTCCAACGGGCACTCACGCAAAGGCTGGGCAAAAAAAAAAACACCACGACGCCTTGCTGAGCACCCTGGGGGCGGAGGGGGGGTCGCTGCTGCGCTCCTGTGGAGGGCCCCGCGCGGCGGGCTGGCAACTGGCAAACGGCGGCCCGCGGCAAAGGCTCGACGACGCCGACTACTGCGCCACCTCGCGAGCCTTGCTTGGGCAGGACAGCGCGCCGGCTGGGGCCAGCCGCAGCAGCCGCCGCAGGGCGGGCGAGAGGGCAGGGCAGCTCTGCGGCCAGTCACTCTGCCCCAAGGCCCGCCACGCTGCCCGCTGCTCCCGCGGAGGGGGGCTGAAGGCACGGAGCCGCGATGTGGAGGACATCTGGGAGCACATCCTTTCAGAGTGCGGCTTCCGGGTCGGGCGACAGGTCCGTCCCTGCCTGGGACAGGTGGAACTGGCGCTGCCGCGACGCAGCCTGCGCCGCTCGCGGCGCCGCTGACGCCCCGCAGCCTGGGCTTGCGCTACCTGCGGGGCCGAGCTTGCGGCGGAGCGCGAGGAAGCTTTCTTGGACCTGGAGGCGCAGCGGGGCGACTGCCCGCGGCTGTATGCGGACGTTACCGTTCGGTACAGCGCGCCTGGAGATGCGCGGGCCCTGGCGGCGGCCGCAGAGGGCGACGGCGCCGTCAACGCCCAAGCGGAGGCGGACAAGCGGCGCCGCTACCCCGGGCACAGGGCGCCCTGGCCCGCCCTCCCACTCGCGCTGGAGACAGGCGGGCGCCACGGGAAGGCTGCGCTTCGCCTCCTGCGCTGGCTCGCCCGGGACCAGGCGCAGCAGCTCGGCGAAGGCCCGGCGGCGGAGGCGGCGGCCAGCGCGCTGACGGCGCGGTGGGGCGCGGAGCTCAGCGTCGCCCTTCAACGCGCGACTGCCCGGCAGCTGCGGTCATCCCTTGGGTTCGACCGCAGGGAGGCCGCAGCCGGACTGGCCGCGGGGCTCGCCGGCTAGGCCGGCTGGGCACCGCCGGGCGCGCGCTGGGCAGCTCTGGGGCGGATCGCAGGCGCGGAGGTGGAGGTCTACTGGTTCGTCGTGGCCCCCTGCGTCTTCATCCAGGCGCTGAGCACGTTCAGGGGGTGGCTTGCTGTGTTTTTTCTTCATTGCAGGAGGAGGGGGAGGAGGGGGAGGAGGAGGGAGGAGGAGGAGGAGGAAAAGGGGGAGGAGGAGGAGGAGGAGGAGGAGGAGGAGGAGGAGGAGGAGGATGAGGAGGAGGAGGGGGATGGGGAGGAGGAGGAGGAGGGGGGGAGGAGGAGGAGGGAGAACGTGCCGACGAAAGGGGCAGGGGGAGGAGAAGGAGGAGGAGGAGGAGGAGGGAGGGGGAGGAGAGAGGAGGAGGAGGAGGAGGAGGAGGAGGAGGAGGAGGAGGAGGAGGAGGAGGAGGAGGAGGAGGAGGAGTAGGAGGAGGAGGAGGGAGGAGGAGGAGGAGAGGAGGAGGAGCAGGAGCAGGAGGAGGAGGATGGGGGGGGGAGGAGGAGGAGGAGGAGGAGGATCAGGAGGAGGCAGGAGTTGGAGGAGGCGGGAGGAGGAGGAGGAGGGAGGAGGAGGAGGAAGAGGAAGAGGAGGGGGAGGCGGAGGAGGTGGAGGTGGAGGGGCGGGGAGGAGCGGGGAGGAGGAGGAGGAGGAGGGAGGAGGAGGGAGGAGGAGGAGAGGCAGGAGGAGCAGGATGAGGAGGAGGAGTTGAGGGAGGAGGACGAGGAGGAGGAGGAAGAAGAGGAGGAGGAGGAGGAGGAGGAGGAGGAGGAGGAGGAGGAGGAGGAGGAGGAGGAGGGGCGGGAAACGTCAGCGGGGTGGACCAGGCTCCCTCCCTCTCCTCCCCTTCTTCCCATGCTTTTCCCGTCTCGCTCCACATTCGCTCCCCCGTTCATCCTCGCTCCTACTTCTTCTCCGCCTCCTCTGTCTTCCATTCTGCCTCATCCCGTCCTCGTCATTCCCTGGCCTCCTGTTCACCCTGCCGTTCTTCTGCCGTTCTTTCACGTCTCTATTTCTTCTTTGCGTCCTGATTCTCCCCCCATTTATCCTCGTTGCCTCTCTCCCTCTTTCTCGCTCTTTGTCTCTTCTTTCTTTCTTTCTTTATTTCTTTCTTTCTTTCTTTCTTTCTTTCTTTCTTTCTCTCTTTTTTTGTGTTGTGTTGTGTTGTGTGTGTGTGTGTGTTTGTTTGTGTGTGTGTGTGTGTGTGTGTGTTTTTTTTTTTTTGGGGGGGGGTTCTCTCATTTTCATTCTTTTCTTTTTTTTTTCTTTTCTTTTCTTTTCTTTCTCTCTTTCTCTCTCTCTCCCTCTCGCTCTCTCCCTCTCTCTCTCTCTCTCTCTCTCTTTCTGCCCCTCTCTCTCTGCGCCGATGTGCTGATGCAGGCGATGCAGAGGACAAGCAATCAGCACGGGCTGGCCCTCACTTGAAACAGCCCGGAGACACTGCCCGTGCGCCGCGACGTGGGCGACGGCAGACCCGACGGCGACCGCGCGCCTCAAGGACCTCTCGGGTGCCGCTGCGGGCCTCCGCGGCGCAGTGGGCACGGCGCCCGCAGACTTCCACGCGCTGTGCATGCCGTGGGAGCTCGCGCGCCTGCAGGTCCACGGAGAGCCGTCCTTGCTGGCGATCGCATCGGCGCGGGCCCCCGCCCCTCCCCTCCCCCCCCCTCCCCGTGGAGTAGATCTTGGCTGTTTCGGGCGTCCCATCTTCTGCTTCACAGTCGGGCGTTCCTTTTTCCTGCTTCGCAGTCGTGAAGCGCTCCTTCTGTCGTTTCTTATTGTACAATTCACGAAGGGTCGCCAATCGCGCGCTCTTCTGCCCACGCGTCCTTCCGGATGCTTGGCTCTGTGGTGGTGGTGGTGGTGGTGGAGTCCCTCCCCCACGGGACGCACTGCTGCAAACAGCAGCGCTGAGCAGATGTCTGGATCCAGACCCCTTCCCCCCCTCCCCCCCTTTGCCGTTCAATGTCGAAACGCCGAACAAGAGAAACGCTCACCTGTGGAAACTCGCACGCTTGCAAGTCCACGGAGAGCTGTTTTTGTTGAGGCCCGGGCCGTATAGCACTGATGTGTTGCCTCCTCCTCCTCCCGCTCCTCCTCCTCCTCCTCCTCCTCCTCCTCCTCCTCCTCCACTTCCCTCTCCTCATCCTCGTCCTCCTTGGATCCTCCTTTGGAGCTTCTCCCCGAGCGTTGCGGCTCCGCGTGTTCTGGGCGCAGCAGACCGAGCGCGCTCCAGGCGCGGTGACTGCGCGGGCTGCCTGGCACCAGCCGTCCCTGATACAGTTGGGGCGCTGAAGAAGGAACCTCCGCGTTGGGGAGGGGCTCCGTGTTCCTTAATTGTTTTGCAGTTTGCCTTCGGTTTTCCTTCGGCTTTCGATGGGATATCGAAGTTTAACTTCTGGAAGAGATACCTCGTTTCTTACTTGGGGTTACTTAGCTCAACGCCCCGGCTGTACAGCCGCGTCAGTAACTCAGCAGTGCCTGCCAATGCTCGGAGAAGAAAAACTCATAAGCATAAACATTCGGAGCAGCGCGCGTTTTTTTATCTGCGTTGGACTCCCCTTCAGTCTGGCGCGCTCTGTGCGCCAGGGAGGTGAGTCCAGCACCGATCCAAGAAATTCGCGCGGACCTCCGAAAGTTCACATTAATGGTGATCTTCCTTCTTCTACCAATGCCGCAGGCTCAGCGCCACACTTGCTTACCGGCAGGTGAGCAACGGAAGAAAGCGGGGTCGCCTGCGTGGACATTCCCGCGTCGGCTCTCCGCGTAAGGTAGCGCGTCAGAACCCTTTTCTTCATACGGAGTGCCATGTTGGCGGCCCGCGTAAGCCACGGCGTAAGGTCGCGATGTCTTATTGCGTACGACCGCTTTGTTTTCGTCAATCAGGTGTGCCTGTTGGGACAGATTCGAATTTCTCCCAGATGACAGTCCTGTTCTGTTCAGTATTGCGTATTTCGACTCGGATATCTTGCCCTTCCCGCAGGGAGACGCCCTCTGAAAGAGGGGGAGGAGAGTTCGAGGAACGCGTGGAAACGTAAAGTCCACGAGGTGGCCGTCGCAATCGCTTGGGATCCGGACGACTCGCGCGGAATGGGACGGGGCCGCCGGGCATGTGGCAAGCCGCCGCCAGGCGTCCCTCTCCACGTTAGCCGTGCTTGTCGCTGGCATGACCCGTTGTCTCGTCTCGTCGTCCTCAGCTCCTCCCCCGTTCCCCCCTCCTCGCCTCGTCGTCCCCCTCCCCCTCCTCGTTTCTGGTCCTGTTTGAATGCGAGAGGCCGCGACCCAGACTGTTTCAGACCACCAAGCTGAGACAGCAGCCGCGTCAGTGCAAGTTTTCCTGCGCTTGCGTATGCACCTCCGACGGTCACGGCGTCTCTCTGTCTCTCTCTCTCACTCTCTCTCTCTCCCTCTCTCTCTCTCTCCCTCTTTTCCTCTCTCCCTCTCGCTCTCTCCCTCTCTCTTTCTCTCTTTTTTATTCTTCCTCTGAGGTGTGTTCCTTCTGCACACGTCCCTCGTCCTCCTCCCTCCTCGCCCTCCTCCCCCCGCGCTGCCCCGCCTGGCCAATCCCTCCCTTCCCTCCCCAGGCCCCAGTCCCTCCGACCAGCGACAACCAGCGACCAGAGACGACCAGCGACCCCGACCATGTCGACGACGACGACCAGCGACGACGACGACGACGACGATGACAACGACGACGACGGCGACGACGACCAGCGACGACGACGTCGACGACGACGACGACGACCGCGACGACGTCGACGTCGACGACGACGACCGACGGCGACGACGTCGACAACGTCGACGGCGCCGGCAGCGGCGATGGCGGCCCCGGCGGCGGCGGCGCCGCCAGCGAGGTGCTGAAGAGGCTGCCGCCGTGGCGAGGGAGCGACGGCCTGCCCCTGTGGGTCGCCCGGCCGCTGCCGCCGCTGGCCGTCGTCGCTGGCCGTCGTCGCTGGCCGCCGTCGGTCGTCGTCGCTGGTCGTCGTCGCCGTCGTCGTCGTCGTCGCCGTCGTCGTCGTCGTCGTCGTCGCTGGTCGTCGTCGTCGCCGTCGTCGTCGCTGGTCGTCGTCGTCGCCATCGTCGTGGTCGTCGTGTCGTCGTGGTCGTCGTCGTGGTCGTCGTCGCTCGTCGTCGCCGTCGTCGTCGTCGTCGTCGTCGTCGTCGTCGTCGCCGTCGTCGTCGTCGTCGTCGTCGTCGTCGTCGCCGGCGTCGTCGTCGCTGGTCGTCGTCGTCGCCGTCGTCGTGGTCGTCGTTGTCGTCGCTGGTCGTCGTCGCCGTCGTCGTCGTCGTCGCCGTCGTCGTCGTCGTCGCTGGTCGTCGTCGTCGCCGTCGTCGTCGCTGGTCGTCGTCGTCGCCATCGTCGTGGTCGTCGTGGTCGTCGTGGTCGTCGTCGTGGTCGTCGTCGCTGGTCGTCGTCGCCGTCGTCGTCGTCGTCGTCGTCGTCGTCGTCGTCGCATGTTGTCGTCGTCGTCGTCGCTTGTCGTCGCCGTCGTCGTCGCTCGTCGTCGTCGTCGCTCGTCGCTGGTCGTCGTCGTCGTCGTCGTCGTCGCTGGTCGTCGTCGTCGCGCGTCGCTCGTCGTTCGTCGTCGTCGTCGTCGTCGCTGCTCGTCGTCGTCGGCGTCGCCGGTTGTCGCTGGTCGTCGTCGCTGGTCGTCGCGTCGCTCGTTGTCGTCGGTGGTCGTCGTCGTCGTCATCGTCGCTCGTCGTCGTCGCTCGTCGTCGTCGGTCGTCGTCGTAGTCTTCGTCGTCGTCGTTGGAATCCGTCGTCGTCGTCCTCGTTGCTGGTCGTCGTCGCTGGTCGTCGTCTTCGTCGTCGTCGTTGGAATCCGTCGTCGTCGTCCTCGTTGCTGGTCGTCGTCGCTGGTCGTCGTCTTCGTCGTCGTTATCGTCGTTGCTCGTCGTCGTATTTGTCGTCGTCGCTGGTCGTCGTCGTCGTCGTCGTCGTCGTCGCTCTTCGCTGCTCGTCGTCGCTCGTCGTTTTTGTCGTCGTCGTCGCTGGCCGTTGTCGCTTGTTGTCGTCGAGGTCGTCGTCGTCGTCGTCGTCGCTTGTTGTCGTCGTCGGCGGTCGTCGTTAGTGGTCGTCGTTGGTGGTGGTCGTCGTCGTCGTCGCTTGTCGTCGTTGTTGGTCGTCGATCGTCATCGTTGTCGCCGTCGTC
>CAUYUJ010004950.1:5000-47500 GCA_963575745.1 Prorocentrum cordatum | reverse complement strand
CGCGCAAGTCTGGAGCTCTGCGGGCCAGCCGCAGGGGGTGGAGCTGCTGTGCTTCGAGGGTGTTTACGACCGGGGTTCGTGCGAGGGCGACTACGCCGCCGCGGGCTGGTTCGCGCGGGCCGGGCACGTGGGCGCGAGCGACGGCCACTTCGCCTGGTGCGCTCACGCAGTGGGCCTGCGCGGCGGCCGACCTCGCGGCGCGCTGTGCCACCTCTGCGGGCGCGCGCAGGAGCAGTGCGAGGCGACGTGCCCGGGCGGCGCCGGAGGCGTCGAGCACCTCGACGCGTGGCGGTTGGTCAACCCGCCGGACCAGGAGCAGGTGATGGGGGCCTCGAGCTGGCGCCGCGATCGGCTGGGGGGCTGCGAGTCGCCAGTGGGGGCAGCGGAGCAGGCCCCTCCAGCGCTGCTGGGCCGGTCGGTGCGGGAGCGCCTCAGAGGCCGACTCCGGTGCCGCCCGCGTTGGAGCCGACCCCGCCAGGGGAGAGCCGCGGTGGGGAGGGGCCCCCTCTGGCCAAGCGGCGCCGCGGCCCTGCCTCATTTCCGCGGGCTGGCTGGCAGGGGCCCCCCGGGCGACGAGGTGGCCGACCTCGAGCGGGCCCTCGGGCCCCGAGCGGGGCGACAGGCGGGCGCAGCTGGGGCAGCGCCTGAGGCGAGCGGCCGCGCGGCGGCCGCGAACGCCGCGGCCCTCGGAGCTGCGTGGGCTCTGGCGAAGCGGGTGCAGGAGCGCGCCGCCGCGGGATCGACCTCCTGGCCTGCCGCCGCCGCTGGGCGCGACCGCTTGGCCGAGGTGCTGGCTGCAACGCTGCTGGGCGGCGATGGCGCGGCGGAGTTCGAAGTTCGGCGAGGAGAGCGAGGTCGCCCTGGGCCGGTGCATGTGCCGGGGGGTCAACGTCAAGCGCGACCTCTTCCAGAAGATTGCGAAGCAGCGGCTGGGTGTTCTGCTGGAGAACGGGCTGGCGCGCCGCATGGGAGGGGCCAGTTCGCCCGGCTGCTGGCCGACGCGGGCCCCTGTCGACCCGCTGGGCCAGTGCGTCGCGCAGTGCCTCAGCGCGGTGTTTTTTCGTGGCGCGCCCGCCGCGGACGCCAGCGGTGGGCGAGGTGCGCGCGCTGCGAACGCTCGGCGAGGCCAGCGACGGGCTGCTGCGAGGCCAGGTCGTGGAGGTCAGCGACCTGCTCATGCAGGAGCTCAATGCCTGGGCGATCGCGCTGCACGACGGCCACTGGCGGAGCGCCAGGTGGCTCGCGCTCATCCGAGAGCATGCCGGTCGGGGCCCGCCGCGCGCTGTTCCTCGGCGCGGGGCGTGAGCGCGCCCCCCGCCCCCCCGCAGCTGCTGCGGCGGCGGCGCCCGGGACTGCCGCTCGGGAGGAGCGCGGCAGGCGTGGGCCCGCCCGGGGACGGCGCTGGCGGAGGCGGCTGGCAGGCGCGGGCGGCAGGGGCGCCGGCGCTCGGTTCCAGCTGGTCGCGGCGCCGTGCGCCTCGGCGCGCAGGGCGCCAGGGGGCGTCGGGCGGTCCAACGGGATCGCTCCGTCAGTTCAGGGCGTGTGCCTTGAGAGAGATCGCGGGGAGCTGCCGCTCCCGATCCCCGACGCCCCAGAGTTCTCGGCGCGTCGCGCCGAGTGGCTGAGCTGAGGAGAAGTCAGTCCAGACGGCCTGGGTTCGGCCGTGGCTGAGGGCTGGGCGGTGCTGATCGCGCGCGCGCTGAACT
The DNA here is from genome assembly GCA_963575745.1 of Prorocentrum cordatum. Lineage (NCBI taxonomy): Eukaryota > Dinophyceae > Prorocentrales > Prorocentraceae > Prorocentrum > Prorocentrum cordatum. Next base: position 45,794 of record CAUYUJ010004950.1, on the reverse strand, counting down.
ACCAGTGCGCGGGCCGCAGCGAGGGCCGCCCGGCGCCGAGGGGGCCGCTGGCCGCCGCGCAGGAGAGTTCTGTGCGAGTGGTCAGCGAGGCCGCCGCCCACTTCGCGCAGGACGCAGCTCGGGAGTTCGAGGTCCCCGACTGGAGCGAGGTGGTGGCTTCGAAGGGCGTCGCGTACGGCGGCTAGGAGGTGTCGCGAGCGCTGCCCCTCGCTTTGGGTAGTGTGCTGCTGGGACTACCTGCGCGCGGCGTCGCCGCCGCTGGCCGCGCGCTAGACGTCGCAGACGAGCGGGTCGCAGGCTGGCTCGCCGGCCCCGCGCTCGCCTTGCCCCCTCAGGCTGAGTGGCCTGGGAACAGCTATACAGGCGCGTTCAAAGCCGGAGTGGTATCGCATCGCTGCCGAGCTCGTGGAATTGGGCTTGGCCGTGCCCATCGCGGGCGAGCGGATCTTCAAGCTCGGGAAGGTCCTCGCGGGGGCCTTCGGTGTGGCCAGGAGTAGGACCCCCGCGCCTGGCCATGCAGTGGTCATGCGGCTCAACATCAACATGGTGCCCGCCAGCGGCTACCAGCGGACGATGAGGGGCAGTATCGGGGCGCTCCGCGCATCGCCGTCGTGGTTTGCCATCTCGCTGCCAGAGGGCCACGTCCTGGTCTGGTCTTATGATGACGGTCTGCTGCTGCGGTCTGCCCGGGGCCTGGTAGCCGTTCATGGCGCTCGCCGAGGCCATCCCGAACGAGCTCGTCGGCGTCGTCGGCCCAGGGCGTGCCCGCGTCGCGCTGCGGGTCATCCCGATGGGCTGGATCAGCGCGGTGACGGTGTTCCAGCACTGCCGCCGGGGGCTGGGCTTGGGTTGACGCCGCTCGCCGCAGGCCCCCCTCTGGAGGCCGAGTGCCGCGAGGGCCGCCCGCTGCCATTGAGGTCGAAGCAGCTGGAGCAGGCCTGGGTCCACAGTACTACATCGACGACTGGGGCCATGGCGAGAACGTCCCGAGCAGACTCGTGAACGAGCTCGCGGGGCCCACGGGCGCGGTGCAGGCCAGTCAGCGGGGGGCCTGCGCGCGGAGCGGCGCAGCGTCTCCGTGGGCAAGGCTAAGCACCGCGAGCTCGTCCTGGAGCGGATGGGCGCTGGCGTCGACGGCGTCGTCGGCCGCGTGGGGGTCGCGACCGAGGAGCTGCGCCGTCTGCTCGCGCTCATTATGTCGGCAAGGGGGCAGCCGGTGGTGACTGTCAAGGCGATGCTAGTGGTCCTGGGGATGTGCGTGCGTGCGGCCGAGTTTCGGCGCCCCTTCGTGGGCTCCCTGAGCGAGTACTGGGCAGCTGGTCAGTGGGCATGCCCGTGGGCGGTGCCGACGCATATGTGTGCCGAGTTGCTGCTGTTCCGCATGGTTCCCCCCTGGCGTGCGCCGACTTGCGGGCCAGGGTTGGCACCTGCGCCCGCGTAGCACGCGCCATCCTGCACTCAACAGCCTCCGCCTCCAAGACAACGCCTAGCATTCGACGGCCCCGAGGGCCCCCGGGACTGCCTGGGCCCGCTCCCAAACGCGCCACGACACGCCAAAAGGGCCCTCCCAAGAGGCCCCAGACACGCAGGAGATGGCCGCAGGACGGCCGACGACGCCGCCAAAACGCCCCAAGAGCGCTTCCAGAGGCCCCTCCAAAGGGCCACGCATTTTTGCGCTCTCGCATGTTCCACCTCCCCACGGTCCCTGACGTCGTCCGAGGCCCTTCAGATCGCTCCAAGACGGCCGAAGAGGCCCCCAAGAAAGACCAGAGACGGCCCAGGAGGCTCCCCAGATAATTCAAGAGGGCCTCGAGAGCGCCCCAAGAGAGCCCCAAGAGCGACCCAAGAGGGCCCGAAGAGCGCGACATTTCAAGGTCTCTGGCATGAGAGGCTCCTAGGACGCCCCCGGAGGCCATCAAGAGGCTCCCAAGAAGTCCCGTGAGCCTCCCAAGAGGCCCCCCGGAAACCCCAATAAGCCCCAAACCAACGTCCCTAAACGCATGCCAGGATGACAAAAACGAGAGTCCCAAGCAGCGCTACCTGCCGCCACGCTCAGAAACGCGTCAGGCCCCGAAGCCTCCGGAGGCACCCAACGACACCCCAACAAATCATGTCCCCAGGAAGTCTTACGGCCAGAGCCGCCGACGTTGAAGGAGGACGGTCCAGGACACCCAGAAATCTTCCAAACAGGCTTCCAAGAGGGCGCCGAGACAGCCCAGGGCCGCCCCCAGACGGCCCAAGAAAGCCGCAACACAGACGAAAAGGGCCTCAAGAGGCCCCCAAGAGGCCCCGAAACGACGACATATCGTTCGAACGCGCCCAAGATGGCCTCCGGACGGCCCACAAGGCTTCCAACACGGCCCAAAGGGACGCCAAAATCATTGTATGTCCTTGATGGATTTCAGACACCCAATGTCGCCCCAACAGGCCCCCACGAGGGCGCCAAAACGGCCCAGGGACGCCCTGCCGCGGGCACGAGGCGGCGCCCGGGACGGGGCCCTCGCACCGGGGGGCCTGGGGGCCTTGCCGTGGCGCTGGGGGCCTCGTAAAGTCGCCCGAAGACGGCCCTGGATTGCCAGAAATGGTGTTTCCAGGCAACGAGAACGACCAATGACCGTCCGAGATCACCCCGGAATTGGTCCCTGACTGTTCAAGAGGCCTCCAGGACGCCCCAAGGGGTCTCCAAGACGGCTCCCAAGGAGCCCCAGGAGGCGCAACAAATTTGTTTTCCTTTGGTTTCTGATCGATTTTCGAGTTCTCGCTTTTTGAGTTTCCTGACGCTCCAGGACGGGCCAAGAGGTTTCAATTTCCGCTCCAAGGCATCCCCAGAGGCCTCGAAGACGGTCACAAGACAGCCCACGGGGGTCCCAAGACGGCGCCATAGGCGCCCAAGGCGGCCCGCGAGGGCCCCAAGACGGCCCCAAGATGGACCCAGGAGGGTTGACACGAGCCGAAAATCCGAGTCTTCCACCCCGAGAGGCTCTCAGGAGGCCCCGAGAAGCCCCGAACAGGCTTCAAGAGGCACCCGCCGCCCGCCCGCCGTCCGCGTAGCACGCACCACTCTGTACTCAACAGCTTCAGTCTCCAAGACAACACCCTGTAGTCAACAGCCCCCGTCTTCAAGGCAACACCCTGTACTGAACAGGCTCCCGCTGCAAGAGAGCACTCTTAAGGAATTCATTCAAATCCCGACCCGCCTGCCCGCCCGCCCCCCGCCCGCCACCCGCCCGCCCGGCCGCTCGCCCGCCTTCGCGTAGCACGCGCCATCCTGCACTCAACAGCCTCCGCCTCCAAGGCAACACCTAGCATTCAACGGCCCCCGGGGCTCCCGGGACTGCCCGGGCCCGCTCCCAAACACGCCACGACACGCCAAGAGGGCCCTAAAGATTGCCAAGACAGCCCCAAGAGGCTCCAGACACGCCGAAGATGGTTCCAGGACGGCCGACGGCGCCGCCAAAACACCCCAAGAGCGCCTCCAGAGGCCCCTCCAAAGGGCCACGCATTTTTGCGCTCCGCATGTTCCGCCTGCCCACGGTCCCGGACGGCGTCAGAGGCCCTTCAGATCGCTCCAAGACGGCCGAAGAGGCTCCCAAGAAAGACCAGAGACGGCCCAGGAGGCTCCCCAGATAATTCAAGAGGGCCTCGAGAGCGCCCCAAGAGAGCCCCAAGAGCGACCCAAGAGGGCCCGAAGAGCGCGACATTTCAAGGTCTCCGGCATGAGAGGCTCCTGGGACGCCCCTGGAGGCCATCAAGAGGCTCCCAAGAAGTCCCGTGAGGCTCCCAAGAGGCCTCCCAGAAGCCCCCATAAGCCCCCAAGGGGCCCCGAGGGAAGCCCCCTGCGGGTCCCCAAGAGACCTCGGTACATCGTATTTCCCAGAGCTTTCCAGGAACATGATTCCTTGGCCTTCCGCCCACCGCCCCAACCATGTTTCCAATAGGCTTGCCAACAAGGCCAAAAAGGGCCCCTCGGTAAGCCCCCAGAGGCTCCCCTCTTCAGGGAGCCGAGCAAATCATGCTCCCGAAAAGCTTCCCGGGAACATGATTCTCGGGTTGCCGCCCTCTCCCCAAACCATGTTCCTTTAACGCCTGCCAGGATGACAAAAACGAGAGTCCCAAGCAGCGCTACCTGCGGCCACGCTCGGAAACGCGTCAGGCCCCGAAGCCTCCAGAGGCCCCCAACGACACCCCAACAAATCATGTTCCCAGGAAGTCTTACGGCCAGTGCCGCCGACGTTGAAGGAGGACGGTCCAGGACACCCAGAAATCTTCCAAACAGGCTTCCAAGAGGGCGCCGAGACAGCCCAGGGCCGCCCCCAGACGGCCCAAGAAAGCCGCAACACAGACGAAAAGGGCCGCAAGAGGCCCCCAAGAGGCCCCGAAACGACGACATCTCGTTCGAACATGCCCAAGATGGACTCTGGACGGCCCACAAGGCGTCCAACACGGCCCAAAGGGACGCCAAAATCATTGTGTGTCCTTGATGGATTTCAGACACCCAATGTCTCCCCGACAGGCCCCCACGAGGGCGCCAAGACGGCCCAGGGACGCCCTGCCGCGGGCACGAGGCGGGGCCCGGGACGGGGCCCTCGCACCGGGGGGCCTGGGGGCCTTGCCGTGGCGCTGGGGGCCTCGTAAAGTCGCCCGAAGACGGCCCTGGATTGCCAGAAATGGTGTTTCCAGGCAACGAAAACGACCAATGACCGCCCGAGATCACCCCGGAATTGGTCCCTGACTGTTCAAGAGGCCTCCAGGACGCCCCAAGGGGTCTCCAAGACGGCTCCCAAGGAGCCCCAGGAGGCACAACAAATTTGTTTCCTTTTGGTTTCTGATCGATTTTCGAGTTCTCGCCTTTTGAGTTTCCTGACGCTCCAGGACGGGCCAAGAGGTTTCAATTTCCGCTCCAAGGCATCCCCAGAGGCCTCGAAGACGGTCACAAGACAGCCCACGGGGGTCCCAAGACGGCGCCATAGGCGCCCAAGGCGGCCCGCGAGGGCCCCAAGACGGCCCCAAGATGGAGCCAGGAGGGTTGACACGAGCCGAAAATCCGAGTCTTCCACCCCGAGAGGCTCTCAGGAGGCCCCGAGAAGCCCCGAACAGGCTCCCAGAGGCACAAAGAAGCCCCCCAGAGGGCCGAAGAGTATCCAAGAGGCCTCCCACGAAGGCCCCAAGAGGCAAAAATCCATGTCTTGCCATAGGTTTTTGGTTGATGTTAGAGTTTTCAGCCTTTTGGCGTCCTGACGCTCCAAGACGGCCCAAAAGGCCTCCAAGACCAATCCAAGATAGCCCAAGTGGCCTCCAACAGGGCCAAAGACAGCCAGTGAGGGCACCGATACGGCCCCAAGGGGGGCACAAGAGGGGTAAGACGAACCCAAAATCCGAGCCTTCCACCCCGAGAGGCTCTCAGGAAGCCCCTGAGGCCCCCAAATGGGACCCAAGAGGCCCTCAAGAAGCTCCCCAGAAGGCCGAAGAGGTTCCAAGAAGCATCGTTTTCCCATCGGCTTATGATGGATTTTAGAGTTCTCAGCCTTTTGGCATCCCGACGCTTCAAGAGGGCCCCAAGATGGTCCAGGAGGGCCCCAAGACGGTGCCCGAGGCGCCCAAGACGGCCCGAGAGGGCCCATAGAGGGCCCCAAGAGAGCCCCAAGAAGGGGAACGCGAACCCAACAGCAGAGCTTTCCGCCCTACGAGGCCCACAGGAGGCCCCAAGAGTCCCCAAGTGGTCCGACGAGGCCACCCAATGCCTCCCAGAAGGCCCCAAAAGGCTCACAGGAGACGTACACGGGTCCCCAAGATAGCCGAACAGTGCTCTGGATGCATCAAAATTGTTTGCAGGAGGCCCCAGGAGGCTTCCGGATTGCCCCAATGTGGCCTCAAGCCGGGCCTCCACGCAGCCAAGACGGCCAATTGATTGCTTCAGACTGCAGAACATCACTTTCCGACTGCCCGGAGAACCCTGACGATGCCCCCGAGGGACCCCGAGAAGCCCCAAGATGCCCCCCCGAGAAGCACCCAAGAGGTGCCTCCAACAGCCAATTGAGGAAGCACGAAGAACCCCCCAGAAGCCCTTCAGATGCCCCCACGAAGACCCAAGAGGTTCCCAAGAGGCCCTCAGGAGGCACGACTATGTCACGCGCCTGTGCTTGATAGCGCTGTCCAAGATCTTCTGGCGCGCCCCCGGCCTGGGCTAGAACCTGAGCGCGCGCGAAGCGCGCGCGATGGTTCTAGTATATATATATATATATATATATATATATATCCCTGGGGGGCAGGCCCGGGGCCCACAAACAGCTGCCCAGGAGGGCCTCCAGAGGTTCCCCAGACGGCCCAAGCGGGCCGCTCCTGGACGCCCAAGATAGGCCCAAGACGGCCCGAGAACCCCCCCAAGGCATTTGTCGAGAGACCAAAATCGTTAATTTTCGTGGGTTTTGGAGAGATTTCGGCCTTCCAGCCTTTTCGGCTGTCCGGCGTTCCAGGCCGGCTCCATAGGCCCCCAAGAGCGCCCCAAGACGGCCCGAGAGGGCCCCCAGACGGCCCCAGAGGCGCCCCAGAGAGCTCCAAGACGGCCCCAAGATGCGCCGAAGAGGGGGACCACGACTCCAAATTTCGACCCTCCCGTTTGAAGAGTGCCCCAGGAGGCCCCAAGGAGCCCCCCAGAGGCCCCAGGATGCCCCCGAGAGGCACCCAGGAGACCCAAACAAGGCCTCAAGAGGCCACAAAACAGCCCCGAGGAGGTTCCACAACGGTTTCAACATGGCTACCAAGAAGCTGCGAAACTGCCTTCACGACATCCCCGACAGGCCAACCACGAGATCCAAACCAACACCCATGAGGCCTCTGACCCACCACCTAGGGCACCCGCCGCCCGCCCGCCGTCCGCGTGGCACGCACCACTCTGCACTCAACAGCTTCAGTCTCCAAGACAACACCCTGTAGTCAACAGCCCCCGTCTTCAAGGCAACACCCTGTGCTCAACAAGCTCCCGCTGCAAGAGAGCACCCTTAAGGAATTCATTCAAATCCCGACCCGCCCGCCCGCCACCCGCCCGCCCGCCCGCCCGGCCGCTCGCCCGCCTTCCGCGTAGCACGCGCCACCCTGCACTCAACAGCCTCCGCCTCCAAGACAACACCTAGCATTCAACAGCCCCCAGGGCTCCCGGGACTGCCCGGGCCCGCTCCCAAACACGCCACGACACGCCAAGAGGGCCCTAAAGATTGCCAAGACAGCCCCAAGAGGCCCCGGACACGCCGAAGATGGCCTCAGGACGGCCGACGGCGCCGCCAAAACGCCCCAAGAGCGCCTCCAGAGGCCCCTCCAAAGGGCCCCGCATTTTTGCGCTCTCGCATGTTCCGCCTCCCCACGGTCCCGGACGGCGTCAGAGGCCCTTCAGATCGCTCCAAGACGGCCGAAGAGGCTCCCAAGGAAAGACCAGAGACGGCCCAGGAGGCTCCCCAGATAATTCAAGAGGGCCTCGAGAGCGCCCCAAGAGAGCCCCCAGAGCGACCCAAGAGGGCCCGAAGAGCGCGACATTTCGAGGTCTCCGGCCTGGCCCCTCGGAAGCCCCAATAAGCCCCCAAGGGCACCCCCACAGGGAAGCCCCCTGCGTATTTCCCAGAGCTTTCCGGGAACATGATTCCTTGGCCTTCCGCCCACCGCCCCAGCCATGTTTCCAATAGGCTTGCCGACAAAGCCCAAAAGGGCCCCTCGGTAAGCCCCCAGAGCTCCCCCTCGTAAGAGAGCCGAACAGATCATGCTCCCGGAAAGCTTCCCGGGAACATGATTCTCGGGTTGCCGCCCTCTCCCCAAACCATACATATAAATGCCTGCCAGGATAAAAAAAAAAAAAAAACGAGAGTCAGCAGCCCTACCTGCCGCCACGCTCGGAAACGCGTCAGGCCCCGAAGCCTCTGGAGGCCCCCAACGACACCCCAACAAATCATGTTCCCAGGAAGTCTTACGGCCAGCGCCGCCGACGTTGAAGGAGGACGGTCCAGGACACCCAGAAATCTTCCCAACAGGCTTCCAAGAGGGCGCCGAGACAGCCCAGGGCCGCCCCCAGACGGCCCAAGAAAGCCGCAACACAAACGAAAAGGGCCGCAAGAGGCCCCCAAGAGGCCCCGAAACGAGGACATACCGTTCGAACACGCCCAAGATGGCCTCCGGACGGCCCACAAGGCTTCCAACACGGCCCAAAGGGACGCCAAAATCATTGCTTGTCCTTAGGTTTTTGATGGATTTCAGACACCCAATGTCGCCCCAGCAGGCCCCCACGAGGGCGCCGAGAAGGCCCAGGGACGCCCGAGGCGGGGCCCGGGACGGGGCCCTCGCGCCGGGGGGGCCTGGGGGCCCTGCCGTGGCGCTGGGGGCCTCGTAAAGTCGCCCGAAGACGGCCCTGGCGTTTCCAGACAACGAAAACGACCAATGACCGCCCGAGATCACCCCGGAATTGGTCCCTGACTGTCCGAGGGGCCTCCAAGACGCCCCAAGAGGTCTCCAAGATGGCTCCCAAGGAGCCCCCGGAGGCACAACTAATTTGTTTTCCTTTGGTTTTTGATCGATTTTCGAGTTCTCGCCTTTTGAGTTTCCTGACGCTCCACGACGGTCCAAATTTCCGCTCCAAGGCATCCCCAGAGGCCTCGAAGACGGTCACAAGACAGCCCACGGGGGTGCCAAGACGGCGCCAGAGGCGCCCAAGGCGGCCCGAGAGGGCCCCAGGACGGCCCCAAGATGGAGCCAAGAGGGTTGACACGAACCGAAAATCCGAATCTTCCACCCCGAGAGGCTTTCAGGAGGCCACGAGAAGCCCTTAACAGGCTGCAAGAGGCCCCAAGAAGCCCCCCAGGGGGCCGAAGAGTATCCAAGAGGCCTCCCACGAAGGCCCCAAGAGGCAAACATCCATGTCATGCCATCGGTTTTTGATTGATGTTCGAGTTTTCAGCCTTTTGGCGTCCTGACGCTCCAAGACGGCCCAAAAGGCCTCCAAGACCAATCCACGATAGCCCAAGAGGCCTCGAACAGGGCCCAAGACAGCCCGAGAGGGCACCGATACGGCCCCAAGGGGGGCACAAGAGGGGTAAGACGAACCGAAAATCCGAGCCTTCCACCCCGAGAGGCTCTCAGGAAGCCCCAGAGGCCCCCAAATGGGACCCAAGAGGCCCTCAAGAAGCTCCCCAGAAGGCCGAAGAGGTTCCAAGAAACACTGTCTTCCCATAGGCTTTTGATGGATTTTGGAGTTCCCAGCCTTTTGGCATCCCGACACTCCAAGACGGTCCAAGTGGCCTCCACGGCCGCTCCAAGATAGCCGAAGAGGCCTCCAAGAGGGCCCCAAGACGGCCCACGAGGGCCCCAAGACGGTGCCCGAGGCGCCCAAGACGGCCCGAGAGGGCCCCAAGAGAGCCCCAAGAAGGGGAACGCGAACCCAATAGCAGAGTTTTCCGCCCTAAGAGGCCCACAGGAGGCCCCAAGAGTCCCCAACTCGTCCGACGAGGCCCCCCCAAGCCCCCCACCAGGCCCCAAAAGGCTCCCAGGAGACGTGCACGGGGCCTCAAGATAGCCGAACAGTGCTCTCGACGCATCAAAATTGTTTGCAGGAGGTCCCAGGAGGCTTCCGGATTGCCCCAATGTGGCCTCAAGCCTGGCCTCCACGCAGCCAAGACAGCCAATTGACTGCTTCAGACTGCAGAATCTCACTTTCCGACTGCCCGGAGAACCCTAACGATGCCCCCAAGGGACCCCAAGAAGCCCCAAGATACCCCCCCCGAGAAGCACCCAAGAGGTGCCTCCAACAGCCAATTGAGGAAGCACGAAGAACCCCCCAGAAGCCCTTCAGATGCCCCCACGAAGACCCAAGAGGTTCCCAGGAGGCCCTCAGGAGGCACGACTATGTCACGCGCCTGTGCCCCATAGCGCTGTCCAAGATCTTCTAGCGCGCCCCCAGCCTGGGCTAGAACCATCGCGCGCGCGAAGCGCGCGCGATGGTTCTATATATATATATATATATATATATATATATATATATATATATATATATATAAATGGGGAGGGGGTCCTGGACCTGGGGGGGGCCTCACTTTGCCCAGTGGCTGTGGTCACCCCCCCGCCGGAGACGCCAGGACGCTCCCAGGACCCTCTAAAATGGCTCCAGGACGCCCTCAGAACAGTCCAAGAGAGGTCCGAAGCGGCCCAGGAGCACTCCAAGACGGTTAAAAAGCTGCCAACGCGTCCCAGCAGGTCTCCGACAGCACTCCCGGGAGGGGCCCAATAGGAAATTGTCACTGATTTTTAGTGGGTTTTGAAGGGTTTTGGCGTTCTCCCCAGTTCGGCTTCCAGACGCTCCAAGGCGGCCCAAGAGGCCCGAAAGATCGCCTCAAGACGAGCCCAGAGGCCCCCAAGAGACCACCGAGACAGCCCAAGAGGGCCCCAAGACGGCCCAGGAAGCTTCCAAGACGGCCCAAAAGAGCACCCAGAACACTCCAAGAGGAACCCCAGATGGGGAACACGAACTGACACTTCGAGCCCTCGCCCACCAGAAGCTTCCAAGAGGCCCCCAGGAGTCCGCAAGAGGCCTCGAGAGGCCCCCAGGAAGCTCCAAGAGGCCTCCAAAAGGCGCCGAAAGGGCCCCGCAAGGCTTCCAGACGCTGGTGATAATGACAATGATGATTATGCAGGGCGGCCTCAGGCCCACAACCTAAATCCCCAATACTGCTCACGCGGCATGCAAGACGCTGCGGAGATATCCTCGAGTTCGGCGGGGGAGCTTCGGAGACGACGGTGACGAAAATGATGACGATGATGACGACTATTATGAAGTTGACGACGACGATGATGATGATGATGATGATGATGATGATGATGATGATGATGATGATGATGATGATGATGGTGGTGGTGGTGGTGGTGGTGATGATGATGATGATGATGACGATGATGATGATGATGAGATGATGATGATGATGATGATGATGATGATGATGATGATGATGATGATGATGATGATGAGGAATAATATCATGATGATGATGTTGACAGTGGGAATGATGATGATGATGCTGATGATGATGTTGATGATGGTGATCGTGATGTGAGTAATGGTGGTGATGATGATGGTGGTGATGCTGACGATCATGATGACGATGACGGTAATGCCGTTGAGGATGGTGATGCTGACGGTCGTTATGATGATGCTGCTGATGGTCAGGATGATAACGCCGATGCTGATAATAATGGTGGCGATGCTGTTTATGGTGCTTGTGATGCAGGAGTGGGCGGATGATGAAGATGATGACGATGATGATGACGATAACGATGACGACGATCACGACGACGACGATAATGATGACGATGGCGATGATGAGGATGATTATGTTGATAATTCAGGTGACGATATTGACGATAATGACGACGATGGCGATGATGACGACGGTGATGACGATGTTGCTGCTGATGGTGGTGATGGTGACGATTGTGATGATGGTGATGGTCATGGTGATGATGACGATGCCGCTGACGATGACGCCGCATATGATGGTGATGAGTATGGCGATGAGGATGGCGATGATGACGATGACGATTATCCTAGCTAGAACTTGAGCGCGCGCGAAGCGCGCGCGATGGTTCTAGTATATATATATATATGATTGAAGCACACGAACTATACGACGACTCTCCGCCTCTCACGTTCTAAAAGGTTCCATGCGTGGAACTAAGAAGTAGAGACACCAGAAACACATCAAATTAGATGCTGGTTGGTTGTTTCGGTTCTGCTGTTTTTTTCTGATCCTCCCGCTGGGGGGCCTGCTGGACCAGATCCTCCAGCTCCGGTCATTGGTCACTCTGGAGGAGCGCCGTGCAGCCAGAAAAAAAAAGCAAGCCAGAACCAGCGTCCGCGCTCCTCAGCTGGCCAGGTGAGCAGCAGAATAACCACCTCCTCCTCCTCCTCCTCCTCCTCCTCCTCCTCCTCCTCCTCCTCCTCCTCCTCCTCTCCTCCTCCTCCTCCTCCTCCCCCCCCCTCCTCCTCCTCGATGAGCACAGCTGTAACGCTTAAGTCAATGTGCACCACCACCTCCTCCACCTCCTCCGCCTCCTCCTCCTCCCCCTCCTTCTCCTCCACCTCCTCCTTCTCCTCCTCCTCCTCCTCCGCCCTCCTCAGAGCCAGACGCTCCCCCCCCCCCCCTCTGACCTTCCAGCAGGGCTAAAAGATAGCACCCGACTTACAAACCTGTCCAAAAGCTATTCTGCGTCTTGGTTTTGGGCTGTTTCGCTCCGCTTTTTAGGTTTTTAGGTCTCCAGTGCTAAAAAATAGCTCTCTGGAAGGTCAGGGCCCTGGAGGCAGCCACTCCGGCACAGGACCCAGGGCATCCCCTTGGAGCCTCCCCGGGAAGCCCGAGACCTCCCCAGCGCTGCCCCTGGGCATCGCTCGGCCGTGTGCACTTTTCCTGCGGCGAGGACAGTCGAGGAGCATCCTTGATCATGTGGCGAAAAAGGTGCCCAGACATGCGACGTCCTGATTTTTCAGGACGGCGTCCCTGGAAGCCCAGGCCCTTTCCCCGGGGCCGGTTCTTCGTCCCGACTCGTTCTCTGACGGTCCCGAGGCCCAGCGAGGGCCCCCCAGGGCCGAAAATAGCGAAAAGCCGAGCTCCCGTCCTGCTTCTTTTTGACGACGCCACCGCGTCTGGGAGCCGCGCGCGAAGCACCGACAAGAGCGCAGGGAAGGGACGTCCGAGCGATGGCGAGGCCCGCACAGCCGCCCTGCTGACGAGACATGGCCGCGGTCCGGGCCGTCGCCGGCCCCCGCGCCGCGTGCCGCGGCGCCGGCGCGCACGTGCACCTGGGCTTCCAGGCGGCGGCATGCGGTGGAAGGGCGGGGGCCTGCGGGATGGGGCCCTGAGCCTGCCCAGACATGCTGGCGTCGTGGAGAAGACCCAGAGATCCAGCGCATATTGAAAAAGGCAAGACGGAGGTTTTTCACCGTGTTCGGCCTCCAGAGGCCCTCGCCGGGCCTCGGGAGCGTCAAGAGTCGACTCAGGACGTCAAGCCGGTCCGGTCGAGACTTCCGGGGTCCCCGTATTGAAAAAATTACGACGTCGGATCTCTGAGATGGCGTCGTTAAAAAGAAGCAGGACGGGAGGCTTTTCGCTATTTTCGGCCTGGGGGGCCCTCGCCGGGCCTCGGGACCGTCAGAGAACGAGTCAGGACGAAGAACCGGCCCTGGGGAAAGGGTCCAGGCTTCCAGGGACGCCGTCCTGAAAACATCAGGACGTCGCATGTCTGGGCAGAAGGGTGCCCAAGGTTGGATGTGCGCCGCCAGAGGCTCCTCGTCCAGAGGGCCGCATCCCTCAGGACCCCACCTCTGAGCCACCGGCAGGCGCCCTGCGGCCCCGGCGGCTGGGGGTGCGGCTCCCCATGCTTGGGGGGCCTGGCCTGCGAGTCCGAACGGCCCACCGCCCTGCCGCTGAGCTGCTGCGGAGGCGCGGCGCCCGACAGGCTCACCTTCCAGTCGGACGCGTCCGAGAGGGTCAGCTGCGGCTCCGTGGCCCGGGGCGCGCTGCGGGTGGAGCCGCCGGGGCGGTGGACCTTCGGCTCTGGGGCGGGCACTGCTGAGCTGCTGGGCGGCGGCGAGGATGGCCCCAGCGACGGCGAGGAAGCCGACGCGGACGGCGGTCCTGCAGAAGATCTTGGTGTGGCCCAGCACGGACGACGAGGGCGAGGGCGAGCCCCAGCTGAAGGCCGCGTGGGAGCTCTGGCCCCGGCGCGCGCCGCCGCCGCGGCGCCGCCGGGTCCCGGCGCCCCGGCGGCGCTGCCGGGTCCCCGCAAGGCCCGCCAGGCTGCGCCGCCGCCGGCGGCGCCGCGGCTCCCGCCGGTCATCCACGCCCCCGCGGCGGCTTTCGCGGCGACGGGCGGGGCACCGCCGCCGGGAGTCCCCGCGCCTCGGGAGGCGCAGGCCCGGGAGGTGGCCCACGAGTGGGGGGCGAGCCAGAGGGGTCGGCGCGACGATCGGCCCCAGATCACAACCGTGGTGGTGCGCAACTTGCACGTCCGCACGTCTCAGCAGGAGTTCCTCGACGAGGTCAACCGCAGTGGCTTCGCGGACATGTACGATTTCGCATACATCCCAAGGAGCTTCGAAGACGGCTCCGGGAAAGGCAACGGCTTCATCAATTTCAAGACTCGAGAGGCGGCCAGGGCTTTTGCGGCCGCGTGGCACCGCTCCAGGCGCCTCGGCATGGAGGACGAGACTGGCCGAGTAGTCCCCCTCAACGTCTCCAGCGCTTCTCTGCAGGGCCTCGCGGCCAACCTGCGCAAGTGGACTGGCGCGCGGGTGACGCGCGTCAAGAATCCAGAGTTCTTGCCTTTCGTCCTCAGGGACGCAGAGCCAGAGCCGCATGCCTGCGTTCTGGAGAACCCAGGTTCTGCCGCCATCGATGCGACGAGACCTCGCTGAGACCACAGGGCTTCTGCCAATTGCACCTCGGACGTGTCGTAGAATTGGTTTTGGGCTCGGGCCCAAATAGATTTTCACAGAGCTGGCCACGGGATGTATCCACAATCACGCCTGGTTTGGGCCACGTCTGTCTTACCGTTTAGCTTCCGACAGGCGCGCTGGTGCGTCGCAGTTGAGCGCGTTAGTGGCTCTCCGCTGCCGCGACCCATAGAGACGACGTAATTACGTAGCTTGCTGTGGGACTCAACCTCCTGAGGAGAAGTGGGAGGAGGGAGGCTGGGACGGGCCCGAACGACGAATCTGAGCACTGCTGTGGTGTGGAGATGTGTTCCTAGAGCGGCACATGCGCCCCTGACAAGATGGATCATGTAAGTCGCCAGCGCCGAGGCGAGAGCAGGGTCCCAGAGTGATTTGTAAGGCTGTCTCAGGCGGGTACGCCATGCCTGAATATTTGTCGAGGATATCGAGGAGGAGGAGGACGACGACAATGAGAACGGCGACGTGCGGGCCGATCAGGAGCAGGATGTTGGAGCCACCCCGGCTCTAAAAGTGTTGTGTTGGGGATACTGTGGTCTGGCTCTGCTTTTCTGCGTGCGTGCTTGGTGGATAGGGAGCTCCCTCGCCTGGAGCTCCCGCTGTGAATGGTCTGCAGTATTTGTGTGTAGGTTTAGCATGTTGTAGAGGATCAGGAGCCTTGGGGTATGACCCTTGCGAGACAAGGGCATTGGCTCAAGATCCATCGGCGGAAAAGGCAATCGCTCATCCTGCTGCTGCCACAGTTGGTAGCGGAGCGGGGCTAGCCATGGCGAGCGAGGGTGGCGCCGCGCACTGCTGAGGCGGTGGTGCGGGCGCTGCTCGGCGGCCGGGCTGGCACCGCTCTCTCGGGACGGACGGTGCGTGGATCCACGGCGAGCGTCGAGATGCCAGGATCACCAGAAGAAGACGGTGAGACTTTTGCGACCATCGGGAGCGAGGGGGGCCAAGCGCGGGGGAGCGCTGCCGGCTCTCGCACAGCTTCCGGGGTCGCTGGGGAGCAGTCGAGTCAACAAGCGGACCAGTTCGAGGCAATTCGGAGGATGGTCCAGGAAGAAATGCGAGCATTTCGAGATTCAACAACAGCAGCCGCATCAGCGGCCACCAACGACGCCAAACAGGACTCGGACTCTCGGTGGAAGGACGACCGCTGGGAGTCGAGTGACCCATGGGAGAAGGAGGACCCCTGGGGCGGCCAGTCAAAGGGAGAGCAGTCCACAACGGACTGGTCTAGGCGGCAGCAGTGGAAGGACGACGGCTGGCACGACCAGGGCCACAGCTGGAGCGGTTCGAGGCAGGACTGGTGGCCCTCGGTGAAGGGCGACTACTCTGACCCCCCAGCGTGGCCTGGCTGGGGTCACTACAGGTTGTGGAAGAGATCGGTTAGACGATGGAACAGCAACACTGATGTGCCTCTCTGGAGGCGAGCCGAGAAGTTTCTCAAGTTCGTCGAGTGGTCGATGCAGGCCAAGTTCGAGGACATGGACGAGTATACCCTGTCGAGCGAGGGCTGGCTCGAGGCGTTCCTCAAGCGCATGGACATCATGTCCGGCGAACGGGAGGGTGACGACTTGAGGCGAGCCGGGAGGCGCGCCTTGTTTGAGTGCAGTCGGATGGCCAAGGAGTCTCTCACACAGTACGTCGCCCGTCGGGACCAGCAGTTCAGTGAGGCCGAGAGCTTCGACATCGGCATGTCTGAGAAGCTGAAAGGATTCATGTTAGAAGAGGGCGCCGGCCTCACAGCTCAGGCACAGCAAAATCTGAGAACATTGACGAAGGGGACGCTCGAGTACAAGCAGGTAGCATGGGCTCTGAGACAGATGGACTACGGCGGTGGCGAAAAGCTGCTCCCGTCTGGCGCTCAGGCTCATCCAGTGTTCGCCGCAGAAGTCGGCGGCACCGAGGGCGTCGACCAGTCTCTCCTTCCTCCTCCCCCCCCCTTTCCGGGCCAGTCTTTCCCGGCCAGTGCGGGGGGCCAGGGCGAGGAGCAAGACGAGGACTCGGACGACGGCCAGGAGGACGATGACGATGAGGAGGTCACCGAAGAGGACCTGCAGGCCATCCTAGCGGAGATCGAGGATCTCAACATCGACGAAGACGAGGCGGAGGAAGTGTTCCTGCAGCTGGAGCAGCGCAACAAGAGGACGTGGAAGCAAAACAAAGATATCAAGCGGGCTGCGAGGCAAGACCGCGAGTACTACCGGCCTCGAGAGCGACCTCGGGCAGAGGATCGAGGTGGCCGCGGCCGAGGACGAGGAGGTGCTCGATCAGGAGCGGCCGGGGCCTCAGGCCGCGGCGGACGAGGAGTGCGTGGCGAGCGTCGCAGCAAGCTCTCGATCACCCAGTTGATGAAGGTCACCCACTGCAAGCGCTGTGGGCAGAAGGGCCATTGGTCACGCGAGTGCACCAACCCGCCCAAGGACGGAGCTCTCGACAAGCACGACAAGAGGGGCGACAGGCGGGTCAGCGCCTACACCTTCGGCGGATGGTCCTTCCCAGTGCTGTCGAGCGAGATCCTGCAGCAGCTGAAGGACCTCAGAGGCCAGGTCGAGAGCGACGGCGTCTACCTGAACACAGCGCCGACCCAGGGCCTGGTGGGCCCGGGCGCCGGCTCCGATCTCGTGGGGCGCCTTTGCCTCAACCAGGAGGCTCATGCGCTGGCCCAGGTCGGCATGCAGTACGTGGTGGTGCCTCATGCATACAAGGCACCTCGCAGCGCGAAGGGCATAGGCGGGCAGGCGAGAGTGATGGGCACGATCTTGTTTCCTCTCTGTCTCGGCGGCGTCTTGGGAATAGTCGAGACAACAGTGCTTGACGAGGGCGTGCCTCGCATCCTCAGTGTGAATTTGCTCGACTATCTAGGATGTGTGCTCGACCTGCCCAGAGATCTTTTGAAGTCCCGCACCCTGGGGCAGACCATGCCCGTCACCGAGCTCAGTTCAGGGCATCGCATGGTAGATATTGTGCGCAAGCTAGATCAGCCTGTGGTGCCAGAGGTGGCACTAGCCAAGTACCCTTTTCTCTCGCCGACTTCTTTTCATGCGTCCACAAGCACGGAGGTTCACGAGGTCGAGGCCGGCGGGTCGCTGCTCGAGTACATCGCCCTCCTCTTCCTCCTCCTCATCCTCTTTATCTGGGACCTGTGGATCAGGGGCCTCGAGACGCTCAAAGAGGGGATCTACGGGCTCACGGGTGAGATGGCGAGGAGGCTCGGGCAGCGGGGGGACCCCTTCAACAGGAACCAGCCACGGGCTCAGCCAGCTAGCTTGGGATCTGCAGGGGCCTCAGGATCCGTGGGATGTGCTAAGGCGGCGGGGCAAGGTCCGGGGCTTAGACCTGAGGGGCAAGACGGGTCCAAGACGGCCTCAAGACGACCTCAGGACAGTCTTGGGAGGGCCATCGAGGCCAGGACCGGAGCTCTCGACCTTGTCTATCGCAAGGTCAAGCGCGGCTTGATCGCGTCCAGGATCCGAGAGATAAGTGTCCTTCCAGGCTTCTCCGTAGCCGATTTTGGCTCGGGCCTTAGCTATCACGATTCGGACTCGCGAGCCCACCTAGTTGTCGAGAGCAGCAACTTTCCCAGCCATGCATGCCACGATGATCAGGGTGCCGCTCGCTGTCCTTGCGGCGGCGATCGTGCTTTCCCCGACAGTCCAGGCCGGGAAGAAGAAGTCTCCAGGAGCACAGGAGGCCACCGAGGAGTTTCTCGCTCGTCGTGCTCGAACCCTGGTGGAGATCGACACCAATGCGAGCCAGGGCGAGGCCGCAGAGCCGCAGGCAGCACAGCCGGCGCCGCAGGTGGTGCAGCCGGCGCCAGGAGGCTTGCAGTCCTTCGCGGGCAGCTCGGCGGCAGCGGTCTGCCCGACAATTTAAGGGAGATCGGACGTGTGTCTCAGGTGATCGATCGCATGATCGAAGTCACCACGGCTGCGCAAGAACAGCCCACTCAGACGTTGGAAGGGCTCCAACAGATCTACCAGGGGGTGACTCAGATCAAGCGGACCCTGTCGTCCCTCGAGGACCTGGGGGAAGCGGTGGACACGCTCCAAGAGCAGATGAACCAAGCACAGGCGACGCTGTCCAACATCGAGTCGTCCATGGGCCAGCTGGGCCAGATGATGGTGCAGATCGGGAACGCAGTCGCTGGAATCTGCCAGGTGATGCACAATCAGAGCCATCGGCCGACTCAGATTCCAGACGATCCCTGGGTGGGACACCTGAGCACGGGCAGAGGTGGCTCGTCGGGGAGCGGAGGTCCGCCTCCGCCGCCACCAGAGGAGCCCGAGACCAGCCAGGGAGGCCAGCCCGGGCCCACGACAACGTCGACGCCTCCGGAGCTTACGACAACAACGGACTACGAGGAGCAGCATCCGACGATCAACGAGGAAGCAGGCGACGTCACCTGGGAGCTCTTGAGCGACACCGAGGGGCTGTGCTGAGACCGACCGTGCCCTGTCAGCATGCGAGCTCGGGAGGCGTGAAGACGTCTTTGAGTCTCACGTCGAGTTTTAGCCCTTGTGGTCGTGCACCTTCTGGCGCCTGCGGCGCGCCGGAGATTTACCCTCCGCCGCCTCCCTCGCTGTGTTTTGCTTCGGTCCCGGGCCCGTCGGAGCCGGAAGGCGGAGCTCTACGGAGACGCCTCACTGGGTCGCAACTTCGCCGGAGAGCGCTACTGCGGGAGCTTGAGTCCCGGGCGGTTTCGGCGGCCGACACCGAGTTCGAGGGGGCCGAATGGTTGGACGGCGACCTTGCTAATGACGATCACGAGGTCACGTGCAATCGAACCGTGCGTGGGGCCCTCGAGGCCATGGCCGCTAGCCACGAGGGGCATGTGGCCACTAAGGAGGACACGGGGCTCGTTCCCGGTCCAGGGGAAGGATCTCTTTCGCCGAGGTCTTCTCTCCACCAAGGATTGCCCCTCAAGTAAAAAGGCGAGGAGGGGTGCTCGGCAGCCGGCCAAGTTGGGATCTCTCGGTCGGTTGGGACTCCCGTCGGGTCCGAGATCGTCGCGAGTTGTGGGTGTGGCTCGAAGAAGAGGGACCCGAGACGGTTTGGCTGTGTCCTCCCTGCAGGGTCTTTTCGGCCATCAGCCGGCTGAGTGAGAAGGTCCGGGACCAGAGTAAGTGGGATCAAGCTGTAGTCGAGGGAGTCAACGACTTGATTCTCTGCATGAAGATAGCGGCATATCAGCACGTCCGGGGCAGGTTCTTTGTCTTTGAGCACCCCCTCTATGCGAGCTCGTGGAACACTAAGGTGGTGCGGCTGGTGTGGGGGCTCTCAGGCGTTCGTCGGATTAGGATCGATATGTGTTCGTTCGGACTGAGTGTCACTAAGGACGGGCTCAACAAGAAGCCCACGGGCCTCCTCACCAACCATCCGCGGATGTCAGAGGCTATGGACGGACATCTGTGCCCCGGTGGGCATCGGCATGTCTTGTTGGAGGGTAAGGCCAGGACCACCCGGGCCCAGGTTTACCCCCAGGCTTTCGTTGACTCGGTGGCCAGGGCTATCGTTGAGCATCAGAGTGGCGCCTCGGCCAAGAGAGCTGCCACATGGGCCGAGCTCGACGAGTCTCACTTTCCCGAGGAGGAGTTGCCAGACGAGGGGGATTTGGAGGAAATTCCCGGGAGTGATGATGAAGACGAGCCAGAGACCCGTCCGAGCAGGGCTACTAGACCCAGTGAGCCCCCCCCTGAGCCATCGGAGGACGAGAAGAGGCTGCTCTATCGTCTCCACGTGAACATGGGCCATCCGTGCAATCGCAAATTTGTGCGGGTGCTGAGGGCTGGGGGAGTGAAGATCCATTTGCTGAGATGGATTCGAGATCATTTCCGATGCTCAGAGTGTGCGGAGCGGAGCCGCACGGGAGCCCACAGGAGAGTGGCCCTTCCCCGCACGTTTCGTTTCAACCATATCATTGGCGTGGATCTGTTCTACCTCCAGTTTCAGGAACGGTCCCATTTCTCAATGTTGTGGGCCACGGTTCTAACCTCCAAGTGTGCGTCAGGGTGGAGGAGCCTCGCGCGGCCTCAGTTTGGAGTGCCTTCGTCCGGGCGTGGATCAGACGGTTCGGTGCCCCCCGCTTCCTTCTTTCCGACGGGGGCCCCGAGTTTGAGGACAGATTTGCTCGTGGCCTCGAACAGTGGGGAGTCCCCCACCATGTTTGCGACGCGAATTCTCCCTGGCAGAACGGGCGCGTCGAGAGGCATGGCGGGTGGATTAAGGAGCGTATCAAGGGGGAAATTGAGTCGGGCTCAGAGCTCCCCCGAGACTTTCAGGAGCTCGAGGACCTGGTCTACGAGCTTTGCTCGCACAAGAACCGGTTCTGGCACAGGGGGGGTTTCTCTCCGGCTCATTCGTTTTCGGTGAAAATCCCAGGTTGCCGCGCGAGATTCTGTCGGATGACCACATGGGCCTCCCTGGGTGGTAGGACTCGGTGAGGTCCGGGGCGGAGCTGGACTCTGCGGGGGCCGAGTTTTTTCGGGCCCAGCGGGGAAGACAGGCCCGCCGAGGACAGGCCACCGGCTGCTGCCTCCGTGCCGGCCGCCGTGGAAACTGCTCCGGGGATCAGGATCGAAGACGGGCCTGCGAATGGCCCAGCCCCTCGTCGGACTAGAACCAAGCTCGAGCAGCCGTCGGATGTGCCGGCGTGCATCAGGGCCAGGGCGTCTAGTTGTCCCCCCGAGGTCGATTCGAAGCGACCGAGAATCGCGCCTCCCCCGGGGCTCGAGCCTCTCGCCTCTCTCCCCTCTCCCTCCGCGGCCTCTACCTCCCCTGCTCTGCCTCTCTCTGCTCACCCAGCCCCCTCGTTTCCTTTGCCGCCGCCGCCCGACGCTGCTGCCAGCGGAGCCGCAGGGAGCGCGGCGCCAGATGTTGGGGAAGGCAGGGGGCCCGAGGGCATCGACGAGAGGGGGAGACCCCTCGGACCGATGGTGGGCCACCGCGTGCGCGAGTACGAGGCGCGCGGTCAGCCTGCCCTTGAGCGTGGCAGGACCAGTGAAAGGGAGGGCCCCGTATACTCGTCTCGACCTGCCATGACCACTTCTCCTCGTCCTCCGTCCTCCTCCTACCTTGTCGAGGCTTCGTCGTCCGGGGGGGTCGGCCTGGCTGAGGAGGGGGCCGGAGATGAGGTGTTCGCTGCGAGCAGGGGCGGGGGGATTGTTCTAGGTAAGTTGACTCCGGCCGAGCGCCGGAAGTTTGAGCTTTCGGACGATAAGGAGTGGAGCAATATGATGGGGTCCGGGGCCGTGGAGGTTCTGCCGCCCAGACAGGCGGACACGATCAGGAGGACGTGTCCCGAGAGGATTATTACCTCAAGGATGGTGCGGAGGTGGAAGCCGGTGGAGGGTACTTTTTCGGAGCCGGATGCTAAGTCTAGGTGGTGCGTGCATGGTCACAAGGATCCGGACACAGGCACCATGTTTGTGTATGCGCCCACTCCTCAGACGACCTCCATCCACCTCTTCATCCAAGTGATGATGAACCTCGGTCTCAAGGGAGACATCGCCGACGTTAGAAATGCGTTTTGTCAGAGTGATCCGATGAGGAGGTCTCAAGGAGAGATATATGTTGAGCCATGTGAAGGTATTAAGGTCGAGAAAGGCTCGCTCATTAGATTACTTGTCAATGTGTATGGTCTAGACGACGCACCTTTAGCGTGGCGTCGGACCATCGTCGGTTTCCTCAAGGAGCGGGGCTTCACGAGGAGCCTGCTCGAGCCGTGCTGGTGGATAAGATTCGGGCCCGAGAACCAGATTCTCAATATGATGCTCTTGGAAGTCGACGACTTCTTCTTCGCCAGCTCTTCTGAAGAGACTCGGGCGTGGCTCAGCGAGACCTTGCGCGGGCGTTTTCGGTTTGGGAAGTATCGAGACTGTCGCCAGGGGCTGGTGGAGTACGCCGGAAGAAGTGTTCATTTCCGGGGTCAGTGCTGCACTCTCGATATGGGGGAATACATTCTCGAGGAAGTTCGGCCAGTGTCCATGGCTAAGGGTCGTCTTGGCTCCCGGGATCGGGCCCTCCAGCTGGACGAGCTTCGCTCGCTTAGGTCCCTTATTTACAAGCTGAGCTGGGTGGGCCGCGAGACCAGGCCCGAGGCGGCAGGTGCGGCCAGCACCTTGGCCAGCCGCCTCAAGGCTCCGACCACGGACGATGTTGCGTGCGCAAATAAGATGGTGCGTTATCTCCGAGCCACGGCCTCCAGAGGCTTGACCATCTGGAGGCTTGATCCGGAGCGTATGGCGTTCATCTCATTCTCAGATGCGGGAGGAGTGGGTGCCAGTGAAGGCCAGGTCGACGACAAGGGTCTCCCAGAGGACCCGACGCAGGGCGCGTGGTTAATTCTCGCGGCGGACAAGAGCGTGATAGATAATCGAGCTGTCAAGGCCTCGACCCTCGCCTGGCGTAGCTCTAAGCTTAGGCGTAAGGTGACATCTACGTTAGCCGGGGAGACCCAGGCGCTGTGTGCTGCAGTCGCCGAAGTGGAATTTCTCCAGGTGCTCTACCGGGATGCCGTGTTCAGGGATGTTGAGATTACCGACCACTGCCGGGGTTCAGGACCGTTTACTACTGTGTTGCGTCGCAACTGCAGCCTTGGGGGTAGGGAAGAACAAGTCCACGTGGTAGATGCCAAGAGCATATATGATACCATGCTTAAAGATGGTAACGCAAGTGCACGTGATAGACGTACGGCTCTGGATTTGGCGGTGGTGTGTGAATCCTTGGAACAAGCTCGTGGGCATGTCCGGTGGATACCACACGGACGGATGCCCGTAGACACCCTCACTAAGGACGACATTGGGAAGGGGAATGCAGCCTTGGCCAACCTGCTGGCCAATGGCCGCATCGTGCTCATAGACGAGTGCGAGGAGATAGCCAGGCGTCGAGATGCCCCAGGATCCAAGGATCGCTCTCAGGCTGCCTCGAGGCGAACGCTCGAGCAGGACCGGAGGCTGGTGTCCTGGGCCGAGATCCGTGCCTCGGGTTGCGCCGAGTCCACCTCTCTGCATGGCCGGGAGGACTCTCACCTTTCTCTCCCTTCTTCCCTCTCTCCCCTTTCAGCAGAATGATGAAGGGGGGGTGTTGCTGTCTAGATGTGTACAGGTACTGCGTATTCTAGGAGTGCTAAACCTAGAAGAAAGTCAGACCGGTGTGAATGGTCTGCAGTATTTGTGTGTAGGTTTAGCATGTTGTAGAGGATCAGGAGCCTTGGGGTATGACCCTTGCGAGACAAGGGCCGTGATGCCGTAATTCGACATCATTGGCTCAAGATCCATTGGCGGAAAAGGCAATCGCTCATCCTGCTGCTGCCACACCGCGCCCTCAGCATCGTGCGCCGCATTCTCCTTGGGCGAGCATGCAATCTGCGAGCCCATGCTCTCCCTCGAGGGCTCTGTGCCCGCCAAGGTTCGGGGAGCCATTCTCGTCCTCCTGCAGCGCGTCAGCCTGCTGGCTCGGCCCTGGCGACCGCTTGTCACGCACCTCCGGGGGCTGTTTCTGGCCCCTCTCCTGGCAGCCCTCGATCCTCTTCCCGCCCCGCCTGCCCCACGAGCCCTCGCCTGCCCCGCGGACGAAACGCTCGAGCTGCGGGCCGGGCACGGGGCACGACGCCGACGACTTCGATGGCGCCTGCTTTGGACCTTCCTGATCAGCTCGTGTGGCAGACGTCGTGACCGGGGCCAGAGGAAGGGGAGGAGGAGGAGGAGGAGGAGGAGGAGGAGGAGGAGGAGGAGGAGGAGGAGGAGAGGAGGAGGAAGGAGGAGGAGGAGGAGGAGGAGGAGGAGGTAGGAGGAGGAGGAGGAGGAGGAGGAGGAGGAGGAGGAGGAGGAGGATGAGCAGGCAGAGGAGGAGGAGGAGGATGGGAGGAGGAGAGGAGGAGGAGGAGGAGGAGGAGGAGGAGGAGGAGAGGAGGAGGAGGAGGAGGAGGGAGGAGGAGGAGGAGGAGGAGGAGGGGAGGAGGAGGAGGAGGAGGAGGAGGAGGAGGAGGGATGGAGGAGGAGGAGAGGAGGAGGAGGAGGAAAGTGAGGAGGAGGAGGAGGAGGAGGAGGAGGAGGAGGAGGAGGGAGGAGGAGGAGTGAGGAGGAGGAGGAGGAGGAGGAGGAGGAGGAGGAGGAGGAGGGAGGAGGAGGAGGAGGAGGAGGAGGAGGAGGAGGGGAGGAGGAGGAGGGGGAGGAGCAGGAACAGGAGCAGGAGCAGGAGCAGGAGCAGGAGCAGGAGCAGGAGCAGGAGCAGGAGCAGGAGCAGGAGCAGGAGCAGGAGCAGGAGCAGGAGCAGCAGGACAACGATGGTTCGGAGGACGCGCTGGTGCGTAACAGTTTGGCGCGTTAGGGGCTCTCTGCTGCCGCGGCCCAAGTAGACGTACATAATTTTCGCTGGGTCTGCCTCTTGAGCAGGTCATTTCGTAGATCCTTAGATCTCACTCATAGACATATCATCCTCTGTTGTTGCTTGCTTCTGCCCCATCGTGCCGTGTGTCCGTCTCCCTCTGCCTGCTGATACAGCAACGCGCGGATTCGCAGATCATGCCAGCAGTTTTCGCGCTCTCACTCTAGCTGCGCGCCTTAAATGCCCATGTCTTTGAACCCGAGCGAGATGTCAGAACCGCTCGCTGTTGGGCGCCACAAGCCAAGGTCTGCTTGTGGCTACACGTGGACCATGTGACCCTCTGAGGAGGAGGAGGGGGAAGAGGAGGAGGAGGAGGAGGAGGAGGAGGAGGAGGAGGAGGAAGAGGAGGAGGAGGAGGAGCAGCAGCAGCAGCAGCAGGAGGAGGAGGAGGAGGAGGAGGAGGAGAGGTGTCTGGGGGCTGGCGGAGGGGGACCGCGGCGCTTTCTCTGCGGCACGAGTGGGGAGGGAGCTCCCTCGAAAGGGAGCTCCCTCGCCTGCAGCACCGTGCACCGCGCTTGCCCTGGGCAAGCACTTATACGCTGCGCCGCTCGGGGAGCACGCTCTCCCTCCGAGGGCCTGGGGAACCGAGCGCCCGGCCTCCCCCGAGAGCTCGGGGATCGCCTCCTTTCTCTTCCTGGCGGGTGGAGTACTTCACCCTGCTCCCTCGAGGGCTCGGGGAACCTGCTCTCGTCCTCGTCCTCCTCCTCCTCCTCCTCCTCCTCCTCCTCCTCCTCCTCCTCCTCTCTGGCCAGGGGCCTCTTCTCGAGCCTGCCCCTGCTCCTGCTGCTGCTCCGAGCAGCGATGCTGTAGGTGATGAAGGGTCGGTCGAGCCCCAGGCGTCGGCGGGGAGCGTGATGCCCCGCGCCTCTGGGGAGGCGAAGCAGGCGAGCCGACTGCTATGCCTTCCCTGCCTTGACGCCACCAGCGTCGCCAAGTTGCATGGGTTCTCCTCGCCTGATGAGCTTGTTGGGTGGGAGAGGTCCCGTCAGAGAGCTCCTGAGGAGCCTGAATTAATCGACGAGGATTAATTCGTGGCCGTGCGGCCAGGGGCGCCATGTGGCGCCCGCATAGTCAGTACCCTCAGTACCCTCCTCTCTGGCCAGCTGGAGCAGAGAGACTTCCCCAGGGTCCTGAGCGCGAGGCTCTGTACCCTGAGTACGAGGCCTCAGCCGCCGCTTCCCCTCCCCGCACCTCCCCCGTCCGTCTGCTCCTCCTCCTCCTCCTCCTCCTCCTCCTCCTCCTCCTCCTCCTCCTCCTCCTCCTCCTCCCTCCTCCTCCTCCTCCTCCTCCTCCTCTCCTCCTCCTCCTCCTCCTCCTCCTCCTCCTCCTCCTCCTCCTCCTCCTCCTCCCTCCTCCCCCCTCCCTCCTCCTCCCTCCCTCCCTCCTCCTCCCCTCCCTCCCTCTCACCTCCTCCTCCTCTCCTCCTCCTCCTCCTCCTCCTCCGTCCTCCTCCTCCTCCTCCTCCTCCTCCCTGGCCAGCTGGAGCAGAGAGACGTCTCCTTCTCATTACATGTGAGGGGGGCGACATTATTAGGACAGTTTGTCTCCCATGGGCGTCCGCGTCGTCGCAGCGCCGTTTGCACGGCCTTTTTTCTTTGCCACGTGCTTGCGCATGGCTTCCCTGCCCCCTTGCTGACAGCTTCGAGCAGAGGAAATGTGCCCCCTGCTGCACAGCTTCGAGCAGAGGAAATGTGCGCCTTGAAACTTGCTGCACAGCTTCGAGCAGAGGAAATGTGCGTTCGACCATGTACAGGATCAGCCGAAAAAAAGTTGTCTGGAAGATGGCTGAAGAGCGCATTGAGATGGCCTCCAGACGGCACACGAACGCTCGGAGACAGCCCAAAACTGTTCCTAGACGGCCACAGAGGCCCTCAAGACGGTCCAAGAGGCCGCCGAGAAGGCCCCGCAAGGGTAAAAATCAAGCATTTCCGATGGAAGACGTACGTTTCCGGGATATTCGCTTTCTCAGTCCTGACAGCTGCCCAAATGGGCCCAGATATCCCAAGAGGTCCCCAAGATGGCCTCAAGACGGCCTCAAGAGAGCTTCAAGCAGCACCAGAGAGCTCCAAGAGAGTCCCAAGGGGCCCCGAGGGGGCAGCCGGAGGATCCCTACCTGGTCGGAGAGGGCCCCAAGAGGGCCCCAAGACGGGCTCGGCTCCCCATGACGGGCCAAGAGGGACCCGGAACTGCCGAAATGGGCCCTAGGACGGGTCAAAAAAGGCCTTAAAGGACACCCTGAAGACGGTCCAAGAGGCCGCCGAGAATGCCCCCCAAGGGCAAAATTGAAGCATTTCCTATGGAACACCGTATATTTCCAGGATATTCGCTTTTTCAGTCCTATTAGCGGCCACGACGGCAAAGGGTCCCCAAATCGGCCCCAGACGGCCCAAGAGGCTCCCAAGAGGGCCCCAAGACTGCCTGAAGAGAGTTTCAAGCAGCACACGAGAGCTCCAAGACGACCCAAGAGAGTTTCCAGGGGGCCCGAGGGGGCCACTGGAGGATCCCTACCTGGTCGGAGAGGGCCCCAAGAGGGCCCCAAGACGGGCTCAGCTCCCCATGACGGGCCAAGGGGGACCCGGGACGGCCGACATGGGCTCCCAGACGGGCCAAAAAGACCCAAGAGGGCTCCCTCAAGACGGTCCAAGAGGCCGCCCAGAAGGTCTCCCAAGGGCAAGAGTAAAGCATATCCGATGGAAAAACGTATATTTCCGGGATATTCGCTTTTCAGTCCTACTAGCGGCCACGACGGCCCCGTAGGCACCCCAAATCGGCTCACGGCCCAAGATGCCCCCAAGAGGGCCCCAAGACGGCCTGTAGAGAGCTTCAAGCAGCACGCGAGAGGTCCAAGACGACCCAAGAGAGTTTCCAGGGAGCCCGAGGGGGCCACCGGAGGATCCCTACCTGGTCGGAGAGGGCCCCAAGAGGGCCCCAAGACGGGCTCAGCTCCCCATGACGGACCAAGAGGGACCCACGCAGTACAAATTCGCAGCGATAGATGGGTTCGCCCTTCATTCCGTTGTGGTCTTCAACGATGGCGATTTCGATGACATGCTGACTTTAGCTTCTTTTATGCAGAGCGTGAATTACCTACCCCGCTTTCGCTTCCAGGCAAAACCAAGTCATACCACGCGCCTCCTCGTGAAGCGGCCTGACAGGTACGGGCCGTAGTTTGGCATCGATTGGTATCTCTTGGAAGCGAGGGTGGTCAAAAGCGAGGTAGGTGTGTGTCTTCCCCTATTTATCTAGTAGCGGCAGGAAACCACGGGGGCCAGCCGTGCACAGTGCACGGGAATGGTAGTTTGGCCTTCGCGCGTCCACCGTGGACGCCCGCGACGTGGGGATGGGGGGATGGGCAGCCCGAGAGGCACCCCGGACCGCCCAGGGTGCCGACAGAGGCCCCGCGGGGGGAATTCGAACGCACATTTCGAGGCCTCCGCCCTCAGCGGACCCCGACGATCGCCAGCATGCCCCCAGGATGCCCCAAGACGGCTCCAAGAGGACACTCAAGAGAACCCGAAGAGGCAAAGTTTCCCCGTTACCATGGGAAAGCGCACATTTCTATCGCAATCGTTGTTTTCATGTGCCCAGCTTCCAAGACGGGCCCAGGGGCCCCTAGGAGAGCCCCCCAACGGCCGACGAGGTCCCCCGGAGGGCCCCAAGACGGCCCAAGAGGGCCCCAAGACGGCCCAAGAGGAACCCAGGACCGCCCGAGAAGGTCCCAAGAGGGGCTCGTGGGGGGGTGGAATGCGAACCCATATTTCGAGGCCTCGGCCCCACGATGGCCCCGAAGTTCGCCAGCAGGCCCCCGAGGACCCCCCCCGAGAGGACCCAAGAGGGCCACGAGAGGCCTCGAAGAGGTCCCGAAAAGCGTCACACGAGGCTTCACCATTGTTTCCAACAGGCTGCCCAGAGGTTTCCCCAGAGACGCGAACAGGCATTCACGAAGTCTCACACCAACAACCCAGGCTCGGTGGCAGAATGTGCAGAAGGCCACCAGGAGGGGCACACGTGGACGAGGGGCACGGATGCCCGTCCTCTTTGTGTATTCTTTCTGCTGTTCGTCTTCAAGGACTCCCCTTCTCCTTCTGCTCCCGCCCCTCCTTCCCGTTCTGCCCTCGTCTTCGCCGCCGTCATGCTCCTGGACTCTTCTTCCCTTTCTCGACCTCCAAACCGCCCCCCTCGTTTTCTTCGTCTTCCTCCTGGAGTCCCCCGTGCTCAGGCGAGGGCTCTTCACTAGGTGTTTCCGCAGCGCATCCACGCTAAAGTCATATCCGCAACCGTCGCCTCGCCCTCGGCATCTCACGGCGAGCTGGGATTCTGGAGAATCTGAGCGCGCGAAGCGCGCGCGGTGGTTCTAGTATATTCTCATACGCACCTCTCCGAGGGAGTAGAGCTCAGAGGGGATTAATGCGTCCGTGCGTCCGTGCGTGCGTGCGTCTTCGATTTTCCCGGCCGTTTCGCTAGGGACATCCTCAAAATTCTGAAAATCGGTGGCACCCCTCACGCAGATCGTGAAGGAGAGGTCCAAAAACACATAGGATTTTCAACATTTTAACATAACACCTTCAAAAACACATGGTAATTTCAATAATTTTGACCCCGATTCTCAGAGAATGGCGGTTTCGCCTGAGACATCCTCCCAAAATCGAGCCCCAGACCCCTCCTCGGAGCCTCCTGGGGGCCTCCTGGGGGCCTCCTGGAACCTCCTGGGGCCTCCTGGGGCTTTCTGGACCTTCTGGTACCCCAGACCCCGCCTCGGAGCCTCCTGGAGTTCTCCTGGGCCTGCTGAGGCCGCCTGGGGCCTCCTGGGGCCTCCTGGGGCTTCAGAACTACATGCACACACAGAGACACAAATCACGCCCAACACATCACACGCTAGACAAACATAACATACACACACAACACCGACAACACAAAAAGCACGCACCACACAAAGCACACATCACACACACAACACTCACAATCCTGGGGCCTCCTGGAGCCTCTTCTGGTATCCAAGTCGGGCCTCCTGAGGCTTCCTGGGGGGCCCTGGTACACACATCGCAAGGTGTGGCAACCCCACTTGCGCTCGAGTGCGACTTCGCTGTTGCATGTCACTCCTGCTTCAAACGCCCCTTCAGCTTGTTGTATGAGCCTGGGCACACACGTGCCACTTGTATATATATATATATATATATATACACCCTTTTCTATATTTTTACAATCCGGGGGGGTGGGACCCCCCCCCTCCCCCCCCCTCCCCGGAAAATCGACCCCCCGGGATCTGGTGTTTTTGGGGCCCCCTGGACGCCTTGCAAGGGGTCCCCCGGGCCTTCCGGGCCTCCTGGACGCCCCTGCCGGGCCTTGCCAGCGGGCCCAAAGCGGTCAGGAGGGCGGCCAAACGGCCCCGCGAGAGCCCCACGCGGCCCCAGACAGCCCCAAGACGCCCGAAGACGACCCAAAGAAGACCCTCAAGAGGTCCTCCAAGTGCAAAAAAACACATTCCTTTCGTTTTTTTAATTGAATTTTTGGACATTCGGTTCTTCGGTATTCCGTGCGTCCGAGTCCGCCGAAGAGGCCCCAAAGATCCTCCCACAACGGTGTCAAAGGGCTTCCAGACAGTCCAAAAGAGCCCCAATATGGTCCAGCAGGGCCGCAAGATGGCCCCAAGAGAGCCCCGCTGACAGCCCCAGATGACCCCAAGACGCCTCCCGAAGCACTCCAAATCGTGACCCGGTCGTTCAGGGAGACCGTGGTTGGTAGTAAGGTGGCCGCAAGAAGCCCCCAGAGGCCCCCAAAAGGCGCCCAGGAGGCCCCCAGAGGTCCCCAAAAAGCTTTTGAGAGGGGCCCAAGAACATCTCCAAAGAGGAGTCCCTGCAATAAAAACTGGGGATGAGGACAAGGAGTGGCTCGCAGACAGGGAAGATTACGAGTAAGAGGAGAGGAAATATAAGGATAGTACAGAACATTACTATAACGACGATGGCGCAAACGGCAACAATGAATCATCGCTATATTTGGTTCTCCTGCATGCCGAGCTTTAAGAACCAAGGTGCATGGCGCGAAGCGCCAATGCAGTCTTGTATGTATGTGTGTATATATATACAAACGCACAGTTTGGGGTCCACGCTGGCTAACCTAATGTGTATGTATACATGTACATGCATACGCCCGCCTCGTAATAAGGGTGCCGGAAGGGCGCAGGTTCTTCCCCCTGATTTATCGGCAGTTCAGAGATGGGGCCCTGAGAGATGGGGCCTTCAGGACGAGAGCTTCAAACGATGAAGACTCAGCCCGCGATCCACATCTTATCCTGAAGGCCCCATTATTGAATCGCCGAGTTTACTGCCCCCCGTGGTCGAAAAACGAAACAACGGCATAGGCATAAACTTTTCGGAGTTTTGTGCGGACTGCCTGGATCGGCGCTGGTCCCCCTGGCGGCGCCTCCGCGCGCCACGCCAGGGGTCCCAGCGCGGATCTCTTCGGGTCTTCTGTTCAGCGAACGCCCGAGACGGCGGCGGTGATGACGGCGGCAACGCCGGCGACGGCGGCGGCGGCGCCGATGCCGACGGCGCTGGCGACGCCGACGCCGACGCCGACGCCGACTCCGACGCCGACGCCTCTGCCGCCTCTGCCGCCGCCGCCGCCGCAGCCGGCGCTGCCGTCGCCGCCGCAGCCGCCGCCGCCGCCGCCGCCGACGACGACGACGACGACGACGACGACGACACGCTTCGAAGGGTGGTGGCGACCGCGGCCCTCGTCCTTTGCGTGCCAGGGCGTGGTGACGCGGGGCCGCTACCTCGTGCAGCGGCCCGCTGGCGCGGTGCCTGCCCCCCGCCGCGCGGCGCGGAGGGCTCGCGGGCGGCGCAGAGTCGAGGAGGTGCAGACGTGCATGCGGTTGGTTCGCGTCGTGTCGACCGGCGGCGGTCCCGCCGCCAGCGTTCAGCGTTGGACGCCGCCAGCGACCCTGAATCGGTCGATATTGATCAGCGGCACCGTAACGGGTACTCACCAACGGGTACTTTGGAAAATTGCCGAGAGTTGCCACTTTAGGGCCTCCTTCTGGCATTGCATCGTTGCCCACATCGGGGATGATTGGGTTCGCCAGGTCACTGGCCAAAGTATCTGTTAGTGGAGTCCTCGTTCGAGGTGCGCTGAGCTGAACGATTTGACGTTTCGGAAACGGCTAATCCTTCAAGGTTGAACGATCCCCGCGGTGTCAGAAACCAACGCCGGGGTCGACACGACACGAACCCGCCGTTTCGATACCGCTGCCCTTGCCTGGTTTTCACTTTTTTCCAGGACTCCTTGGATGCCCTCGTCGCCATGGCTGGATTCGCCTCGGCAGCGCGAGGGCTCGCGCGCGGAGGAGGAGAGTCGAGGAAGCGCAGGCGTGAAATGAGGCGCGTGTCGTCGACGGGACCAGGGGGGAAGGCAGAGGGGGCGGGCCTTCTCAGAAGGCCCCCCAAGACGGCGCCCAAGAGGGCCCCATGACGATCCAAGATTGCCCCGAGACGGTCCAGAGGAGCTCCAAGAGAACCCCCAAGAAGGCCCGGAGAGGCCTTATTCATTGATTTTCCCAAGGTGGGTTGTTAGTTTTTGCATACGCAAAAAATCTTAACACCGAGAGGGCTCCAAGACTCTGAACAAGCGATCTCGCGCCCTCACAGAGTACGAGCGCTGTCCGCCCCCGTGCCAAGCAGGTTTAATGGTCTTCGGTCTACCCTGCCACTGTACCTGGGTTGTTGGTCTGAGTCCTCTTGGATGTTCGTTGGGATCTCGTGGGAGGCGGGGGCATCCTGGAGGCAGTTTCGGGGCCTCTGGGGGGGCTGTTTGGGGGCCTCTTTTGGGGCTTTTCGGGGCCTCGTAGGGGGCCTCTTAGGGGGCCTCTTGGGGGCCTCTTGGGCCCTCCTGGGCGTCTCTTGGGGCGGAAGGCTCTGATTTTCGGTTCTTGTTCCCCCTCTTGGCCTCCCCTCTTGGGGCAGTCTTTGGGCCTTCTTGGGGCCCTCTAAGGCGAGAACCCCCCAAACATACACACACAGGAACATACACGATTCTGACCTCTTGGGACCTCTTGAGACGCCTTTTGGAGCTCTCTTGGGGCGTTTCGAAGGCTTCTTGAGCCGTCTTGGGCCGTCTTGGGCGTCTTGGACCGATTGTGCGGCGATTCGGGGTCCTCTTGGACCGTCTTGAGGGCCACTTGGGGCTCCCTTGTCCCGTCTTGGAGCCCACTTGGCCACGAATATTCATGCGGGAAGCCGCGGAAAGCCTCGGACGATTTTGGAATTTGGGGTCAGGTGTCTGGGCTCCGTAAGGAATCCGCAGAATTGAGGACTGAGGCTCCGGGGAATTGAGTAAGGGACCTGAGGACGCTCCAACTCGTGCCTCAAGCGCACGGTGGCGGATCTGGTGTCGGTCCAAGAAGGAACAATTGCGTAAACATAACCTTCAGAGGTCCGAGTGGATAACTTGGATCGGCGCTTGATCACCCTGGCGGCGCCTCCAGCGCCAAACTTGGCACCCCCCGCACGCCAGGGAGGATGGTCCAGCCTCGATCCAGGAGATCCGTTCGGACTTTTTCGATTTGCATGTCTGTCCGTGGCTGGCCCCAGAATTTTCGATTTGATTGTTTTCCGTATGATTCTCGGGCTTACGCCACACCGCCGCCCCTTCGGGGAATTGGCGGTTGTTGTGTGTTTCTCCTGAGGGCCTTTTGTTCGCATTTTTGGGGGCTCCTTGGAGCTCTTTCGGGGCTTCACGGGGGCCTTTTCGGGGCCTCTTGGGCCGACATTCTCAGAACCCGTGCATGCAGGCGGAGGGCATCTGTCAAAACACCCGACGAATGATTATCGACCTCGTGAGTGTTTTTTTATTCCCCACATCCTAAGTGGGGTTCTTGTTTTCTCTGCACACCCTCCGCGCAGGATCTCTCCTCCTCCTCCTCCCTCTCCTCTGCTCCTCTTTGCTTCCTCCTCCGCATCATCATCACCATCACCATCACTCCCCATCATCATCATCATCATCACCATCAGCATCACCATCACCATCCCACGATCACTCACCATCATCGGCATCGAA
The DNA here is from genome assembly GCA_963575745.1 of Prorocentrum cordatum. Classification (NCBI taxonomy): domain Eukaryota; class Dinophyceae; order Prorocentrales; family Prorocentraceae; genus Prorocentrum; species Prorocentrum cordatum. Next base: position 11,884 of record CAUYUJ010004950.1, on the reverse strand, counting down.
CGATCATCATCATCATCATCATCATCATCATCATCATCATCATCATCATCATCATCATCATCATCATCATCACTACTCGCTGACTTGAGGCCTGAATATGGAGGAAGTATCAGGCGGGAGCCTCGTCTGTGAGTGAATTGTGAGGAAGTCTCAGGCGGGAGCCCCCTCCCTATGGGGCCCGCACTTCATGTTCGAATCCGAGCGGGTCATCCGCAACGTGCAACTGTCGTCACTTTTGGGCTCTTGAGACCTGAATATGGAGGAAGTCTCGAGCGGGAGCCTCGTCTGTGAGTGAATTGCGAGGAAGTCTCAGGCGGGAGCCCCCTCCCTATGGGGCCCGCACTTCATGTTCGAATCCGAGCGGGTCATCCGCAACGTGCAACTGTCGTCACTTTTGGGCTCTTGAGACCTGAATATGGAGGAAGTCTCGAGCGGGAGCCTCGTCTGTGAGTGAATTGCGAGGAAGTCTCAGGCGGGAGCCCCCTCCCTATGGGGCCCGCACTTCATGTTTGAATCCAAGCGGGTCCGCAACGTGCAACTGTCGTCACTTTGGGCTCTTGAGACCTGAATATGGAGGAAGTCTCGAGGCGGGAGCCTCGTCTGTGAGTGAATTGCGAGGAAGTCTCAGGCGGGAGCCCCCTCCTATGGGGCCCGCGCTTCATGTTTGAATCCGAGCGGGTCATCCGCAACGTGCAACTGTCGTCACTTTTGGGCTCTTGAGATATGAATATGGAGGAAGTATCGGCGGGAGCCTCGTCTGTGAGTGAATTGTGAGGAAGTCTCAGGCGGGAGCCCCCTCCCTATGGGGCCGCACTTCATGTTTGAATCCGAGCGGGTCATCCGCAACTCGTCACTTTTGGGCTCTTGAGTGAATATGGAGGAAGTATAGGAGCCTCGTCTGTGAGTGAATTGTGAGGAATCTCAGGCGGGAGCCCCCTCCCTATGGGGCCCGCACTTCATGTTTGAATCCGAGCGGGTCATCCGCAACGTGCAACTGTCGTCAATTTTGGGCTCTTGAGATTTGAATATGGAGGAAGTCTCGAGCGGGAGCCTCGTCTGTGAGTGAATTGTGAGGAAGTCTCAGGCGGAGCCCCCTCCCTATGGGGCCCGCGCTTCATGTTTGAATCCGAGCGGGTCATCCGCAACGTGCAACTGTCGTCACTTTTGGGCTCTTGAGACTTGAATATGGAGGAAGTCTCGAGCGGGAGCCTCGTCTGTGAGTGAATTGCGAGGAAGTCTCAGGCGGGAGCCCCCTCCCTATGGGGCCCGCGCTTCATGTTTGAATCCGAGCGGGTCATCCGCAAGGTGCAACTGTCGTCACTTTTGGGCTCTTGAGACTTGAATATGGAGGAAGTCTCGAGCGGGAGCCTCGTTTGTGAGTGAATTGTAAGGAAGTCTCAGGCGGGAGCCCCCTCCCTATGGGGCCCGCACTTCATGTTCGAATCCGAGCGGGTCATCCGCAACGTGCAACTGTCGTCACTTTTGGGCTCTTGAAACCTGAATATGGAGGAAGTCTCGAGCGGGAGCCTCGTTTGTGAGTGAATTGCGAGGCGGCGACGGCGCTGAGGAAAATGGATTTGCTTGCCCCGACGAGGGGGAAGGGGAGGTGCACATGGAGAAAAGGCAGGGGGATGAGGAGGGAAAGGGCATGGGGGAGGCCGACGACGAGGAGGAGGTGGCGCGAGAAGAGGAGGAGGAGGAGGAGGAGGAGGAGGAGGAGGAGGAGGAGAGGAGAGGGAGGAGGAGGGAGGGAGGAGGAGGAGAAGAGGAAATAAAAGGGGGAAGGGAGGGCAGTGCAGGGGGGCGAGAGGAGAGGGTGTCCGCCAGGGGGAGGAGGAAAGGGCAAAGGGTAAGCTAAACAGATTCTCATGTGGGGTCCTACCGTCGGAGTAATTCATTGGTTTGCCGATCGGCGCGGGCCCTCGCCCCCCTCCCCTCCCCCCCAACCTCATGGAGTGGATCTTGGCTGCTTTTGGGCGCCTGTTTCGAGCGCTGTGGAGTCTCCCCCGCAATGGACGCCTCGTTCCAAATAGCTGCACGAAGCAGAGGTCCAGAGCCAGACCCCCCCCCTTTCCGGCACGATGTCGAAACGCCGAATAAAGCAACGCTCACACCATCGACCTCGTGGCTTCCCGCGTGGCCTCCCGCACGGTATCCCGTGCGGCCTCCCTTGTGGCCTCCCTTGTCTGGCCTCCCGCCCCCCGCCGTCCTCCGCCCCCTCCCCCCCTCCACTCCCCCTGCTTCCGCGTGGCGCCGATACGTTTGCAGGGTGAATTCGTATCGCCACAACTGCCCGAGTCCGGGGCTATCGTTGGCGTTTCCGGTCGCATTCATCACGTCTTAGGTGTTTGCCAGTGCGCCGTCTGTGCGCCAGGCTTGACTGACTGACTGACTGTCTGGCCTCCCGCGTGTTCTCCCAGAGGCCCCCCCCCCGGGTGCCTTCCCGCGCGGCCTCCTGCGCGCAAAGCACCGCCCAGCTGCCTGCCTCCCTCTGCTTTCGAGTCGGGCCTGTCCCTCTACAGGGGGAGGTATCCAAAAACAGCCTTAAGTCGGGCCTGTCCCTCTACAGGGGCAATATTCAAAAATAGAAAAATAGTCGATTTGGAGTATTTTTTGAGTATTTTTATTTTTTCGTCGAAAATCCATATGTAGGGGGACACGCCCGACTTAAAAATAGCCCCCAAAATAGTCTGGGGACGATTTCGGAGTTTTTTTTTTACTACTGGTGAGCAATTTTTGGGGGCCATGCTTTACTTTTCCTCCGAAATCCCCCTGCAGGGGGACATGCCCGACCTAACTCCTACTGGCAGGCCTAGAGATTGACACCAACACCAATATCGGTGTTGTGCCTCCACCGAGGGAAGAAGATCCCGATCTCGGTGATGGTGGTAATAATCTGGCTTCCAGGGTGACCGAAATGTTGCCACCAGCACCGAAATCGAGGAGCCTCTCCCCCCTGTGGAGGCGACCCCCTGTGTTGGTGTTGGTGCCAATTTCCAGGCCTCCACTCGTGCGGATCATGTATAACAATGCAGGGATTTAGTGTTACAATCAACGATGGGTTCATGCATGAATTTATTCATAAATTAATACTGTATTGAAAGCTTATGTTTTTTAAAACATCCTATGTATTGAACACTGCCCCGTGCTCCTTGATCCTGTCGTTCGGGCCTCTTTTTTTCTGCTGCTGTGGCGAGGGGCCTCGCCTCCGAGCGCCGCCGCCGACGCCTGCAAGGCATCTGGCCGCTTCCTGTCGCTCCCGGGGCCCAGGCTGCCGAGGGGGCCCCCTGGGGGCGCGGGGCTGGCCCGCCGGCAGGTGCCCGAGCGCATCGCGAGCACGCCCGAGCTGCTCATCGTGCCCAGGCCGGGCGGCGCGGCGACGGCCGCGGCGACGAGGCGGAGCGAGGCGCGAGGGGAGGATCGGAGGAGGAGGAGGAGGAGGAGGAGGAGGAGGAGGAGGAGGCGGAGGACCACTGCAAACCCAAGAGCCATCAACGATGTTGGAGTAGACCCTCCCCCCGAGCTCCCTCTTCATAAGCCCCATACAAGGAATCATTGCCTTCAGAGGAAGTGCACCGTTCGGAGACAACCGTTTGACGATCCTGAAACGTGCCAAAGCAGCATTCTCGGGACTTCAACGCCACGAATGAACCTGACTGTTGCGTCTTGTCGATTCTGAATCGTACCAGAGCACCATTCCTTAACTTCAACACCGCGAAACAGAGTAACTGGCGCTCCCTGGCAATCCAGAATTGTTCCAAAACGCCATTTCTGACATGGTAACCATGGGAATCCGTAGACCTTTTCCACTTCTTTAAGACGAATGTGCGCAGCGCTACGGCGAGAGCCACATTTTGAAAAGGAGCCGCCCTCAATCCGTGACGTTCTTGCAATTTTGCAGCATGAATGTACGCGGCGCCAAGGCGAGAGCCACATTTTGAACACCACCCGTCCTCAATCGGTGAAGCTCTTGCAAATCTTTAAGACGAATGTGCGCGGCGCGAAGGCGAGAACCACATTCTTAAAAGGGGCCGCCCTCAATCCGTGACGCTCTTGCACTTTTGTAACACGAATGTACGCGGCGCCTTGGCGAGAGCCGCACTTTGAAAACCACCAGGCCTGAATCCGTGAAACTTTTTGCTCTTTTGTAACGCGAGTGTCCGCGGCGGTAAGGCGAGAGCCACATTTGGAACACCACCCGTCCTCAATCCGTGAAGCTCTTGCATTTTTTTCAGACGAGCGTGGGCGGTACCAAGGCGAGAGTCACATTTTGAAAGCGACCGGCCCTCGTGAAGCTCTTGCATTTTTTTTGAGACGATTGCGCGTGGCGCTAAGGTGAGAGCTACATTTTGGAAGCGGCCCGTCCTCCATCTGTGAAGTTGCTGCCACATTTAATAAAGCTTCAATGTCATACAGGGTGAGGAAGTCTCAGGTGAAACGCCTGGCCCGCCCTTTCGACCAGCCTCGGAGTGCGGCAGGGAGTAGTTCCCCAATCAGAGCTTGCCTCTGTAGGGGTCCTAGCATATTCATATGGTTAGGTGAGGTACGGTGCCGATTTCGGCGGCACGTCCGGGTGCCCGGGTGCCCGGTAGCCCTATAGCCCTATAGCCCTATACCCCTATAGCCCTGTAGCCTTATGGATTTATAGCCCTATGGCCCTATAACCCTATAGCCGTATATCCTTCATAGTCCTATAACTTTATAGCCAAATAGCCCCATAGCCCGATAACCCTATAGCTTTATAGCCCCATAGCCCTATAGCCCCATAATCCTTAAAGCCCTATAGCCCTATAGCCCTATAGCTCTATAGCCCTACTGCCCTACAGCCCTATAACCCCATAGCCCTATAGCCCTATAACCCTCTAGCCCCATAGCCTTACAGCCCTGAAATGATTATGATTTGGACTTTTCTCCGGTCTCATTATTTATCAGGGAAAGGAATGGAGACGATGAGGGGGAGGGGGAAGAGGAGGAGGAGGAGGAGGAGGAGGAGGAGGTGGAGGAGGAGGATGAGGAGGAGGATGTGAGAGGAGGAGGAGAGGATAGGAGGAGGAGGAGGAGGAGGAGGAGGAGGAGGAGGAGGAGGAGGAGGAGGAGGAGGAGAGAGAGAGAGAGAGAGAGAGAGAGAGAGAGAAGCGCCGTGCACGTCAGAGGTGCGTTGGCAAATACGAGGAGGAAGAAGAGGAGGAGGAGGAAGAGGAGGAGGAGGAAGAAGAGGAGGACCAGGACAGCCCCAAGACGGCCCCAAGAGGGCTCGAGTGCGGTCCGCGCGCTGGGAGGGCCGCCAAGGTCGACCAGGCTACCTGAAAAGGCGGTCCATGAGGGCCCGAGATGTCCTGGAAGCGCTTTAAGACGGCCCACGATGGCCTCCAACTGCCGTGCAGGCCTCCAAGACGCCCACGAGGTACCACCAAGAGGGCCGCAAGAGGCAAGGTTTCTTATGCAATGTTTCCTGAGGATTTGCGTGTTCTCCTTTCTTCGGGCATATCTGGCCGCTCAGAGCGGCTCCAGGACGGTCAGAGCGACAGAGAACGACCCCGCTTCGCATCGGGGAGCCGTCCTGGCGCCTCGCCTGGTCGATGGGGCTGGGCCATGCTGCCCTGGCACTTTTCCTCGAGATTTCGGCCTCCTGGACCCGTTGTCGGGCCCTGGGGCCATCAGAAGTGAATCCAGGGAGAAACGAGACAGTCGTTTTTTACCCCCTGGCAGTTACGGGCGTGACTGGGAGGGCGAGGGAGGGAGGGGGCCAGTCACGTCACGATTCGCGCTCGCGCCGCTTGAGACTGCTTCGGAAAGGCTCATTCCCAGACGGTGCCCGCGCGGATCGTGAAGCGATCAGGGGGTGGCAGGGGGAGGAGGAACAATATTAACAATAACAGTTATAACAATATTGAATATACTCATGATAAGAATAATCAGGGTACTAGTCATCACACGAATACTAACATTCTTAGCACTACTAATTCCAATGCTACGATTCATACTACTAATACTACTACTACTACTACTACTACTACTACTACTACTACTACTACTACTACTACTACTAGTACTAGTACTACTACTACTACTACTACTACTACTACTACTACTACGACTACTACTACTACTACTATTACTACTCCTACTACTACTACTACTACTACTACTCCTACTGCTGCTACTACTACTACTACTACTACTACTACTACTACTAACAATACTACTACTAACAATACTAATACGATGACGGCGACTTGCAATACTAGTAACACTAACAGTGCTATGAATACAAATTCAACTAATGATCATGTTAATTTACTCTTAAGAACAGTACCAATAAGGGACGCCATACTACTAAGATAAATCATACCAACAATAGTAAGCGATAGAGAATGCTAATGCTAAGACTGATATTACTAGTACTGAAAACAATAAGCAGCGCACTACCAGTCCTACTACCCTTCCATAATATTGCCATGCACAAGAAGACGGCTACACGTGCTACTATCAGCAATACAATGTGTATAATACTATCAAGAATGCGAAGCAGGATAACACGACACACATTACGAACAACCCTGGTACTACCAATAATGCCGATAAGTTTAAGAAGAAGCACGCTAGCACAAATCATCATCATGATACAAGGACGAATCTGAATACTAAGAACACTAATACTGATACTAATCAGAAGAAGGAGGATGGGGATACGGAGAAGGAGGAGGTGGAGGAGGGGGAGGAGGAGGAGGAGGAGGGGGCGGGGGAGGTGGGGGAGGCGGGGGGGAGGAGGAGGAGGAGGAGGAGGAGGAGGAGGAGGAGGAGGAGGGAGTAGGAGAGGATGAGGAGGAGGCGGAGGAGGAGGAGGAGGAGGAGGAGTAGGAGAAGGAGGGTGCGGAGGAATG
>CAUYUJ010004950.1:0-2500 GCA_963575745.1 Prorocentrum cordatum | reverse complement strand
TCCTCCTCCTCTTCCTTCCTCCGTCCTCCGCCTCCCTCCGCCTGGTCCGCATGGCACCGCCGCCCCATTTCTGCACACCCCTCAAACGGTTCGTGGCCCCATAGGGAGCTCCACCGAAAGCGGTATCCACAACGCGGTATTCACAATCGCGTATGGTTGGTCTTTCGCCAGGATAATTCTCGTTCGTTTTCGCGCATGCCTCAAACGGGACCTCGTCCCTCGCCCTGGCCTTGGCCTTGTAGCCCTCGCCGCAACCCTGGTTCGTGTGTCGCTTCGTTTTTCGTTTGTTTTCGCACGAGCCTCAAACGGTACCTCGCCAGTCGCTTTAGCCTTGGCACTGCAGCCCTCGCCGCAACCCAGGTTCGTTTCTCGTTTCGTTTTTCGTTGGTTCTCGCACGAGCCTCGAACAGGACCTCGCCCCTCGCCCCAGCCTTGGCCTGGTAGCCCTCGCCGCAACCCAGGTTCGTGTCTCGTTCCGTTTTTCGTTGGTTCTCGCACGAGCCTCCAACGAGACCTCGTCTGTCGCCTTTAGCCCTGGCTTTGTAGCATTCGCCGCAGCCCTGGTTAGTTTTTCGTTTCGTTTTTTGTTGATGCTCCGTTTGTTTTCGCACGAGCCTCAAAGGGAAAACCCCGACCCTCGCACTAGCCCTGGTCTTGTGGCCTGCGCCGCAGCCCTGATTCGTTTTTCCGTCTCGTTTTTGATCTGTTTCATTTTGTCGTTTTGTTTGCGTCGGTCAGTATCGTCATCCCCATCCCCATCCCCATTCCCATCCACATTCCCATTCCCGTCAACAGACCCCCATTCCCATCCCCATCCCCTTCGAGACCCCCACCAAATGACCCCCTCCGTTGGGGATGCACCCCTCGAAACCCGAAGTATACGGCCTATATTCCCATCTAAGGGGATAAGGCGGCCAGTGGGGTAAATCGGCCACGCCGCTGGGGATAGGGGCCGGTTAAACCATACTCAGTCGGGCCCCAGTCAGAGCCTCGCCCTTCGCGTTCGCCCTGGCAACAAACCTCATCCAATGTTGCCCCGTTCTCAGCCATCTTTCGATGCCATCTTTTTGTTTTCTGTTTAGTTTCCAACGAGGTCAGTGGAGTTCGTTTCGTTTTTCGTTTTGTTGTCTCGCTGAATGGCGGCATCGTTTCATTTTCGGTTTCGTTTGCACCCGCATCGTTTTGAACATTTCGTTGTAAACGTTCGGATTCGTTTTCGTTGTCGTTCTAAATGCCAACGCGTTGCATTTCGGCTCAGGACCCGCCCACGCGTCACGCTGCGGCCTCAACTTGCGCGGCCATCTGCGGGCGGGCGTACTCAGATGCAAACGCCCCTCGCGGCCAAGATGACCAGACCCGATCTCCAGCGCCCCCCCAGCGCCCCCATCGGGCGCGCGGGGCCCTGCCCCCGAACCCAACCCGCTCCTCCGCAGGACGAGGCCCTGCAGGTTCTTCGGGGCGGGCGCGTGCTCGAAGACGCGCGGCGTGCAGCTTCGCCCACGGCCTGGCGGACCCCCGGCCGACCCGGGACTCCTCGAACACCGAGCTCTGCCCCTTCGCCCTGCCGGGCGTCTGCTGCGAGGCCAGGCGCGCGCGCGCGCCTGCGCGCGCAGCTGGGCGGAGCTCCGCCCGCGCGTCGGCAGCGACGGAGCCGCCAGCGGCGAGGGGCCGCCAGCGGCCTCCAGCGAGCGCGCTGGCTGCGGGCAAGCTCCTGGCGCTCCTGGGGCCTTCCGACCGAGTGTGAAGGCAGCTCGGTGGGTGACGACCTCTGAGGTTCCTGGACCACTGCGACCTGGGCCAGTGACACCTCGGCCTGGCCAGTGCCGCCCCGGTCCGGAGCCGCCAGCGAGGGTCGCGGAGGACGCTTTGGCCGAGCTCGCGGCAACCTTTCGCTCTCAGTTGGATCAGTTGCAGGCCTCCAGTGAGGCTAGAGCGGACGAGAGCTCGACCCAGTCATCGCAAGCACTTCTGCACACCCCCAACGAGGCTTGCGAGAACGAGAGCTTCGCACCCTCAACGGCCAGCGAAGCAGGCGCCGACTCGACTTGGATTATGAATAACAGCTTCGTGACGCTGCCGGACGAGGGTGACGCGACCAGACCTCTGCGCCGGACCCAGTCGTCGCCAGCACAATTGCAGGCCTCCGGTGAGGCTAGCGAGAACGAGAGCCCCACGCCCTCTTGGCCGTGAGCAGGTCGAGAAGCGCGCGGTGCAAGCTGGCAGAGCGAATATGCTTCGTTCTCGCCTCTTGGCTTTACAATGATTTGCTGAACACGTCCTGGAACGCCCCCTGCCAGTATACGGAATGACGGCCACCCGGGTCTCGGGAGGTAGCTCCAGTCCCTACGGACCCCCCTGCACACCCCATGCGGCAACTCGCCATGTTCTGGCAGTGCCTTGTCTCGAACCGCCCGCCTCGGGCACGGCGTTCGGGCCAGTTGGGTTCCAGTCAGGTCGGCTCAGTCAGTCTGGCTCCGCACGGCTGTCCGTGCAGAGCCGC
>CAUYUJ010004949.1:60215-65501 GCA_963575745.1 Prorocentrum cordatum | reverse complement strand
CGGCACGCACGGCACGCACGGCACGCACCGCACGCACGCACGCATGCACGCACACACGCACACACACGCACACACACGCACACGCATCCGCACACACCCACACGCGCACACACACGCACACACACACGCACACACACGCACACACACACGCACACACACGCACACACACGCACACGCACCCGCACACACCCACACGCGCACACACACGCACACACACAAAAATCACACGCAACACTCACGCTCACGAACACGCAACATCAAACACAACACACGCACGCACGCCACACACACAAGCACACCAACACACACACGCCACACCACGCACAACACACACATCACGGCACCCAAGCCACCGCACCACGCAAACACACCACACACAAACAAGCACTCACGCATACACAAACACACAACACGCCACCACACACGACCACCACACCCACACACACGCACACACCACACACACACGCACACACACACACACACGCCCAACAAACACACACACAGCACAATCACACACACACACACACACACGCACCACACCACACACACCAACCACACGCACCGCGCACGCACGCACGCACGCACGCACGCACGCACGCAATCGCACGCACGCACGCACACACACACACACACTAACGAATCGAACCAAGCAAACTCTTACTTATCTATAATCAGGTTGTCCTGAATAACAAGCATCCAAATATACATATATGGGAGATCCCGGCCCCCGCGCCCCGGGCCGGAACCTCCCTTGTATATGCGGGGGCCCTTCCCCTGGCGGCGTCCCCAGGGGCTCCGAGACGGCCCCAAGAAGGCCGAGGAGGCCCCCAAGTGGTCCCAGAGGGCCCCGAGACGCCGAAAGATCGCTCCAAGACGCTCACGATGATCCCAAGACGGCTTCAGTGGCCTCCAAAACGCGGCTAGCGGTCTCCAAGAGGCCTTCCCAAGAGGGTCCCAAGAGGCAAAACAGACCCAACAATGTCAATACACAGCCCAGAAGCCTTCCAATATGTATGTATAGATGTGTGTGTATATATATATATGGGTGTATTATAAGCAGCCACAACGTGAATCTATTTATAAGGCCGCCCCAAAAGGAATCATTGTGTAAGGCCGGCACACAACGAATCCCGTTGTATGGCCTTCACACAAGGAATCTTTTTGCATGGCCGCCGCAAAAGGAGTCCTGCTGCAAGGCTCGAATCTGTTTTTTCGGTGCCAACTAATGCAAACTAAGAAACAAGGGAAAACAAGGAACACCATGAAAACGCAACACAAAACAAGGAAAAACAAAACAATATTGTGACAACACAACCCAAATCAATAGCAACAAAAGAAAACATATGAAAACACAGCAACAAGCTTTCAAAACCAAAGAAAAGCAATGAACAAAAATGTTTCCATATATATTTCATTGCTTTTCGCTGTGTTACCATTGGTTTTCTATGGTTTTCATTGTTTTTGGCTGTGTTTACACAGGTGTTTATTATTTTTCTTTGTTTTTTGATGTGTTTTCATTGTTTTTTTTGGGGGGGGGGGGGGTCCGCTGCTGGTCCCAAAGCCGAATAAAAAACCTTACAACAGGAATTCCTGTGTAAGGCCGCAACAAAAGGAATCCCCTTTTAAGGCCGCTTTGCAAGAAATCATTCTGTAAGGCCGCCACATAAGGAATTCCTTTGTACGGCCGCCACAAAGGGAATCCTTTTTGTAAGGCCGCCACAAAAAGAATCTTATTTAATCGCTTCGCTCATTCCGCCGGCCCGTATTGTCGCACCGTTGTGGGCTAGCCGAGTTTTGGGGCCTCTTGGGGGCCGTTTTGGGGCCTCTTGGGGCCTCTTTTGGGCCTCTTGGGCGCCTCTTGGGCTACGCAGAGACTAATTAGGCAGAGGAAACGCGAGAAAACTAAAGCAGAGGCAACGCGCGAGGCAACAGCTACGCGCCGGCCGAGGCCTCACGCAGCGGCCCGGCAGGTGGGTGGCTGAAGGGACTGAGACTGAGGGGAACTGCCAGCGTGCAAAGCTGCAAGTCCGTCGGATGCGCCATAAGTCGGAAAGTCAACGACGGCCAGGGACAGCTCCGAGAGAGAAAGCACGATACCGTACCTCAGACGACTGCGTGGGCACCAGGGTGGCCGTGGCCAACGAACCGTCAGTCGAGGTAGGAAAGAGAAAAGCAACGGAGAAGCCCCGGACGTCGGCGAAGCGCGAGAACCAGGGTGGTCCAAAGGACCGTCGGCCAAGGAATTGACGCCAGCTGGTGGGGTGACGCGAAGCGTCTAGAATCGTCGAGGGGGGTCGCAAGAACAGTGCACGGTGTGGATGTCGGGCGAGGTAGGGATTTGGTGGGCGACCTGGTGGGGGGTCATGGTTGGTTCAGGGCCAGGAATTGTCGGGTGGGGGGGCCCAGGAGCAGACCTCCCAGGACGGTGGCGGGATTGTGCGAGGTGGGCACCTGGTGGGGACCCGGTGGGGGGTCAGGGTCGGTTTTGGGCTAGGATTGGCGGGTGGGGGGCCCCAGCACAGGGCTCCTGGGGCGATTCGGGGGTCGGACCATGTGGGCACCTGGTAGGCACGCGGTGGGCGACGTGGTGGGGGGTAGGGTCGGCTCCAAGCCCAGGAATTGCTGCGGGGGGAGGGGCCAAAAACAGAGCTCCCAGGGCGATTCGGGGGTCGGACCAGTTGAGGTTCCAGGAGCGATGTTCTGGTACGACAGAAGTGGCAGGGCACAGCTGTCACATTGATCCTCGGCGTTGAAGTCCCATGAACGGTATTCTGGCGCGATTGAGGTGTCTCAAATGGGCCACTTTCCACAATCAAATCATTCCCTACCTGGGCTCTGCCTAGAAGGGTTCTTACTGTGTGTGCTTAAGGGGCCGGGCAGTGGACCCCGCCCCGGGCGGTTCCCCCGGCATCCGCCCCGCGGTTCCCCCAGGATCCGCCCCGCGGTTCCCCCAGTTACGTCCCTTTAGCTTAGCATTGCTTATCTCATCTTCGCTTCGCTTAGCTTAGCTTAGCTTAGCTTAGCTTAGCTTCATCTTAGCTTAGCTTCGCTTAGCTGTAGCTGTAGCTTAGCTTAGCTTAGCTTTAGCTTAGCTTAGCTTAGCTTAGCTTATCTCATTTTAGCTTAACTTAGCTTAGCTTAGCTTTAGCTTAGCTTTAGCTTAGCTTTAGCTTAGCTTTAGCTTAGCTTTAGCTTAGCTTTAGCTTAGCTTCAGCTTAGCTTTAGCTTAGCTTTCGCTTAGCTTTATCTTAGCTTTAGCTTAGCTTTAGCTTAGCTTTAGCTTAACTTTAGCTTCGTTTTAGCTTAGCTTTAGCTTAGCTCAAGCTTATCTTTACCTTAGCCTTACATTAGCCTTAGCTTAGCTTAGCTTAGCTTAGCTTAGCTTATATCATCTTAGCTTCGCTTAGCTTTATCTTAGCTTCAACTAGCTTAGCTGTAACTTAGCTTTAGCTTAGCTTTAGCGTAACTTCAGCTTGGCTTAGCTTTAGCTTAGCTTTAGCTTACCTTCAGCTTAGCTTTCGCTTAGCTTTAGCTTAGCTTTAGCTTAGCTTTAGCTTAGCTTTAGCTTAGCTTTAGCTTAGCTTCAGCTTAGCTTTAGCTTAGCTTTAGTTTAGCTTCAGCTTAGCTTCAGCTTAGCTTCAGCTTAGCTTCAGCTTAGCTTCAGCTTCGCTTCAGCTTAGCGTCAGCTTAGCTTCAGCTTAGCTTCAGCTTAGCTTTAGCTTAGCTTCAGCCTAGCTTTAACTTAGCTTTAACTTAGCTTCAGCTTAGCTTTAGCTTAGCTTTAGCTTAGCTTTAGCTTAGCTTTAGCTTAGCTTTAGCTTAGCTTTAGCTTAGCTTTAGCTTACCTTTAGCTTACCTTTAGCTTAGCTTTACTGTTACTACTAATGCTGCTGTCCTAGGGGCTCCAACTCTTAGGTAGGGTCGCACTGGGATAATTTATTGCAGGAACTTGTGAAGAGGGAGCGTGGAGGGAGGGTTCACTGCAACATCGTTGGCGCGTCTTGGGTTTGGTTTGCATTGGCCCTCCTTCTCCTCCTTTTCCTCCTTTTCCTCCTCCTCTCCTTCCTCCTCCAGCCCCCCTCCACCTGTTCCGACAGCACGTGCCCAACCTTCCTCCGCGGATCCGAAAGGGGGGCGACTCTCGTCCCACCCAGGGTGCCCTCGTTACTTCGCGCCCTCCCGGCTCCAGGCCTGCCGCTCCGAGGGGCGTGGGAGGGGAGCGGGGACAGGGACGACCGAAAAGGGGGAGGGGCAGTGTTGAGAGGAGAAATCGGGGGATGGGCGAGGGACGGTGGAAGACAAGAAACGGAGGCGAGGGGAGGGAGGGTAGGGTAGGGGAGGGGACGGGAGGCGAATGTAAGAAACTGAGGCGTGGGAGGGGAGGGAAAGGGAGATGACTGAATCCAGACCCCCGACGTCATGAGTTTCTCACAGCGTGGACCCCTGGATGGCCCGACCCGCTTCTCCAGGACCGGCTCGTCGTCCCGAGCGGTTTTTTGATTGCCCCTGGGGGCCGAAGACTGCCGAACATTTTCCGTCGTGCTTTTTTCATGACCCGAGCAGGTCTGTGGGCAGGAGCGTCTTCCGTACCGACCCAACTTTTGGGCCAACCCCCACTTCATCTTCTGCCTCCGTTGTATTACCTCTCCCACCCCTTTAACTGCTACAGTGATCCCACGAGGAGGAGGAGGAGGAGGAGGAGGAGGAGGAGGAGGAGGAGGAGGAGGAGGAGGAGGAGGAGGAGGAGGAGGAGGAGGAGGAGGAGGGAGAGGAGGAGGAGGAGGAGGAGAGGAGGAGGAGGAGGAGGAGGCGCGTTCCCCAGTCGCCACTTCGCTGCCAGGAGGGCCTCAGACACGCTCGGCAACAGATCGAGTGGAAGCGCTACGACGCCAGCACCGCGGCCGGCGACGGCGGCGCTGCGAGGACACGGGGTGCAGCGAGCTTCGACGAGCTGACGGCTGCCGCGACGATGCCTACGACAGATCTTCGAGGCGCAAGCAATGACATAAGCATAGACATTCGGAGGTCCGCGCGGATTTCTTGGACTGGCGCTGGATCACTCTGGCGTCGTCTCCAGCGCCGCCCCTGGCGCCAGTGAGAGAGGCCCAGCGCCGATGCCAGAAATTTGCGCAGACCTCCGATTTTCTATGTGTATGTCTCTGTCTGTTCCCCTAGAGACGTCGGAGCCTCCTCCCCCCTCCTCCTCCTCCTCCTCCTCCTCCTCCCTCCTCCTCTCCTCCTCCTCCTCCTCCCCCCTCCTCCCTCCTCCTCCTCCTTCCCCCCTCC
>CAUYUJ010004949.1:35215-55215 GCA_963575745.1 Prorocentrum cordatum | reverse complement strand
CCTCCAAGACGCCCTGTGCCCTCCAGGCCAGGACCTCGACTGCATATGTCACCAGCCTCGAACGTATGCCTATCCCTAAGATTGACACTGCCAAAAGGCGGTGACAATCTTAGGGATCCGCTCTGAAAAACTAAGGGAATTCCTAAGGATGGCATTGTGTTGAGGCGATGCCCAGCTTAGGGATAGGGATATGTTCCAGGCTGGTAAATATGGTATGGGGAATCTGGGGCTCCGAGACGGTCCGAGAGGGTTGTCAGACGTTTCCGAATCTTCCGGGCCTTCAGGGCACCCCCTCGTGGCCACGGCTGGAGGCGGTGAGAACTCCAGGCCCGAGCGCCCCCCCGGGCGGTGTTGGGAGAGGCCGCCGCCCCACCGCCTGCTCGGTGCTCCTCTCCCTCTCCCCCCCCCCGTTCGCCTCCTGCGCTGCTGTCGCCCTCCGAGCGTGGGTGCTGTCGGGGGAGGGGTCCGGCTGGCTGCCGCCGCTTGGCAGGGGCGCGCCTGGCCTCCTCAGCGAGGGGGGCTCCGAGAGCCTCCGGACGGCGGACGATGGCGCGCAGACCGGCCCAGGGCCGCCCCGAGTGGCTCCGGCAGATCGGAGGCGGACCCAGAGCGCGTCCTCGGTTTCGATCTGCAGAAGCGCGTCCTCGGTTTCGATCTGCAAGGGCCCATGGCGCGGCGCCAAGGCGCCAAGGCGCCAGGCGCCTCGTTCCTCGCCTTGGCCCATGGCCCCAGCAAGGGCTCCAGAAGCGCGTCCTCGGTTTCGATCTGCACGCCGGCTCCCTTTCGGGTCCACGCGGGCGGCCCCCGCGGTCGCGAGAGGCGAGAGCGGCGTGCCTGACGGGTGCCGAGTTAGTCTGGAGCGAGAGTTCGGAAGTTGTCGCGCACCTCCGGGGCGCCTCGATGTCCTCCTGCCCGCGTGTGGCCTTTGTGGACGCCGCGCTCACGCGGGCACGCAATATTCAAAAAGCATCGTTCCGTCGGTCTTGGTGCTGGGCACAGCCGGCGGCGGCGAGCCGCTTTTTTCGTCACGCAATCGTTCCAGTATGTGTGAACAGAGTGCTGAGCGGAGGCTTTTGGATTCCGTGCCAGTGCTTTGCACAGAAGCTGGTCGCCTGACATGTCAGTATTAAACAAATCACGACGGTGGCGCGCAAACTCGCAGCCCCAACTAGGCGGAGGACCCCCCTAAGCATGTGGGGATATGAATTGACAGGTCACGTTTGATAGATTTTGAACTCCTAGCCGTGCCAATGTTCCCCCGACCGTGGACTTGTTGTGTATGTGTATGTCTGCATGTATGCATGTGTGTTTGTATGCATATGTAGATGCAGATGCAGATGCAGATGCATATGCATATGCATATGCATGCATGCATGCATGTATACATGTATGTATGTATGTATGTATGCATGTATGTATGTATGTATGTATGTATGTATGCATGCATGAATGCATGCATGCATGCATGCATGCATGCATGCATGTATGTATGCATGTATGTATGTATGTATGTATGTATGTATGTATGTATGTATGTATGTGTGTGTGTCTGTATGTATGTATGCATGTATGTATGTATGTATGTATGTATGTATGCATGTGTGTATGTATGTATGTATGTATGTATGTATGTATGTATGTATGTATGCATGTGTGTGTATGTATGTGTGTATGTATGTTTGTACGTATGTATGAATGCATAGATATGTGGATATGTATGTATGCATGCATGCATGCATGCATCTAGGTATGCATGCATGCATGCATGCATGCATGCATGAATGTATGCATGTATGTATGTATGTATGTATGTATGTATGTATGTATGTACGTGTGTGTGTATGTATGTATGTATGTATGTATGTATGTATGTATGTATGTATGCATGCACGTGTGTATGTATGTATGTATGTATGTATGTGTGTATGCATGTCTGTATACATGTACGTGTATGTATGTGTATGTATGTATGCCTGTATGCATGTATGTATGTATGTCTGCATGCCTGTATGTATGTATGCATGTATGTATGTATGTCTGTAGGTAAGCATATACGGATGTATGTATGCACACATCTATACATTTATGCCTGCCTGCATGCATGTATGTACGTAGGTAGTCAGGCAGGGAGCCAGGTAGGTAGGTAGGTAGGCATATATGTATGTGTGTGTATGTATGTATGTATGTAGGTATATATGTATGTATATATGTATGTATGTATGCATGCAGGCATGTATGCATGTATGTATGTATGTATATATGTATGTATGCTTAGATGCATGTATGCATGTATTTGCGTATGTACGAATGCATGCATGCATGCATGCATGTATGTATGTATGTATGCATGTATGTATGTATGTATGTATGTACGTATACATGTATGTTTTGTGTATGCAGATATGCAGGTATGTATACATGTATGCATGTATGTATGTATGCATGTCTGTATGCATGTAGGTAGGTAGGTAGGTGGGTAGGTAGGTAGGTCTGTCTGCCTGCCTGTCTGCCTGTCCGTATGCATGCATGCATGCATGTATGCATGCATGCATGCATGTATGTATGTATGTATGCATGCATGCATGTATGTATGTATGTATGTATGTATGTGTGTATGTATGCATGTATGCATGTATGTATATATGTATACATCTATGTATGTATGTATGTATGTATGCATGTATGCATGTATGCATGTATGTATGTATGTATGTATGTATGTATGTATGTAGGTATGTAGGTATGTATGTATGTATGTATGTATGTATGTATATATGTATGTATGTATGTATGTATGTATGTATGTATGTATATATATGTGTGTGTGTGTATGTATGTATGTTTGTATGCATGCATGCATGCATGCATGCATGCATGTATGTATGTATGTATGTATGTATGTATGTATGTATGTATGTATGTATGTATGTATGTATGTATATATTTATATTTATATATGTCTGTCTGTCTGTCTGTCTGTCTGTCTGTCTGTCTGTCTGTCTGTCTGTCTGTCTGTCTGTCTGTCTGTCTGTCTGTCTGTCTGTCTGTCTGTATGTGTGTATGTATGTATGTATGTATGTATGTATGTATGTATGTATGTATGTATGTATGTATGTATGTATGAATGTATATAGGTAATGTTGCCAGAGCTATGAACATGCTCTGGGGTGTCAGGAGGGCGCTGGACTGCAGCCATCTTGGTTCAAAAAGGCTCGCGGCTCCGAGGGGGGTGCCGCGCATGGTAGCGGAGCCCGTGGCCTAAAGATCCGCGGGTTTTGCGTCGGAGGTGCGAGCCTAGCGGCTGCGGGGGGCTCCGCAGGCCGCGGAGGGCGGCCCAGCGGCCAGCGGGGGGCACCGCAGGCCGCGGAGGGCGACCGCGTCCAGCCCAGCGGCCAGTGGGGAACACTGCAGGCCGCGGAGGGCAGCCCAGCGGCCGGCGGAAGACCCGCGGGCCGCGGAGGGCAGTCCCCAGACCCCTCGCGGGCCGAGGCGCGACCTCGGCGGGCGTCACCGCGACGGGGCGCAAACAGCGAGGGCGGCGGCGGTCGGAGGGCGCCGCCTGGCGACGACATCGGCGTGGGGACGTTTGCAGGCTGCTGGAGTCGACGCGGAGCCTCGTCGAGATGATTGTCGGGCACGAAATCGGCCCGTCGACGTTCACGCACCGCGTGTTCGGAGACGTCGTCTTCGACCCCGCGCTGGGACACGTCTGGCCGCTCGACGCCGTGGGCGGGGGCGGCAGCTCCTTGTGATCCACGACAGCGAAGGCTACGCGGCCTCAGTAGCGTGGAGGTTCAATGATGGAAGGGGGAGCTGCCAGCAGCAGCGCCGCAGCAGGCAGCGGTCGACCCCGCAGCCGCGGGCGCAGCTGCGGCAGGAGCCTCGCCGTAGCCTCATCCGACCGTTCAGCAGGTGCTGGATGCGCTGCGGATCGTGACGGCTCGAGCGGAAGCTGCCGAGAAGCGAGCTCAGGAGTTGGAGGCGCGAGCGGAGACGACAGCCAGGCAGCATGACGCCCAGCTTCAGCAGCTGCAGCAGGCGCTCCAGCAGCTGACCGCCGCGGGGGGCACCGCGGCGGCGACTCCAGTGCCGGCGAGGAGCGATGGCCGTCGGAAGGGGGACATCATCGACGCGAAGCTGCTGACGAATCCAGCGCAGTTCATGGGCAGCGAGGCGGCGTGGCCCGTGTGGTCGTCCAAGCTGCTGGCGTGCATCGCGGCGCTCGGCGACGACCTCTACAGGGAAATGGTCACAGTCGGCCAGAAGGCCGAGGAGGACGTCACCAACGACGCGTTGGACTTGACGAATCCAGCGCTCGTCGGCGCGTCTCGGCAGCTGTGCCACATGCTCGTGCTGCCCCTGGAAGGCGAGACGTGCGCCATGCAGCGGCCGATCCCGAAGGGCGAAGGACTGTTGGTGTGGCGCAAGCTCGCGAAGGAGTTCGAACCCGACCAGCCAGCGTCAGCTCTGGGTCGGGCGAGGAAGCTGATGGGGTGGGCGTTCGGAGCGGCGTCGATTGAGACCGACGTGAACGAGTTCGACGTGGCCGTCCAGACGCGCGAGCGGCACGGCAGTGCGGTGCCCAGCGACGCCAAGGCGGCGATCCTCATCGCGGGGATGCAGGACAGGGACCTCCAGGAGTGGCTGATGGTCAACGCCGACCGCCTCGGGGACTGCGACGGAATCGCGAAGCGAGTGCAGATTTACTTGGCGAACAGGGCGATTTCCAGGGGCGCAGCAAGAGGCGCGGCAGCGGGGCCCACCGCGGCGGGCGACAGCGGGCCAACACCGATGGCCGTCGGGTCCTTGGCGGCGACGTTGGCAGGATGAGGGGTGGCGCCAGCCGGGGTGACGATGGTCGTGAGCGCCACCAAGAAAGGCAAGGGCAAGGGGAAGGGGAACAGCGACGGAAAAGACGGCGGTAAGAAAGGGCTATGGGAAGCTCTGCGACGGAAACAGAAGGACGGTAAGGGCAGAGACGGCCATGATGGCCAGTGCGTCGAGGCGCACACGTGCAGGACGCGCCGTCAGAAGGGCCGCCTGATGAGAGACTGCCCTGGCAAGACTACGAGGGTGAACAGCATAGCCAGCAAGACGATCGAGCTGAGGGACGTGTTGGACTTGGTTTAGCTGCTCACGCCTGCGACGGCCTCAGCAGCGTCGAGCGCGCCGTCCGCGGCGCCGAGCAGCGTCGCGCAGGCGCGTGCCAACGCCGTGCAGCTCTCAGCAGTGAGCTCGGTGGTGGCAGCACCAGCTGAGGCTGTGGCGGGGCTGCGGGAGACGCCGCGTCCGCCATCCAGTGGGTGCTGCGCCTGGCGGCCCAGGCAGCTGACCCTGTGAATCGGATCTCGATGCTGCGAGCTCCACCGGCTGGCGGCCCAGGAGGCGACAACGAGAGCTACGACGAGCACATCATGGTGGACTCGGGGGCCTCTGGAGCGACGCGCCCACGCAGCCATGCCCCGAGCGTGGCGATGCGTGGGCCTGCCCGGCACTGCGACGCCCGCGCCGCGGGCGACAGGCGCGTGAACCGCTGCGGCGAGAAGAGCGTGCAGTACGACCTGCTAGGCAGCTCAGACGTGCGCGGAGTGGGCATCGACTGCCAGGTCGCCGACGTCTCACGCCCCATCATGGGAGTCGCCGAGGCGTGCGACAACGGCCACTCTGTGCTGTTCTCCCCGACGGGCTCGTACATCGTGCCAACGGCGCTCAGCCTTCCAGAGGGCGTCGCCAACGTGACCCTGGTGCGACAAGGCAACCTGTTCTAGATGCGAGGGCGCGTCGCGGGAGCCACCGCGACGGCGTCCGAGACGTTGCGGCTCAAACCAGTTGGGGCCGAAGCGCCCGCGGCAGCAGCCCCCGCGGCGGCCGAGCAGCCCCGGCGCGAGGTGGCGCCGCTGGCAGAGGTGGGCCCCGACGAGGTGCCAGCCAGGGCGAAGCGGGTGCCACCCCTCAGCCAGGAGGAGATCGACAATCGCGAGCTCGCCCACCTGCCACCGCGAGGCTGGCGCGACAACTGCGTGCCAGTTAAGGCGGCAGACGATCCGCGCCGACAGGGCGGCGGGCCTGGCAGCATCGACGAGGTGCGGGTGGACTACCTGCAGCTCGGCGCCGTGGTCGCAGCCGAGGAGCTGGCGGCCTCAGCCCACAGCGAGGCGTGGTTGGCGCCAGCGGATCAGCAGATCGACCAGGCCGTCCTGATGCCTCAGCTGGTGGGCCCAGTCGCTGGCGACGGCGTGGAGGTGTTGCTCAATGTGCTGGTGGTGGCGCATCGCCGGTCTACCGCAGTGCGCGCGGTCTTGGGGCCGAAGGGCTTGCGTCCCTTCATGTCCATCGCAGCGAGTGCAGCCATCGACGCTTGGGGCATCGCGGAGTGCGTCCTGCGCGCCGACCAGGAGCCAGCAGTCTAATCGCTGGCCGAGCAGATCTCCGAGGAGCGGAACCTGAAGGGCTTCAAGTGCCAGCTCGCGGCAACGCCTGCTAGGAGCCACTCGTCGTTGGGTTTCTATGAGGTCATGGGCGACCAGGTGGCCAAGCAGGTGCGCGTGATCAAGCTCCAGCTCGAGTCGGGCATGGGCGCGCGTATCCCCGTGTTCCACAGGGTGATGCCGTGGGTGATCAGGCGCGCTGGGTGGCTCCTCGCGCGGTTTGCTGCCAGGCATGCCTCTGGCAAGACGGCCTGCCGCGTCAATCGGGGCAAGCCGTGCCCGTCTGGCTGGGCAAGGCCGAGAAGAGCGACGAGTACCTGGTCGGCGGGTCGCGGCAGACCAGGCGCCACCGCGCGATCAGAAGGCAGCCGGAGGAGCGGGGGTTCAACGTGGGCGCGCTGAACAGCTCCGCGGTCTTGCCTTGGGACCTCCAGTCCAAGCCTGAGCGCGCGGGCACCGTGGCAGGGCTGCCCCGGGGCGGCGCTGGGCCCCGCCGAGGAGACAACGTGGCGAGGGCGCGCCAGGCGCGGGCGCAGCGGCGCCAGGCCGAGTCGCGTCCAGCAGCAGCTCCAGCGGCAGAAGAACCAGCGCGCCCACTTCAGGACCTCTGGACCTCTGGGCGCGCCGCCAGGGCCCCTGCCGGAGCCGGGGCTCGGGCGGGCGACCTGCGTGACGAAGAGGATCAGCGGTGCTGGGGGGGCGAAGCGGCGCACTCCCACGAGTGCAGGGGGCGCGTGGAGGGGGGGCTCTTGGACGAGCCACCTCCTGCAGAGAGCGGCTCAGCGGGCGACTCCGCGGGGGTGGGGGCGGACGCGAGGGGCCGACCAGCTGCTCCCTCAGGCGGCGAGCCGCGGCTGAAGGCGCCCAGGGTGGCCAACCTCGTGGTGCCCGTGGGCGCCAGTGAGCCCGCCTACTTGAGATTGAACGGCGAGGGCTGCGAGCGGCTGCAGCTGTTCGCGGCGTCCGTGCGCGATCGGGAGACTCAGACAGCGTGGGCCTACGACCTCGTGCCAGAGGCGGTGGCGTGCGACAGCCGCGCGGGCGAGATGGCCCCGAGGGAGCTCGTGGTGCAGGGGCGCCAGCAGGAGCTCAACCTGATGGCCGCGTTCGGCGTCCATGAGGACGCGTCCGACGACTCGAGCGTAGGCAGGCGCGTGCGGGGCAAGTGGCTCGACGGACTCCGGCGCAGGCCAGACGGGGCGCCCTTCGTGCGGTCGAGACTCGTGGCCGTGGGCTTCGCCTATTCGAGCGCGACGACGCGGCGTCGGGTGCGCCGTGCCTCTTCTACTTGCGCTTGGTGTTGTCCTTGGCTGCCTCGAAGCCCCCATCGGGTCAGAGGCAAGTGGCGCTGCGCGATGCCAGCGTGGCGTTCTTCCACGCGGACATGGGCGAGCGACTGTGTGTGATGCTGCCGCCGGGGCAACGTCGGCCTGGGCGGGTTTGGCAGCCCCACAAGGCGCTCTACGGCACCAGGCCTGCGTCGAGGCTGTGGCAGGCGTGCGTCGGCGACGTCTTCGATAAGGGTCAGCCACCATGGGCTCGGATGACGCCGCGCCCTGGCGCCTTCTACAACGAGGCGTTGGACGTCGCGCTGGGCGTGCGCAGTGACGACTTCGCGGCCGAGGGGATTTCGGTGAGGCTGGGCGTGCTCGACGCGCTGCTGGAGGAACACGTCGAGATCAAGAAGCTTGGTCGAGTGGGGCCAGGTGCTGCCGGCGGCGACCACGACAGGCTGCTCAAGCGACGCATCGAGTGGCGGGTGGCTCCGTCTCCTCGCTTCGCGTGGAAGCAGATGACTCGCGCGTGGATAACCTGCTCGAGCTCTTGGACCCGCCAGCTGACCCGACGAAGCTTCAGACGAGCCCAGGCTCGAATGCCACGGGAGGTTCCGTGCCCAAGGATGCGGTCGTGGACGAGCGGCTTAAGTGGTTGGTTCCCAAGGCAGGCGGAGCGCTGACCTACCTGTCTCAGGACGTGCCGCAGGTGCAGTGCGCAGCGAAGAGGATCATGGCGGAAGCGCCGAAGCCTACGCCGCTTGCTGAGGTCAGGCTCAAGCGTGCTGCGCGGTACCTGGTGGGGTGCCCAGTGACGGAGTGGCACTGCCCGTTGCAGGACCTCCCAGCCACGGTGGACGTCGAGGGCGACAGCGACCGGGCAGGAGCGAGGAGCGGATGACGCGAAGTCCACGCAGTGTACGGTCATGATGTTCGGCGACCGCTGTCTTGAGGTGACGACGTCGACAAAGAGCTACGTGGCGACGTCAAGCGGGGTGGCAGAGGTCCTGGCTCTCAACATGGCGGGTGCCTCCGCTATCCTATTGCAGCAGATCCTCGCGCTGCGCGGGGTCCACGCGCGGGGAGTTGCTGGCGCGTCTCGGCCGCGAGGGGATGGCCCGCCCAGTGGGGTCAGGCCGAGTGCGGCATCTCCGCGTCCAGGACCCGTGGATACAGGAGCGCGTGCGGACGAAGGATCTGAAGGTGGTCAAGTTGGACACGGCGGTGAACCGAGCACACTTTGGGGCGAAGTACCTGGGCGGCTCGAGGATCGAGGTCTTGCTGGTGGGGCCAGCGACAAGAGGGCGCGCGGCTTGCCGTGTGAGCGACTCCGCGGCGGCTATGTTGAGGGTAGTCGCAGCAGCAGCAGCAGCATGTGTGAGTGACGTAGCTGGGGGCGTCGCAGCCACGGGAGAAGGCCAGTATGACGGCAGCGCGATGGGCTTCGTCATGCCGCTGTTCCTGTTCATGCTGGTGTACATGCTGAGAGCCACGGTAGCGGTGTGCTACCTCGCCAAGGGGCGCTGGAGGGAGCGTCAGCCCGACGCGGGCGGCGAGATATTGGAGGGCGCCGACGACGGGCGAGACGACAGCGCTCAGGGCGGACGAGAGCGGGAAGCGCCGCCTCCAGCCACAGAGAGCGCGGACGCTTTGGGCGGACGAGAGCGGGAAGCACCGCCTCCGGCCTCGGCGAGCGCGGACAAGGGATCGGCAGCCGGAGGCGCCGCGCCGATCAAGGACGACGGTCCTCGGCATCGACGGCAGGTCGCGTCGAGGGTCGTGGAGTGCCAGTGCGAAGAGCTCCGCGGCGTTCCACCCAGTGGCGAGCAGATAGCCGTCAGGGACGAGCTGATGCGCTACAGGGTGGACGAGCTGAGGGCAGCGCTGCGGGCGCGAGGCTTCAGCGCGACAGGCCTGTCGGCGAACCTTGCCAACAGGCTGGCGAGGGTGGCGTCCGGGCCATCCATGGCCAAGCAGGGCCCGAGGCCGACCATCGGTGGCTACGAGGGCTGCGAGCGCCAGCACTTGATGGTGCCCAACGACCCCTGAGAGGACGCGCCCAGCGGGAGGCTCCGCGGGGACGCCGCGCCTCGCTCCGCAAAGACGCGGCGAGGAGGCGTGCCAGAGCTATGGGCATAGTTCTGGGGTGTTTGGGGGGCGATGGGACCCGCATGCGTGTGTATACGTGTATATATATGTATATGTATATGTATATGTATAGGTGTGTGTATATATAGATATATTCATATATGTATGCATGCATGTATGTATGTATGGACGTATGCATGTTTGTTTGTTTGTATGCATGCATGCATACACGTGTGCATGTTTTCTTAATGTATGTAGGTCTTTATGTACTCATGTGTGTATGTCGCTGTATGTATGTATGTAAGCATGCACGCATGCATGCATGCATGCATGTATGCATCAACGTACGTATGTGTGTCTGTCTGTCTGACTGTCCGTATGTGGGTATGTATGTATGTATGCATTTATGTATGTATGCAGGCATGTAGGTATGTCTGTATGTGTGTATGTATGTATGTATGTATGTATGTATACATGTATTTGTGTGTCTGGTGTTACATGCATGTCCGTATGTATGTATGTGCGCGTGTGTAGGTGTGTATGTAGTGGTGTTTGTATTTATGTATGTACGTATGTGTGTATGTATGTATAATTGTGTGTTTGCATGTATGTATGTATATGAAATGTAATGTAATGTAGTGTTGTGTTATGTAGTATAATGTAATAAAAGGTAACGTCAGTGATCATAAGTGAATTTAGTGTGAAATCATGCATGTATGTATCGTATGACTATGTGTATGTATGTATGTTCTCTCTGTAAGTATGGTATATGATGGTTGGATATGGTATGGTATGGTGTGATGTGGTATGTATGTATGCATGCATATAAGTATTTACGTATGTATGTGTGCCTCTGTATGTATGCTTTTGTTTGTATGTATGTATGTATGTATGTATGTATGTATGTATGTAGGTAGGTACATTGGTAGGTATGCGTGTATGCGGGTAAATCTGTATGTATGTGTGTATATGTATGCATGTATGCCTCTGTATGTATACATTTATGTGTGTGTGCATGCATGCATGTATGTATGTATGTATGTATGTCAGTCCTTCTGCCCGTAGTTATGCATGCAGTTCTGTATGTGTGTAAATCTGCACGCATGTGAATTTGTATGTATCAATGTAGTCACACATGCACACATCTATTTAGAACACGTGTGTATACATACACATGTCTATGTATATGCATATATGCACATATGCATGTATGTGTACACATACACATATGGATAAGAGCAAATGCGGCCCCCGTGGTCGATACCATCGGCGGCCAACCTCCGGTACCACCCTCTGGGGCGTCCAAGAGACTCCCCGAGGCCCTGAAGGTGGCCGAGGACGCCCTGGAGACAGCCCAAGAGTGTTCCGAGGCTTTCCAAGCCCGCCCCCTGACGGCTCTGGAAGCCCCTGAGAGCACTCAAGATCGCCCAAGAGTCGCCCAAGAACTCCGGGGAAGCCCTCGAGAGGCCAAAATCATTGAGAGCCAATTGGAAATCAATCATTGTCTGTTCTCTCGCACTTCCCCCTCCGACAACGCTTTTGAGGCTAGCGCGCATTGAGGGGTTTTGGGCCTTGAGGCCCTCTTTGGTGTTCTTGGTGTCTCTCCAGCGTGTTGGAGCTCTCCTAGAGCCATCTCACACGGCATCTTGGCGGCCACGGTGGGTGGATTTTGAGGCTCCAAGGGCCCCGGAGGCGTTGACGAGCTCGTTCGTCCCGCCCCCACTCCTCTTCCTCTTGGGCTTGGATTTTGGACCCAGGGGAGGGGGAAAAGGGAAGGGGGACCAGCCAATCATCTCACAGGCTTGTCCACACTCAGCAAGTGGGGGTCGGCGGATTTTTTGCATGTTATATATATACACATACATGTACATATAAACATATGTACACACATTTATTTATTTTATATATGTACGTATGTATGTATGTATGCATGCATGCATGCATGCATGCATGTATGTATGTATGTATCTATGTATCTATCTATCTATGTATGTATGTATGTATGTCTGTTTGTCTGTCTGTCTGTCTGTATGTATGTATGTATGTATGTATACATATACATACATATATATATATATGTATATATATATATAAGCAGATGTAAATGAGGACGAGAGGCAGCCTCGCCTTCCTTCTGCTCCTGCTCCTGATCCCGCTTCTTGTGCTCCTGCTGCTCATCCTAGTGCCGACGCTGATTCCCTTGCTCCACTTATTGTGTACGTTTGCCCTTCAATCTTTCGCTTCGCTGCTGCAGCTCCCAGCTTTGCCGCCATCCCTGCGATAGAGGCGGACGATCGCATTGTTCCTCCACTGCCTTGTTGCCTTCCTGCCTGGTCCTCGCCAGGCCGTCGCAACAGCCGACCGCATACAAGACCAGAGCCATGCATCAGTTAAGCGCTCGATGGGCATGGCCTTGCAGGCAGCTGCTGCAGCGGAATGCATGAGGGTGAGGGCGAGACTGTAGAGAGCGGAATGAGGAGGCGGATGATGGGGTTGATTGTCAATGATTGTTCGTGGAGGCGGAGGCGGAGGCGGAGGAGGAGGAGGAGGAGGAGGAGGAGGAGGAGGACCAGAGAGAACCCAGGATGCACAAACGATGCTGCAATACACCCTCCCATCCCAAGTCCCTTCCGCACGTGGTCCTGCAAGTGTTCCCTTCCTCTTGGGCGTGCCTTCTGTAGCGACGAGCGCCGAGTGAGCCTGCCACTCAGTCGAGGCTCCGTTTCTGTAAAGGATCCACCCTTCTTCTTTCTGGCGAAGAGAAGCGCCACGAGGTAGGATTAGAATGTTCAAGGAAGTGGTCACCGATATTCCCGGCTTTGAACAGCTTCAATCTTCCATCCGTGTTTTTTTTCACTGTTTCAAGCATCCGGCAGTCAAATGCGCGGACAGCTCGAGCGATGACCCCATTTTGGTACGGAGCGGCCCAGCATCCAGGTAATTGTTGCACTAGTGGGGATTTTGGGTTTCAGAAGTTGGAACTGCCTCAAGCGAGGGCTGCATTTTGTTGCACATGTGAGAACTTCGGGCTATCGAATTTGTAGTACATCTGAAGCGAGAGCCGCATTTGGAACACAGTTTGGACCCTATTCTTGTAGCTGTTGGAAGCTTTCGAAAGGAATGTGCGCGGCGCCACGGTGAGAACTGCACGTTGCCAACGACCAACCAGTACAACTGATTCAGCATCGTCAACTGGAAGGAAGTAGTCTCAAGCGAAACGCCCTGCCAGGCCTACTAATATGTCTGGTGGCGCAACATGAGTTTGTCGTAAGGAGAAGAGGGATGAAGAAGGATGAGGAGGAGGAGGAGAAGGAGGAGAAGGAGGAGGACGAGGACGAGGAGGATCAGGAGGAACGGGATGAGAGGAAGGAAGGAGTCGGAGGAGGTGGATGTGGTGGACGATTTAGGGTCGAGAGAAGAGGGATGGGATGGAATGGACCTATCGGGAAGCGATGAGGAGGGAGGGTACTCGTGTGTGAGGCGAGGAGGTTGAGAAGGAGGAGGACCAGGGCGAACTCAGCCTGCATCAAGGATGCCGCAGGACACCATGGCCGTTCCAAGCCCCTTCTTCGGCATTTCTTAGGAGCCTTCCTCTCCAGTGCAAGGAACGAGCACATCACCCTGGGGGCCTGCCCTTCAGGCGAGAGCCCTATACTGAAAATGCACTGCCTTACACCCTCGTGCGGAAAGTTTCGATAACACGGCTCAGTGAGGTTTCCAGTGGGATCCCCGTTCTCAAAAGAATTGCCCCCGTCTGTGTGTCATGGTCAGGAGCTCCTAGGCAGTCTCAAGAACATAAACAATGATTGCAGCATCCTAGAAGGAGGAGGAGGAGGAGGAGGAGGAGGAGGAGGAGGAGGAGGAGGAGGGGGAGGAGGAGGGGGAGGAGGAGGAGGAGGAGGAGGAGGAGGAGGAGGAGGAGGGCCCCTCTGTTGTTTCCTAGGGACCTTTGAGGGACCCCTCTGTTGCCTCCTGGGGACCTCTGAGGGGGCCCCATCCGTTTCCTGGGGGCCCCCTCTGCTGTTTCCTAGGGGCCTCGAGGCGTGCGGCCCTGAGGTCAGATCCCTATTTTGATGAGAACGACTCAGTCGAATGTGAGTGGCGTTAAGGCGGTAGGTCCATTTTGAAAACGACCCCCCATTCGTGTATCTGCTGCAAATTTGAAGCTTCAGGATCATACATTGTTAGGAAGTCCCAGGCGAAACGCCCGGCCCGCCCTACCGATATGTCTGGGGGTGCGAGAGGAAGGAGTTATCACTAAGGACAACGGATAGATGGAGGCACAGGGGATGGATAGGGAGGACGGAAGCGGAGGGAGGAGGGTCGGTGGGACGGGCGAGGGAGGAATCGTGTGATGGACCGAGGAAGGAGTAGGGAGGAGTAGGGATGAGGAGGAGGATAATGAGGAGGGGGAGGAGCAGGAGGAGCAGGAGGAGGACCAGGAGGAGGAGGAGGAGGAGGAGGAGGAGGAGGAGGAGGAGGAGGAGGAGAGGAGGGGAGAGGAGGAGGAGGAGGAGGAGGAGGAGGAGGAGGAGGAGGAGGAGGAGAAGAAGAAGGAGGACGAGGAGGATCAGGAGGAACGGGATGAGAGGAAGGAATGAGGCGGAGGGCGGAGGCGGAGGCGGAGGCGGAGGCGAAGGAGGAGGAGGAGGAGGAGGAGGGAGGAGGAGAGGAGGAGGAGGAGGAGGAGGACCAGGAGGAGGAGGACCAGGAGGAGGAGGAGGAGGAGGAGAGGAGAGGAGAAGGAGGAGGAGGAGGAGGAGGAGGAGGACCAGGAGGAGGAGGAGGAGGAGGAGGAGGAGAAGGAGGAGGAGGAGGAGGAGGAGGAGGACCAGGAGCAGGAGCAGGAGCAGGAGCAGGATCAGTAGGAGGAGGACGCGGGTGGGATGGGGAATGATGGAGGGCGGAAAGTGTCCGCGTGGACAGAGATGACATGAGTGCCACAACGCTCGGACACCGCGGTCGCGGCATGTACGGGAGGCAGGGCCATCTTTTCCTTTACTCGTCCGTCCTCCATCCTCCTGCTCCTCGTCCTCCCTCCTCCCTCCTCCTTCTCCCTTTTCTCCTTCCTCCTTTCCTCCTTTTCCTCCTCCCTTCCTCCCTCCTCTCTTGGCGCTGCACCGGCCCCCTTCTCCCTTCCTCCTCCTTTCCTCCTCCCTTCTTTTCCTCCCTCCCTCCCTTCCTCCCTCCCTCCTCTCTTGGAGCGCGGCGCCGGCCCCCTCCTCCCTTCCTCCTTTTCCTCCTCCCTGCCTCCCTACCTCCTCTTCCTCTCTTGGAGCGCGGCGCCGGCCAATGACCGCGCCAGCCCGAGTCCGGCCTCCCGCCGCCCCGACCCCTTGACCAGCCTTGCCCCTTCGCTGCTCGCGCCTCTCTTCCTCCCTTCCCCCTTCTCGCCTCAAACGTGTGAGCCACTCTTTGGCGAGGCGCCCGCCGAAGACTGGTTCACATCCGCACTCGACGTCGCCAAGTGGCATTCTGCGGAGAACGACGACGCGACCCCCTGAGGGCCGAGGTCCTATCCACCCTTCCTGCCACGGTCTGTGTGTCTGTCTGTCTGTCTGTCTGGCTGGCTGGCTGGCTGGCTGTCTGTCTGTCTGTCTGTCTGTCTGTCTGTCTGTCTGTCTGTCTGTCTGTCTCTCTGTCTGTCTCTCTGTCTGTCTGCCTGTCTGTCTGTCTGTCTCTCTGTCTGTCTGCCTGTCTGTCTGCCTGTCTGCCTGTCTGTCTGTCTGTCTGTCTGTCTGTCTGTCTGTCTGTCTGTCTGTCTGTCTGTCTGTCTCTCTGGCTGTCTGGCTGTCTGGCGTACCACTATAGCTTGCATCCTCGTATCCTCCCTCCGGACCTCCCCGCGCGCAACCCATCGGACCACGGCTGCCGCGCTGGCCCGCGGGGAGAGGCTGGGCCCAGGGGCGCCTGGCTGCCGCGCTGCCTCGGTGGGCAGCCGGCGAGGGGCGGCGTCCGCGCCGCGCCTCCTCCCGCTTCCGCTCCTCCCGCCCTCCTCGTCCTCCTTCTGTCCACTCCTCGTCCTCCCGCTCGTGCTCCCCCTTCTCCCTCCTCCCTGCTCCCCCCCCCCCCCCACCCCCTCCCCCCCCCTCCGGCCCTCCGTCTGCTTCCTCCCGCACTTCGCCTCGCCCTCGTCGTCGTCGTCGTCGTCGTCGTCCTCCTCCTCCTCCTCCTCCTCCTCCTCCTCCGTGCTGCTTGCTCCTTATTCCTCCTCCTAGTTTTCCCTTCTCGCTGCTTTATATTTCCTTCTCCTCCCTGTTTCCGCACTTATCCTTTGTCTTTGTTCTCTCCTTTCTTCCTTCCTTTCTTCCGTCGTTTTCCCGTCCATGCCTTCCATACACCCCCCTACCTCGTCGCCCCTCCCTGCGCTCCGGACTCCTCCCTCCTCACTTCTTGAAACTCCTCCTTCATCTCCCTTCCCCCTTTCTCCCTCCTCGCTCCTCCCTCGCCACTCCTGCCTCTTGCCTCTTGGCCTACTCAACAGGGGCAGTCCAGTGAGGTCTTCTGGATCCCTCCTTGCTCCTCCTCCTCCTCCTCCTCCTCTCCTCCTCCTCTCCTCCCCTCCTCCTCCTCCTCCTCCTCCTCCTCCTCCTCCTCCTCCTCCTCCTCCTCCTCCTCCTCCTCCTCCCCCTCCTCCTCCTCCTCCTCCTCCTCCTCCTCCTCCTCCTCCTCCTCCTCCTCCTCCTCCTCCTCCCCCCCAGGCCGAGCAGCTGGGGGTCGCCACCCTCCAGAAGATGCACGAGCAGGAGGAGCAGATGGACGCCATCGCGGAGGACATGGAGGACGTCAAGGCCCGTGCGGGCTTCGGGCCGCGGGTCGACCTCCGCGCCGCCGCCGCCGCCGGCGGCGCCGCCGCCGCCGCCGCCGACGCCGACGACGACGACGACGACGTTAGACGACGACGACGACGACGACGACGACGACGACGAGGACGACGACGACGCCGACGCCGACGCCGACGACGACGACGATGACGACGACGACGACGACGGCGACGGCGACGACGACGACGACGACGACGACGACGACGACGACGACGACGACGACGACGACCCCTGGGCCTCGAGGCGTGGGGGTGTTCGAGGGCCGCCGAGGGCATCGGGTGGCTGCGGAGGGCCCCCGACGTGCCTTCGCGCGTGTTGGGCCTCCTTGCTCTGGGTGGAGCCTCGAGCGAGAAGGAGTCGAGAGGCTGCGCGTTCCGCCCCCTGGGGGCTTCTCGGCCAGATTGCCCACGGCGTGGCATCGAGCGAGCAGCGTCGACGGGGTGGAAGCCAGAGGCGGAGCTGAGAGAGGCAGGGCACAGCGAGTGCAAAAGGGGGGCACCGGAGGCGGAGCGGAGAGAGAGAGAGAGAGAGAGAGAGGTGCAAGGAGGGGTGTCCAGGGTGCGGCCGTCGGATTCCTGACACGCAGACACATCTGCGCGCGTTAGGGCAGGCGTCCAACGTGGTTCTGGGGCAGGCGTGGACGCGGCACTCGTCTTCACGCGTGGCAGGCCCCAAGGGAAGGGGTGTCCAGCGAGCGACTGGCGGATTCCTGACACGCAGAAGGGGGGACATCCAACATGCGCCTGGCAGGCACGCACGCGGCACGTGTCTTCACGCGTGTTTGGCTCCCACGGGGGTATACAAAATGCCTCTGGCAGCAGGCGTGGCTGTGGCGCGCAGTAGCGCGGGACACTGGCGCCGTCGCGCGATTCGGCGTTGTCGCCCGCTGCCTCGGGCACCTTGCCAGCTTTGCTTGGCCAGTGAGTGCGATGGGCATCGTTGCCATCATCGTCGTCTCCACGAGGTGGAAGAGTCAGGGGCAACGATAGGGGGGGATAGGCATAGGGGGGATGCATCGGCCCCCAATCGCCCATTGATCGCCGATGGGGGCCCGATAGCCCCAACCTGCCCAGGAAGGTGCGGACTCACGATCGCGGGCCCATCGCCGATCTGTCGGCGATGCATCGCCGATTCCGTCGTTGCCCCTCGAAGAGCTGGCGGGCGGCAGCGGCGCGGAAGCAGCCGGGCGGGCGCCCGAACCGAGGTGCGGCACACGGCGCCGCTGGCGCCGTCTGCGGTGCGCCCGTGCACGTCTACATGGAGCGAGAGGGGGCCGAAGTGAACCTGGGGGGGAGTGCATCGACGGAGGCGGAGGAGGAGGAGGAGGAGGAGGAGGAGGAGGAGGAGAGGAGGAGGAGGAGGAGGAGGAGGAGGAGGAGGAGGAGGAGGAGGCGGAGGAGGAGGAGGAGGAGGAGGAGAGGAGGAGGAGGAGGAGGAGGAGGAAGGCGCGACTTCCCCGTGGGCGGCCACGGGAGGCCCCCCCGTGCCGCGGGGCTGCGGGCGGGCCGGCGCCGGCTGCTTCCGTGCTCTGGGCCGCGGTGTGCGTGCTCTGGACCGTGGTGTGCCTGGCGGCAGCGGCCCGGCAGCCACTGGGCGCGGCGCCCGCGCCGAGTTGTGCGGCACGCGGCGCCGCCGGCGCCGCCCGCGCCGCGCCCGCTGCCGTTGGCGCCCCGCCGCGCCCCGCCGCGGCCCCGCCGCGGGCGGCCGTGCCTCCGCTGCCCCCCGCCCGTGGCTTCTCTGCGGCCCCGCGGGCGACCTGCACCGCACACCGCATTCGGCGCCTGCCGAGGCGCCGTGGACGATCCGCCCGGGAGTGGTGCGGCGCAGAGCCTGTCGTCCGACGAGGGCGTCCATGCACCAGCACCGTGCCCGGCCAGGGCCACCCTGGGCCCTAGGATGGTCTACAGACCCTCCTGGCCTCGGCCAGGAGGGCGTATACACCATGCCAGGGCCCAGGATGGCCCTGGCTGTGCACGTTGGTGGTGTGTAGATGCCTTTCGCGTCTGTCGGCCCTCGAGTCAGGCCAGACGGTGCGCGGGCAGGGTGGGAAACGGGCTGTCGGCCCCCGGGCCCGACGAGCTGAACGCCGTGCCGCGCGGGAGCGAGGCCACGGGGGGAGCTCAGGCACGGCACGGTGCACGAGCTCCGTTTCTCGTGGCTGCGACTTGGTGCGGTGCAGAGTTCGCAGGCCCTCGGGCCCGACAGATTCGTGGCGCTTCGCGCATCCCCACCCGCCCACCCAAAAAACGATGCCCAGGCGAGTTGCCTCTTGGAGTCACCTCCGATGCCTCTTGGGAGTTTTTCGGATGCCTCTTGGAGCGCCTTGGGGGCCCCTTGGCGGTCCTGGGGGCCTCTTGGAGCGTCTTGGGAGCCTCGGGGAGCCTCTTGGGGCCTCGTGGGGTTCTCTTGGGAGCCTCTTGGAGGCCTCCTGGGCGCCTCTTGGGGCCTCCTGGGCGCTTCTTGGGGCCCTCTTGAGGCGCCCGTACCGCGCTGGAGCGAGGCCCGACGGGAGTTCAAGCACGACAGGGCGCACGAGAGCCGTTCTCGTGGCTGCGCTTTTGCTGACCCGTGATCCGCGATCGTCGTCGCCCTCAGCTTCCGCGCCGCGCACTTTCGTTCCAGAGGCCCTTCCGCTCCGTGAGCTTGGTGTCTCCCTCCCCCCCGGCGAGAGCCTCGCGCACGTCGTCCACGCCGGGGGGGGGGGGGGGGCGGGATGGTCTGGTGGAGGGGAGGCGGGTAGGGAAGCAGGAGGGGGGAGGTCCGTGGGGCCGTCCTGAGGCCGATGGGGAGGGGGGGGAAGGCAGGGCTCAGTTCGACTCCTCCGATCGGGTTCGAGTCGATCTCGTTGGCTTTCGATTCCAATTCGACTCAACGTGGGACCCCGATTTTGGATGCCTGTTTCTCAGTGCAGGCCTACCAGCCTGCCGATTTCCGCCGATCCGATTCATTGCGATCGCCGATCCAGCTTATCGATGCGATTCTGGGCTTCTCGAGGTGGTGTGAAGGGGATCAGGCGAGACAGGAGTACCACTACCACCAGCTAGTGGGGTGGCCGCTCCCTCCCCACGAGTTGGTGGCACCTCCTTCCGGGAACTCTCTGGAGGCATACTCGGAACGAGGTGCCACCAGCTCGAGAGGGTGGGACAGCCACCCCCGTAGCTGGTGGTAGTGGTACTTTTGTCTCTGGCGAGGCGAGGCAGCGGTCAGAAGCCAGTTCGTCCGAGGCTACTCTGGCTCCGCAGCGGAGGCCCTATGGATGAGCAGATGCCCCATCAAGCCCATCATCAGAGGGGGGATGGGAAAGGCGACAGGGGGAGGAGGAGGAGGAGGGGGAGCAGGAGGAGGAGGAGGAGGAGGAGGAGGAGGAGGAGGAGGAGGAGGAGGAG
>CAUYUJ010004949.1:27823-30323 GCA_963575745.1 Prorocentrum cordatum | reverse complement strand
CGGGATCGACGCGCCCGACCAGCTGGGCGGGGGCGGTTCGCCGCCCGTGCGCGAGCGAGCCCTAATTTTGCAGCGGCAGCCCCTCGATTGCATCGCTGATCAGCATGTCAAGTTTGGCTGAGCGCCAGCTGACATCGCCGAGCGCCGGTTGACAAGTTTGGCCGAGCGCCAGCTGACATTTACCCGCTATGCTCTGCTGGTCGCGGCGACGTGGTGTCCTGCAGCGAGGACCTCGCGCCCTGGTCCTCTGGCAGCTCCGCGCCCGTCGCGCTCGAGTCCGCCCTGCTGGAGGCGGACCGTTTGCGGCTGCAGGGTTGGGGGGCCCATGTGCTTCGCCTGCCTGGAGCTCTGCGTCGAGATCTCGGTCTCGCTCAACCTTGCGTTGATCCAAGGCCAGGTCCCCGTGTCACCTATGGCGACTTCGTGGCCGAGCTGCTGGGCCGTGGGATGCTGCGGCTGTCGCGAGCCCGCGGCCGCCGAGGGCTTCTGGGCGTCTACGTCGCGGCCGAGAAGTCGGGGCAGCAGCGACTCATCTTAGACGCGCGCGTCTGCGACGCGCGCTGCGGGCCCCCCCCCTGCGCCGAGCTCCAAGGCGCCAGCGCTTTCTCGCGCGTGGAGGCGGGGGGGCGGCGACGCGTGGTTTCAGCAGCGGCGACATCTCTAACGCGTTCTACGCCATGCAAGTCCCTGGGGGCCTCTGCGAGCTCTTCTCCCTGCCGCCTGTGCGGGCTGGGCGTGCTGCCGCGTCTCAGCTGGGTGGCGCCCCTGTGCGCGGGTCGGAGGTGCTGCTGCTGCTGCCCGAACTCGTCATCTTGCCCGTGGGCTGGCCGTGGGTCTTCCACCTCGGGCAGTGCGTCTCGGAGGCCCCTTTCGCGCGCGCCCGCGTGGCGCCCGAGAAGCAGGTCCGCGACCACAGCCTGGGCGTCGGGGCTGGGCCGCGGCTATCCGCCGCCGGGGCGGCCTGCGTGGGCAACTATCTGGTGGCTGGCTGACGGCGTGCTCAGGTGCAGGCCGTTGTGCAGAAGCAGGTCGAGCGCCAACTCTCCTCTCTCGCCTTCGTCGTGCGCGAGCAGGTCAGCGCCGCGCGGCGGGCCAGCTTCGTCGGCCTCGACCTCGACGGGCATGGGCACTCGGTGCGGGTCTCGGCCCGCCGCGCCTGGCGGCTCCGCCGCGCCGTCGAGGAGCTCCTGCGGCGCCCGAAGGACAGGGGGCGCGCTCCTCGAGATCACCCTGGGGCACTGCGCCTGGGCCCTGCGGCTCACGAGGTGCTCGCTGGCCATCTTCGGTTCCGTTTATCCGTTCGTTCAGGCGTCGAAGGACGAGGCCCTGCCGCTCTGGCCGTCGGTCCGCCGCGAGCTCCTGCACGTGCGCTCGCTGCTCTCGCATTTTCGTCTGCTTCGCGGACGCGGAGTGGCATCCCGAGGTCGCGGCCAGCGACGCCTCGGGCCGCGGAGTCTGCCGCCGTCGCTGCTCGCCCGAGGCCGTCGCCGAGGTGGGCCGCGCGGCCGAGCGGCGGCGCTGCTTCTTCGAGGACTCGGCCCGCGCGCGCGAGCGCGCGGGTGGGTCGGCGAGCGCCGCCTCCGTGCTCCGCGATCCTGCCTGGCTGCCGCCCGAGGTCGCCAAGGGCTGGGACATGTCTTTCGGTGGTCGACCCGAACTCTCTGGTCGGCGAGGGCAGGGCTGTCGCGCGCTCGTTCCCGTGGCGCGAGGCCTGCGACATCTGCGGCGCGTGTCCGACGCTTTCGGCCGCCGGATCGTACGCCTTATCGACGACATATTTGGTCGTTGTCGCTCGCCATCGGCGAGGGCCGCCGTGGCTCTGCCCGGCAGCGCAGCGTCCTCTGGGATACCTGCGCCCTCTCGCTCGCCTGCAGGCTGCTCGTCGTTGCTGGGTGGGCCCCCAGCGAGCTCGGCCCGTCCGGGCCCCTCGCTCGGGCTGCCGTGCGTCGAGCGCGTGGATCCTGACGTGGCCGTTGGCCTTGGCGGTCGCCTCCCCCATCAGCCCGGCGCCTGCCGGCAAGGGGGGCGCCCGGCGAAGCCGCCGACGCTGACGGGCCGCCCGCTCCAGGCCGCCCCCTTGGACGATGGCGCCGGCGCCCTCGGGGCGCCGCAGCCTGCCGCGGCGGCTGCCCGCCCGCGCGAGGCGCTGACGGGGGGTCTGCAGCTGGGCGTCGCCAACCTCGAGCGGAGGTCGGTCGGCAAGGGCGCGCTCCTGGACTACCGGCGGAGGTTCCACGGCGTCGTGAAATGGTGCTCGGACTTCCACTTGGATTGGACCGACTGGGCCCAGCTGGACGTGGCCGTCGTGACCTGCGTCGACTACCGGTACTTCCACGGCCACAGCGGGCACAACGCGTCGCGGCTCCTGGCGGCCCTCATGTTCTTCGTGCCGCCCGTCGCCCGCTGGGGCGACCAGACGCGTTGCCGGGCGTCCCGCAGCCTGGCGGGCGGGGGCAAGTGCGTCCCCCGTCGCTAGTGGATGCCAATCCCCTGGCTCATG
>CAUYUJ010004949.1:17823-22823 GCA_963575745.1 Prorocentrum cordatum | reverse complement strand
GTCTGGCCACCGATCGAGACATCCTCAAAATCTGGCCCACCTGGGGGGTGAAAATGAGCGCCTCGCTCGAGACATCCTCCAAATCTGCTCCGAAAGCGAAGGATGTCGGGACAGAAAATAGGCAAACCGCTTAAGACATCCCCTACAAAACGGCCGCGAACGGCTTGAGACATCCCCACAAAAAAGCCGCGAACGGGACCGTGAGAGAACCCCTGGCAGCTCCACTTAGGGGGGTGAGAATGAGCGCCTCGCTCGAGACATCCTCCAAATCTGCTCCGACAGCGAAGGATGTTGGGATAGAAAACAGGCAATCCGCTTGAGGCATCCCCACAAAACGGCCGCGAACGGGACCGTGAGAAAACCCCTCGGCGGCTCCCCTTAGGGACATGAAAATGAGCGCCCCGCTCGAGACATCCTCCAACTCTGCTCCGAAAGCGAAGGATGTTGGGACAGAAAACAGGCAAACCGCTTGAGACATCCCCACGAAACGGCCGCGAACGGGTAAGTCTGAGTAGGAGTAGGTCTGAGTATGAGTAGGTCTGAGTAGGAGTAGTTTTGTGTATGAGTAGGTCTGGGTATGAGTAAGTCTGAGTGTGAGTCAGATCTGGGTATGAGGAGGAGAGGGGGGGAGAAGGAGAAGAGGGAGGAGAAGTCGGCGGCGTCCAAGAAATTATTCATTGCGTGGAGCTCCCCATATGTGCATCTATTCGCATGGACCTGTCCGCCGTGAATGTCTAGGCGCAAGAGCTTTCGAATATAAACGGGCTTCAGTTGTGACGGCCTGGTCATGAATCTAACTGAGAATGAATTGGAGTGTGAATGAGCCTCAGTAGTACGAGCGCGTCTCTGCGCATGAGCCTGGGTCCTCCTGGGGCCTCCTGGGGCCTCCTGAAACCTACTGGGGCTTCCTGGGGCCTCCAGGAGCCTCTTGGGGCCTCCTGGGGCCTCCTGGGACCTCCTAGGGAGGATTCGTGCCCCAGGAGAGGCTCAATCTATAGCAACAGACGTACATAAAACATTGCGGATTGGAGCCACAGGAGAATGGGACATTCTATAGGAACGCACGCAAAACACCAAGGACTCGTGCCCCAGGAGAGGCCCTATAGGAACAATAGTACACAGGAGAAGGACAATCTATAGAAACATACGTATAACATCAAGGATTCGTGCTCCAGGTGAGGCCCAATCTATAGGAGCATACGTAAAACACATGGGATTGGAGCCACTTCTGTTGCCTTCTGAGGCCTCCTGCTCCTGGGGCCTCTCGGGGCCTCCTGTTGCCTTCCGAGGCCTCCTGGCGCTTCCTCTGGCCTCCTGGGGCCTCCTGGGGCTTCCTGAGGCTTCCCGGAGCTTCCTGGGGCCTCCTAGAGCCTCTTGGGACATCCTGTGGCCTCTTGCGTCTTTCTGCGGCCTCCTGATGCCTCCTGGGACCTCATGTGGTCTCCTGGGGCCTCCTGGAGCCTGTTGGAGCCTCCTGTGGCATCCTGAGGGGAATCTGTGCCCACGAGTCTGGCCTCCGATCGAGACATCCTCAAAATCTGGCCCACCTGGGGGGTGAAAATGAGCGCCTCGCTCGAGACATCCTCCAAATCTGCTCCGAAAGCGAAGGATGTTGGGACAGAAAACAGGCAAACCGCTTGAGACATCCCCACAAAACGGCCGCGAACGGGACCGTGAGATAACCCCTGGCAGCTCCACACGGGGGTGAGAATGAGCGTCTCGCTCGAGACATCCTCCAAATCTGCTCCGAAAGCGAAGGATGTTGGGACAGAAAACAGGCAAACCGCTTGAGACATCCCCTACAAAACGGCCGCGAACGGGACCGTGAGATAACCCTTGGCGGCTTCCATTGGGGGGGTGAAAATGAGCGCCTCGCTCGAGACATCCTCCAAATCTGCTCCGAAAGCGAAGGATGTTGGGAGAGAAAACAGGCAAACCGCTTGAGACATCCCCACAAAA
Organism: Prorocentrum cordatum; assembly: GCA_963575745.1. Classification (NCBI taxonomy): domain Eukaryota; class Dinophyceae; order Prorocentrales; family Prorocentraceae; genus Prorocentrum; species Prorocentrum cordatum. The sequence goes on along the minus strand of CAUYUJ010004949.1, from coordinate 20,864 downwards.
CGGCCGCGAACGGGACCGTGAGATAACCCCTGGCGGCTCCCGTTAGGGGGGTGAAAATGAGCGCCTCGCTCGAGGCATCCTCCAACTCGGCTCCGAAAGCGAAGGATGTTGGGAGAGAAAACAGGCAAACCGCTTGAGACATCCCCACAAAACGGCCACGAACGGGACCGTGAGATAACCCTTGGCGGCTCCCCTCAGGGAGTGAGAATGAGCGCCTCGCTCGAGGCATCCTCCAACTCGGCTCCGAAAGCGAAGGATGTTGGGACAGAACACAGGCAAACCGTTTGAGACATCCGTACAAAACGGCCGCGAACCGGACAGTGAGATAACCCTTGGCGGCTCCCCTCAGGGAGTGAGAATGAGCGCCTCGCTCGAGGCATCCTCCAACTCGGCTCCGAAAGCGAAGGATGTTGGGACAGAAAACAGGCAAACCGTTTGAGACATCCCCACAAACCGGCCGCGAACGGGACCGTGAGATAACCCTTGGCGGCTCCCGTTAGGGGGGTGAACATGAGCGCCTCGCTCGAGACATCCTCCAAATCTGCTCCGAAAGCGAAGGATGTTGGGACAGAAAACAGGCAAACCGCTTGAGACATCCCCACAACACGGCCGCGAACGGGGCGTGCGTGAGTCTCAGCATGAGTAAGTCTGAGTAGGAGTAAGTCTGAGTATGAGTAGGTCTGAGTAGGAGTAGTTTTGTGTGTGAGTAGGCCTGGGTTTGAGTAAGTCTGAGTGTGAGTCAGTCTGTGTATGATTAAATCTGGGTATGAGGAGGAGAGGGGAGGAGAAGGAGAAGGAGGAGAAGTCGGCGGCGTCCAAGAAATTATTTACTGCGTGGAGCTCCCCATATGTGCATCTATTCGCATGGACCTGTCCGCCGTGCATGTCTAGGCGCAAGAGCTTTCGAATATAAACGGGCTTCAGTTGTGACGGTCTGGACATAAATCTAATTGCGAATGAATTGGAGTGTGAATGAGCCTCAGTAGTACGAGCGCGTCTTTGTGCATGAGCCTGGGGCCTCCTGGGGCCTCCTGAAACATACTGGGGCTTCCTGGGGTCTCCAGGAGCCTCTTGGGGCCTCCTGGGACCTCCTAGGGAGGTTTCGTGCCCCAGGAGAGGCGCAATATATAGCAACAGACGTACATAAAACATTGCGGATTAGAGCCACAGGAGAAGGGCAATCTATAGGAACACGTGTAAAACACCAAGGACTCGTGCCCCAGGAGAGGCCCAATATATAGGAACATAAGTAAAACATGTAGGATTGTGCACACAGGAGAAGGACAATCTATAGAAACATACGTATCACATCAAAGAATCGTGCTCCAGGTGAGGTCCAATCGATAGGAGCATACGTAAAACACATGGGATTGGAGCCACTCCTGTTGCCTTCTGAGGCCTCCTGCTCCTGGGGCCTCTCGGGGCCTCCTGTTGCCTTCCGAGGCCTCCTGGCGCTTCCTGTTGCCTCCTGGGGCCTCCTGTGGTTTCCTGAGGCCTTCTGGAGCTTCCTGGGGCCTCCTGGAGCCTCTTGGGACATCCTGTGGCCTCTTGAGTCTTTCTGTGGCCTCCTGATGCCTCCTGGGACCTCATGTGGTCTCCTGGGGCCTCCTGGAGCCTGTTGGAGCCTCCTGCGGCATCCTGAGAAGAACCTGCGCCCACGAGCCTGGCCACCAAAACAAGCAAACCGATCGAGACATCCTCAAAGTCTGGCCCACCTGGGGGGTGAACATGAGCGCCTCGCTCGAGACATCCTCCAAATCTGCTCCGAAAGCGAAGGATGTTGGGACAGAAAACAGGAAAACCGCTCGAGACATCCCCACAAAATCCTGCGAAAGGGGCCGAGTGAAACACCCCCCCGCCGCTCCCCTTAGGAACGTGAAAATGAGCGCCTCGCTCGAGACATCCTCCAAGTCTGCTCCGAAAGCGAAGGATGTTGGGACAGAAAACAGGCAAACCGCTCGAGACATCCCCACAAAATCCTGCGAAAGGGGCCGAGTGAAACACCCCCCCGCCGCTCCCCTTAGGAGTGCTGAAGCCACAGAATCGCCTGAGACATCCTCAACATCAGTGTGTGTGAGTCATCCGATGAGTGGACCTGAGTGAGTGTAGTGAATGTATGAGTACAAGTACGAGTGAGTCTGAGTGATGAGTGAGTCTGAGTGATGAGTGAGTCTGAGTGATGAGTGATGAGTCTGAGTCATGACTGAGTCCGAGTGATGAGTGAGTCTGAGTGATGAGTGAGTCTGAGTGATGAGTGGGTCTGAGTGATGAGTGAGTCTGAGTGATGAGTGAGTAGGTCTGAGTGAGAGGAGTGGTGTGTTCTTTCTCTCTCGTTCTCTCCTCCGGCGCGGTCCGCCAATAACAAGAACCCCATACTTAGGATATGGGGAATACGAATAACCCCATCTTAGGATATGGGGAATAACAATAACCTCATCTTAGGGTATGGGGTAGCAATTAAGAATACGAATACTAATCATCAGAAGAACAATAGTAATTATGCTAAAGGAGTTCGCCACATAATGATGTTACGGGGCTATCGGGATCAAGGGGCATCTTGACATGAAATGGCCGACCTGCCCTCACCCCTTTCCATCCTTTTCTATCACCCTCCTTCTCCTCTGCCTTTTCTTCGTCCTCGTGCTTCTCCCCTATCCTCCTCACTCTCCTCCTCCTCCTCCTCCTCCTCTTCCTCCTCCTCGTCCTCGCCCTCCTCCTCGCCGTCCTCCTCCTCCTCCTCCTCCTCCTCCTCCTCCTCCTCCTCCTCCTCCCCCTCATCCTCTTCCTCGTTCTCCTCCTCGTCCTCCGCCATCTCCTCATCCTCCGCCCTGGAGGGTTGGAAGGGGCCCCCCGCCACCTGATAAATAATATGGTGTGCCGATACCCTCCTCGCTCTGGCGGGGCCTCCCTGGATGGGGTGGGAGGGGCACGAAGCTTGAAACATAATTTGGTGTGCCGATACCCTCCTCGCTCTGGCGGGGCCTCCCTGGAGCAGAGGGAGGGGCACGAAACCTGATACATAATATGGTGTGTCGATACCC
>CAUYUJ010004948.1:52500-65503 GCA_963575745.1 Prorocentrum cordatum | reverse complement strand
GCCGCCGCCACGCCCTTCGGCTCGCAAGCCGGTGGCGCCGGCCCCTGCGTGCCCGCGCCTGCAGAGCACCGCGGGCAAGCCAGAGCTGGCAGAAGCCGACCAGCGAGGAACCCGATTAGACTGCCCACCGCCAAGCCGAAGGTCAGGAAGCCTACGGCGATGAGGGCCCCGGTGGCGGCCACGTAAGGGATAGACGATCCCTCGGGGCAACGGCAGTCCCCACAGCTCAATGGCGGACAGGCAGGGATGCTGGGGAAGTGGGCCTCGGGGCAGGCGGGGCACACCGCTGCCAGCGAGGCAGTGTAGTAGTGGATGCCCACCACAATGGAATCCTTCAGACCTTCCCACCAGATGTGTTGCATCTGGTGGCTGAGAGCTTGAGCCGACCCAAGTACGGCCCTTCTGCGGTGCAACACATGCTTCACGATGTAAGATATCCCATAATAATAATAACAACAACAATAATAATATAAATGATACCAGTAAAAGAATAAAAATAATGATAATGGGAATAATAGTAATAATAAAATTAATAATAATGATTATAATCATAATAATAATAATAATGAGAATAATGATAATAATAATAATAATAGTAATAATAATAACAATGATCATAATCTGAGACCGTTCGCCCTTATATGCTCGAGTGTCCAATAACGCGTACTTCCAAAACCCTCGATACCCGCCCTCTTCGTCTTCGATCGAACCCGTTTTGGGGGGTATACCTTTCTTCCCTGCAGGCCGGGCCCCGGCAAGCGGCGGGGCGGCCGCGGACCGTCGGCCTGGCCAGCGGCAGCGCTGATCGGCGGGGCGGCCGCGGACCGTCGACCCGACCCCAAGAGGGACGGACAGGGGACCGACCACGACGACGACGACGACAACGACGACGACGTCGAAGACGACGGCGACGACGACGACGGCGACGACGAGCTAAAGCGAGAGCGAGAGAGAACGACAGCAGGGCCACGAAGGGCACGAAGTAGGCCACGAAGGACGACAGAGGGGACACGAAGGGAATGCGCATGGGGTCACGAAGAGCGCGAACGAGCAGGGGCCACGAAGTGCAGATAGTGCGGGGCCACAGAAGGCAACTCTGGGGCCACTGAGGGTAGCAACTGGGCCACGTAGGACAGTAGGGGACACAAATGGTGACAGCGGGGCCACGAAGGGCATGCACATGAGGCCACAACGGACGCGACTCCTGGGTGCCTGGGTGTCGGGAGCGCGGCGCTTGGGCAAATTGCAAAAAAAATCAAACGCAAGGCCATTCTTCAGTAAGTTGCAAGCACGTCTCCAGCGAGAGCGCGACTCCAAAGCGCCGGGAGAGCGATTCCTGAATAAATTGCAAGGAAATCCCAAGCGAGAGCGCGATTCCTGAATAAAATGCGAGGAAGTCTCGGGCGGGAGCGGGGGTCCTGGCTAAATTGTAAAGAAGTCTCAAGCGGGAGCCGTTGTTGTTGTAACCCGGGGGCCAGGGGCCCAGTTTGAGCATCAAGACTTCCCCTGGCAAAAAAACAGGGTGCGCGCGTCGAGGGGCACACTTTGATTGAGAAAAAACAGTATGCACCTGTGGGGGGGGATCAACAATAATATTCTTCAGAAATGAGAATTCGACAGCAACAGCAACAGCAACAGCAACAGCAACAACAACAACAACAACAACAACAACAACAATCACTTTACCCGAACGCTCAGTGTTCTCACCAGTGCCAGGGTTTTCATGCGACGCCAGCCAATACCCCCACTTTGTGGGGGGGCAATGCAAAAAGAATAAATAAAAAAAAAAAAAAATAATACAAAAAAACATAAAGCTCTAAAAACCAAATATCCACACGATCTTCGAGCCACCCCACCACCCAGCTTCCCGCCCTACTGACGTTCGGACACTCACTTCGTGCCTGCGGACGACCGTGGCTACTACACGGCGTGGAGTACACACCGCACAGAAGTTTGTTTAGGACAACGCGCGCGCGGTAAAATTTTGAAATGTCGGGCAAAGGTGTTTTTAAGCCTACGCTCGTACGTGCGATTCGTGTGATTTTTAATGCGCGGCGGACTAAATTCTTAAGAAGCCCAATGGTTTTGGAGATATTGCGGCGTGCGCGCGCGAAGAAAAAAACGAATGTTCCCGCATGGTATTATTTGAACAGGGCCCACTGGCCCCTGGCATGTGGCGCAAACCGTTGTCGCAGAAAGTTCGAAAAGTGCTTCGCAAAAGCCCGTTTGACAGAAATGTTTAAAAATGTGTTGGGTTTCCTACATCCGCAAGAGCGCGCGGGATGAAATTGTGACACTTTTTTTGTTTAAAAAACCATTGGTTTTTTTGATGTTTTTATGTTGAAATCGCTACGAACACTAAGGTTTTGGAAGGATTTCGTCTTGCGCGCGCGAATGTCCACTTTACCTTATTTTTGCAAGGGATTCTTGAAGTTTGGTTATTTTAGAACAAGAAATTTCATTTTATAGTGTTTTTTGCAAGGGAAAACGATAAACAACAAAACAACCGTAACCTTGTTCACCCGGAATTACCTGAGGCTTCCTCAACGAAAATGATGAAATACGTGGCTGCGCCTAGGCGCGCGGGGGGGGCGCGCTACCAGGGGCCCAACATATAATTATTCTTTAGAATTATAATGTTCAACAACAACCATTTAAGGCTGTACGCTCTTACTTGCCCGCGAGTCATTCAACACGTATACCCTACACCCTCGATACCCGCCCTCTTCGTCTTCGATCACACCCCTTTCGGCGGGATTATTTCTCTTTGCTGGGGCCGGCGGGCTTAGACGTACGGGCAAACCGAAACGGGCGGACAATCCTTCGGGGGCGTACATCTCTCTGCCCGCCATTGGAATTGGCGCGGGCCCTGCAAGAGGAGGAGGGGAAGAACGAGGGAGAGTGGGAGGAAGGGGAGGGGGAAGGACGAAGGAAGAGGGAAGATACCACGTTGTGAAGGCGTCCTTGGCGCGTGCGTGGATCCTGAGCGCCGAAACGCAATTCCAGAATAATTTGTGAGGACGTCGCACGCGAGAGCGCAGTCCTGAGTACATTGTGAAGAAATCTCGGGCGGAAGCGGGGGCCCTGACTAAGTTGCGAGGAAGTCTCAAGCGGGAGCGCCGTTCCTGAGCAAATTGCACGGAAGTCTCAGGCGGGAGCGGGGGTCCTCACTAAATTGCGAGGAAGTCTCAGGCGGGAGCGCCGTTCCTGAGTCAATTGCGCGGAAATGTCAAGCAGGAGCGGGGGTCCTGAGTAAAATTCGAAGAAGTCTCAGGCGGGAGCGCCGTTCCCACGTAAATTGCACGGAAGTCTCAGGCGGGAGCGGGGGTCTTGATTACATTGCGAGGAAGTCTCAGACGGGAGCGCCTTTCCTGAGTAAATTGCGCGGAAGTCTCAGGCGGGAGCGGGGTCCTGAGTAAAAATCGAGGAAGTCTCAGGCGGGAGCCGTTGTTGTTGTAGCCCGGGGGGCAGGGGCACAGTTTGAGCAGGAAGACTTTCCTTGAGAAAAAACAAGGTGCGAGCCCCGGGGGTGGCACTTCAATTGAAAAAAATCAATGTGCACCGGTGGGGGGGGATCAACAATAATTATTCTTCAAGAATGAGAGTTCAACAACAACAACAACAACAACAACAACAACAACAACAACAACAACAACAACAACAAAAACAACAACAACAACAACAACAACAAGATCCATCCGCACCGTGCCACCCTACTTTAGCCACGTGCCCAGGGACAGTGAATGACCGTTCGGCCCCCTTCACTCTGGCTATCGTACACGCGCCAGCCCTGCGGGGGCGTCCTAACGCCGGGCGCCCAAGAGGGGGGTCGCAAATGCTGGCCAGAGGCATGTGCGTATTCGAGGGGAGGGCCAGGGGACACACTGGAAGCAGAAGAGGGGGCCATAAGATCAAGGGAAATACCATGGCCCCGGCCATGATACCCACCTCCTTTTCATCATCCCCCTCTTGGACGCCCCCGAAGACCATCCTCATCGCACACACGCGCCGACTCTGGAGCGCGGATTTTATTATTCGCGATAACGCTCGTGACCAGCCGCTCCCCAACCCCCTGATCACGTCTACATTCGCGCCGCCGCCGTGGGAATTGACCGTTCCTGAGCATTCCCAAGCGGCGCCAGCCCGAATCTTGACGTGACTGGCTCCCTTCTCCTCTCCCCCCCAGTCAAGCCCGTTATCGCCAGGGGACACAGGAAGTGTCCCCTCGGCGGCGACGATAAGGGCGAATAACCCAGGGGCGGGTTTTACGCATCGCCAGAATGCAGGTGTCACGCCCGCCCAATCCGCGCGGGCCGGGCTCGGAGTCACCGAGGTCCTGGTTACTTTAGGTGGGTAGTCTACGTTGGGGGGGGGTACATGTTTTGCTTCCCCCTGGGCTATGCGCCCCTATCGCCCTATCGCCCCCCTGGGCTATTCGCCCCTACCGTCGCCTCCGACCTCCTGGATCGGTTACATGCAAGAATGACTCAAGGCAACAGGTGACCTTTGGTGCGCGGCGTACCGGGGGACGCGGGGTGGCCAAAACCAGGCGCGGAAGCCGCTGCTACCGCGTCGCGTTCAGCGATCAGGGGACCCCATTGGGCCCGCGACAAAGGTCACTCCAACGAAAGGTCACTCTCACGTCTAGCCGACTGGACCCATGATCGGCCCTGGCCGGAGCTGGCGCCGGCGGACAGCTGGAACCTCCCACAAGTGCGCGGGCCGACGGCCGACCGGTGCAGTGGCGGCGGGGGGCGCCGGCTGGCCGGGGCCCCCTGGTCGTCACGGGGAAAGCGGAGGGCGCGCCTGCGGCGCACCCTGGCGGAAAGAGAGGGGTCCTGGAGGGGACTGGGGCGGCTGCCCCTGCAGTGCCACCCTCACAGGGGTGAGGGTGCTCAGGGGTGAGATTTTGGAGCCCAAGCCTAGCTTTCTAGCTCATTTGCCTTTGCCCCAGGGCACCTTTAGGGCTCACTGCATCTTGTAAGTAGCAAGTGTCAGCGCCGAGACATCGGTAGGCCTCTGGGCTAGCCCATGGCAAAACTTCCAGTCGACAGGTCAGGGGAGCAGCGACCTACAAAAGGAATGTGAGGGAGGGAGGGGGGGGCAAGCTAGGTGCACTCGCGCCACATCTGACATCCTATCCCTCCCTCCCTTTCCCATGGCGCGGATTGTCTCTGTCCGCGGAAGCGTGTGATAACCAACCTGGAACTGCAACAGAAAGCTCATCGTTTGTTATGCTGTCGGAGCAGGGGAACTGCGCACATAGGAGGAGGAGGTGGCAGAGGAGCAGGATTCGGAGGTGAACAAACCTTCCTTTACTAAACCACCATTTAGTGATGACGGCCTAAGACCGAGGACCTGGACCCGAAAAAATGACGGCCGCGACGCCCTCTCGCGCACCGAAAACGGCCAATTCGTTAATCGACGCGTCAGGGTAGGAGGTCTATCAACCTCCGAAGGATGATGAGGAAGACAAGGAGGAGGAGGATAAAGAAAGAGGACGGGGGCGAACAGCAGCAGCAGAAACTGGAGGAATGGAATGAGTATGAAGGAATGGGAAGAGCAGATGACGAGGGGAAGGCGGAGGAGGGGAAATAACGGGGCGGCAACGATGACAAAGGACTCCGATCCATCCAGAAAAGTGGCCCGCGCTGGGTCGAGAGCGCCATCCTGGGTGAGAGCAAAGAGCCGATCCTAAAATGAGGCCCGCGCTGCAGCGGGAGCACCAGCTTGAAACACCTACAAAATGTCGAAACGCGAATACACATAAGAAAATCAACGTTTCAAATATTGTGTGGTATCGTACAGTACGCGGAGAGGGCGAGACATCTTCCGGACAGAGTCAGGGGAGAGAAGAGAGCAGTGTTCATAATGGAACATTGTCAAGCTAGGTGCGCTCTTGCCATATCTGACATCCTGTCCCTCCCTCCCATCCCTTCCAATTGTGCGATTCCTGCTCTATCCGCGGACGCGTGTCATAACCGATCTGCAATTGCAAAAAAAAAAAAAAAACATTGTGTTATGCGCAAATCGGAGAACGGAAACTTGTGGGACCTGTGCGATCTGGGGGACCTCTGTGGCCTGTGGGGCCTGTGAGACCTGCGACACCTGTGGTGCCCGCGAGACCTGCGAGACCTGTGGGGATCCTGTGCAACATGCGACACCTATTGGACCTGCAGGACCTGCGGGACTTGTCGGACCTGTGGGACCTGTGGGGCATGCGAGACCTGCGACACTTGTCGGACTTGTGGGATTTGTGGAACATGTCAGACCCGTGGTAATTACATGTGGGACCTGTGGGACGACCTGCGACACCTGCCGAAGAAGGAGGGGCAAGCAGGACGGGACGATCGCAACAGTTCTCGGGTCACCTGCGCACTCCGTGGCGACATGTGGCAGAGATTCACCAGCGGCTAGATTTACAACAACATCCCAGAAGTAAAAAAAACACTGGCGGGAAGAACTGAAGTGGCCAGCCTCGCGAACGTCACCACATTCAGGGGGAAGGGGAAGAGGAGGGGGACGAGGACGGAGGACGCGGGAGGAGGGAGGAACGCCAGCTGGCGTATGAAACGAAATTGCCTTGGTTCGTATCGGGCCCGCGGATGGATATGAAGTTGCGCGGGAAGCCCACCTGGAGCGACCAAGCGGCGGCAAGGAACAGGAGGAGGAACGGGAACAACGGGAGGAGGACGAGGACGAGGAAGAAGAGAAACGACGAAACACTAGCCTGAAACAGTGCGCCGGCCAACCTGCGATAGGCGAGCCGGTCTGCGTCGACGGATGAGCAGATTTATACAAGCCCTATGGCCAAATTACCAAACAACAAAAATCTACCAGCAGGAGAAGGGGACAAGAAGGAGGAGGAGGAAGAGGGACAAAACCACCAACAATAGCCCCGGACTCGGGGGAGACTCGCCTGCCTCGCGGCGACCGGTCGCAAATCGTGCTACAAACATGATGAACCAATAACTAGCAGCACCACGCCACTACGAGAGGAGAAACAAGGAGGACGACGGACACGACAAGCAGCAGCGGAAGCAGCGGCAGCAGCGGCAGCAGCGGCAGCAGCAACAGCAGCAGCAGAGGCAGGAGGGAGGAGGGGAGAGGCTAGGAGATCCAGGCAGCTCGGGCGTGCGCCGCGGCACGGGGGTGCGCGGCACACGCCTCGCGAGCAAAATGGGCCAGCGCCTCGGCCGCACTGGACGTGCCGCCGTGCCGTCGCGCCGCTATGGCGGAGTGCACCGCGAAGAGACAGATCGCTCTGCGTGCCAGCTCGCTCACCGTCTCGGGCGTGAACTGGGGCTGGAGCACCAGGAACTGGTCCAGGTCGGCATACGTCATGCCCAGCTTGGCGCGCGCGAAGGTGGCGATGGTAGGACAGCACGCGTAATGGCGTAGATTGTCCTCGCCTCGCCCGCAGCCGAATATGCATGCCGCCCGTGTCTGAAAATTCGGCGGCGGCGTCCAGCCGTTGGTGTACGTTTTGAACAGCCTGCCAGGCAATAGGTTCAGGGTGCACTTGTCCAGCTCCCAACGTAAGTGCCGGAATACTGCGTCCCGTAGAACTGCTTGGAGTAGTACGCGGCACCGCTTCTGCCATTCCGCGCGCGGCGCGGGCTGCGAAGACTAGCCCTGGAACAGCAGGGTGACCGCGGCGCTGGAGGCACGAGCAAGATTATCCAGTCGATCTTGGGCCTCCTGGACGTTCTGGAGAAAGCGCGAGCCATGCCACGCGTGCCAAGCCACGACGCGGCCCGAGTGGTCCGCGTAGGAGGCCAAGCTGCGAAGATGCGCCTGTCGCGGTGGGATGTTTAAGCCTCCGGCTGCGCGATTGCCCCACCTGTGGACGCGGCACTTGGCGGCCAGCGCGCACAAGCGCAGGTCGGGAAGCTCGGCGTGGAAGCCCAGGACCCACAAGTTCCGCAGAGTGCTCGGCGGAGCCCAGCCGCGAGGGCCAAGTAATAAATCGAGCACAACTTGGCTTCCCCCCCAACACGAAGGCGTTCTGTCCAGCTGAATGAAGAAAGAGAACAATGGAAATAACTGAAAGCGGTACGCCTCGATGGCGATGAGAAGGCCACCCCCCATGGCACTCCATAGCCGAGCCCGCTGAGTGGCCTCATCCACTGCCTTGTCCCAGGCGCGGTCGCCGCGCTCCGGGCCGACCGCGAAGTCCGGGTAGGCGGCGCACCTCTGGACGTCAAAATCCGCCCAGGTTGGAGCACGGGCGTGGAGACTGTCTCGCACGGCTGGCAGCGGCCTCAAGCATAACGGAACCCACACTGATTTGCCACGGTGTAGGCGGAGTCTGGAGATTGTCGCGCACTCGTCAAAGAGTGGCTCCAGAATATCGGCGTGGCGAACGCCCCGGGCGAGGACGACGGCCAGGTCGTCGGCGCACGTGCGGGGAACAGCATCTGGGACCGCACGCAGGGGGCGACGGAGAAGGACGTCGGAGACACTGGGGAAGAGGAGAAGGGAGAGAGGGCATCCCTGGCGCACACCCGCAGTCGACGCGAACCCTGCGTAGTTTTGCCCGCCCACCTTGATGCGGCAGTTGTTGGCGTGATAGATTGCTTTCACGAACCAGATGCTCCACGAGGGCCACCGGCGCGAGGCGAGCACACCCATCAGGAACTCCTGCGAGATGCTCGGGAACGCCGCCTCGAAGTCGAAAAAAAAAAAAAAAAAAAAAAAAAAAAAAAAAAAAAAAAAAAAAAAAAAAAAAGCTGCGGAGGAGTTTTGCGTCAGGGAGGCCTTCAACATCTCTTCCCCGATATCGATGAGGTTCGAGATCATGAACCTGCCCTTGATGAAGCCCCTCTGCACAGTCGAAACGCCCCCCTCGACCAGCGGCTCGATGCACAGACACACAGCGCTGCAGAGTATGCGATTATCGGTGTTGGTGATGTTGAATGGACGGGTGCTGCTGGCAGCATACGCGTCGACGCATTCCGCTGTCGTGCCGACGGGCTCCTCGGGGAGGAAAACCATGATGCCCTCGTTTGAAGTCGCCCAATCCTCCTCCAGAAGTTGCACTCCATCCTCCCCAACGATCGCGAGGCGCGCGTCGTGCAAGGCCACCGCGGCCACATTGCCAAGCTGGCGCCACGCCTTGCATGAGATACCGTCCGGACCTGGAGAGGAATTTGAAGCGAAGCAGACGGCCCTCTTGAAATCCTGCAGCGCGACGGGGCAGCCTGGGATGGAGTCGCGCGCTCTCGGGGGCAGGGATGCGGCGCCCACGTCAAGCCATGTTCTCCGGATATCCTGGCCCGTGGGCTTCCGCGTGAAAACCTTGGACCAATGAGAACGCAGGCTCCTTGCCATGCCCTCCGGGCAGATGGATGCCGAGCCGCTCTCGTCGACGATGGCGAAAGTGTCGCAAGCTCGACCCGGCGCGAGGCGTCGCAGAAGACGGTGATTCCGTTGTCTTCGTTTGTGGATCGTGCCCGCATCCAGGCCCTGTAAATTCGAATGGAGCTTGCCTAACTCGTCCATGGCATGCTCTTTGGCTGTGTCAACGGCATGCGCACGAGCCAATCTGAGCCGCCGGTGAACTGACCCGCCCCGCCGATAGGGATTGTCGACCAGGTTTGCCAGAGCAGGGTATCGTCCCATGCAGGCGTTGATGCCAGAGATGGAGCCTGTTTCCACGGAGCGGATGAACTTCATGGTGGCACCGATTGTCCTCGAGCGTGAGCGCGTCTGGCGATGGTGGCGCCGAATGCTGCAGATGGTGCGAAGCATCCTCCATAGCTTTCTTCAGCAGGTTTAACTTTGTTTAAGGGGCGAGGCGCCCGGGGCATCCCGAACGAGAGCGCCCAATGCCAACAAAACCTGTCGGACCCAGTCCGGGTGGTCAATCGCGGAGTCGGGGAGGATCGGGTCATCCTGGCCGTCGCGCTGCGGGAGCGTGCGGCGGAAGCTCAGAGCTCGATGTCGAGAGAGGTCCGCCTTCCACTCCAAAGCGGCGCAAACAATCTTGCGATCGAACTGGTCGATGGCGTCCTGGTTGGAGTAAAACCTGTCGATGCGGAGCGCGAGTTGGGGGCGGCATAGGTCATGTGGGGCTGGTGGAGCTCGTGGAGCCCAAAAGGTGCTTCAATTAGACGGCGCCAGTTGGACTCTTCTCGTGTGTCCCGGCGTCCTGTCGGTAATGCAGTTGTCGCGCACCTCCGGTCGCTCTCCTCGACTACGTAGTTGAAGTCGCCACCGATCAATGCGAGCGCCTGGTCGCGCGGCTGGAGATGCCGGCAAGCCGAACCCGCAGTGCGTCGCGGAGCTCCGCGAAAGAGGGCGTCCTGCCGAGAGAGTCTAAAGCAGCGCCTCGTATGTCGTGCGCCGTGACCTCCGTGCCAGTGTGAACATAAACTACATAGATGCCCAGTGCTCCCGCATCACCACGGAGTCGTAAGACGGCGGTGCGGCACGGAATGATCTGGATCCATTTTGGCGGGTGGTTGAAACGGTCGAGAAAGGATTGGCGCACTGTGATGCCGACGCCCGCCGACGCGGTGGTCGGGTCAGGCTCCCACCACGACCGGCAGCCCACGGGGTTAGCCCAGACGGCGTTGCTCCCGAGTCCCATTTGTTTCCGTCCAGAGCACGATGTCGTGCGATTTCATGAGATTGCGCACGTACTCCGACTTCTGCCTGTGCTGGAGGGGGTCCGCGGCGAACAGCGCCTGGGTGTTCCATTCCACGATATAGAAGCCGCTCTGGAAGGGGCTGGATGGGCTCGACGTGGAGCGAGGGAGGCAAGGACAAGCACCTCGGCCATGCTCGCGGCCGACCGCGTGGAAGTACGGGCCGTAGGGGCGACGACGCGGTGCAACAGGTTGCGCGCGTGGATCTGCAGCGGGACGTCCTTCGCGATGACGTCCTGTAGACGATCGCTGCCTGGCAGGAGGATCATGACTGGCAGTGGGGGCAGGTGTGGGAGTAGCCGGTCATCAGCCAAACGTGCGTGATCGGCGACGGCCTCATGAGCAGGATCAAAGCAACGTGCATGGAGAGCAGATGTTGGGGACCGATGGGGAGACGACGACGAAGATGTAGTAGGCATGGTACTTGGCGCTGAAATGCAGGAGGCAGTGCGGCACAACGAGCTCGGCCTCACAGTGGTGAGGTGGAAGTCGAAGGCGACATCAACGATCCAGCACGCGGCGCCTGTGCAATCATGAGTACGAATTCCAAACGGGCTCGCGGCCAATCCATCTCCTAGAAACTCGGGGGTGAGGTTTGGCTCCCCCCCGACCGCCCTTTCCCGACAAAGAAGACGCGGCCAGCAGATCGTTCTGCACGGAGGTCCTGTAGATCCTGTAGAACCTGTGGTGCCTGCGAGACCTACGAGACCTGTGGGACCCGTGACCTGTGGGATCCAGAAAAGTGGCCCACCCTGGGGTGGGAGTGCCATTCTGAACGACGGGAGCACAGCGCCGATCCGAAAATGAGGCCCACGCTGCAGAGAGAGCACCACGTCTGAAAAACTGGAGAAACGATCGGACTGCAACACTAACCATATGAAAAGCCAATTCGCATAAATCCTGCGTCAAAAACCAGACACGAACGGTGGGCGAACACTCTCGGGACATACTCGGGGGGGAGAGGTGAGTAGTATTCATAATGTGTCACTGTGGAAAGGAAGTAGAGCGGGAGGGAGAGGGGGGGACAGCAAGGGGGAGGGCTGGAGAACGAGAGGCAGAGGGAGGAAGAGGGTGGGAGGAGGATGGCTGGAGGAAGGGAGGCAAAGGGGGAGGAGGAGGGTTAGAGGAGGAGGAGGAGGAGGAGGAGGAGAGAAGGAAGGGGGGGCAGAGGGGAAGGAGGAGGAGGAGGATAATGAGGAGGAGGCAGAGAGAAGAAAACGGACGGAGGGGGATAGACAGGGAGAGGGAGAAATAGAAGGAGAGAAGGGGGCGGAAGGGAGAAGAGTACATAGAGAGAGAGAGATAGAGAGAGAATGCGTTGAGCAAAAACAGTGAGAGAGAGGGGGAGGGCGGGAGAAAGAAAGACAGAGGGGGACAGAGAAATAGAGAAACCAAACAAAGAGAGAGAGAGAGGGAGAGAGAGAGAGAGAGCGTGAGAGAGTGAAAGGCTCAGACAATGAGAGGGAGAGAGAGGATGTGAGAGAAGGAAAACGGGGGATATAGAGAGAGAGAAAGAGAGAACAACAAATAATGATAACACACAAAAAAACGAGAGAGAGAGAGGGAGAGAGAAAAGGGAGCAGCAGCAGCAGCAGCAGCAGCTGCAGGAGTCAGAGAAGGGGGAGGTGGAGAAGTCAGAGAATGGGAGGAGGAGCAGGAAGATGACGAAGAGGAGGAAGAGCACCACCAACAGCAGGAGGAATGAGCCGGGCAAGCGGATGCGTAAAGGCATGGAGAGGAGGGACCAGACGAGGGACGGAGGAGCGAGAAAGGGGGACTGCTTTGGACTGCTTGGACATCCCCTGAGCTCATGCAGACCATGCACCCAAGCAGGATACGAAGGAGGCAGCAGCAACAGCAGCTGATTATCACCTCCGCGCCCCCAGCCGGCGACCTGCACTGGCACTTCCTTGATCGCCAGCGCTGGCGGACGCAGGCGCGTGGGCCGGCACTGGCGAGACGCTCCGGGCGCGGGCGGCCGCAGAGACGGAGAAAGTTATGTTGGTCTCTCCTTTTCTCCCCCCTTCCTCGCTCTGTCTGTCTAATTTTAGGTCGGGCACGTCCTCTTACAGGCGGATTTTGGGAGCAAAATAAGAAGTATTCAAAAAAGTACCCATGGATGGTAAAAAATACTCGAAACAATCGTCCCCTGACTATTTGTTGACTCTTTTGAATATTCCTCCTGTAGAGGGACAGGCCCGATTTAAGTTTACTTTTACATAAAATATCTCCTTAGAACCGGTGGAAACGGCCACGTGGCCGTCTAGTCTGATCACCCCTCCGGGGCCGACAGGCCCAGGGGAGGGGGGCCGTCGACGACATCTCTCGCCATCGGAGGAGGAGTTTTTTTT
>CAUYUJ010004948.1:15000-47500 GCA_963575745.1 Prorocentrum cordatum | reverse complement strand
GTAGTTGCCGTAGTAATAATAATGATAACAAGACAATAAGAATCATCATCACCACCACCGCCATCATCATCATCATCATCATCAGCAGCATCATCATGACCATCATCAGCAGCAGCAGAATCATCATCATCAGCATAATCGTCATCAGCATCATCATCATCAGCAGCAGCATCAGCATCATCATCATCAGATTCATGATGGTGTCCGTTTCGACCCACCCTTGGAATGTTTTGCTGGGGAGGCGAGAAGTACAATAAAATTGCTGCTAGGCTTGCTAACTTCAAGTTTGCCGCCGAGCTCTACCCGCTCTGGCTCGGCGGGGGACGGTGGGGGGGTCGCGATAATCTGTACCAGATTGGAGCCACATGAAACGGTTGCGGAGCAGGCCGTGCAGCACACGCGAGGGCAGGGGGCCTTCACGGGCAACCAAAACCAAACCTACCGAGCCCACCCGTTTTGGAGGGCCGAGGGGAGCCAGGCCGGGAACGTGGCCCACCGGCGAAAAGGCCCCCTCACAAGCTGGCACGCCCCTGCGGGCTCCGAGGCTCCAAGGAAAATTCCACGATCCCACCCCAAACTGTCGGTGCACATCAACACTCATGCTCTACGATTATTATCCCATGATGGTGTCCGTTTCGACCCACCCTTGGAATGTTTTGCTGGGGAGGCGAGAAGTACAATAAAATTGCTGCTAGGCTTGCTAACTTCAAGTTTGCCGCCGAGCTCTACCCACCTCCGCTCGCGAGCTGTATGTGTCTCAACAGCTTGGTCCTTCACCCGGGGCACAAAATGTGCGCGGACCTTGATGAGTTGAGAAGGAACCTGGAACACAAACAAAACCTAAAGCAAGCCCCCAGGCCCGCCCTCGCAGTGTGCTCCAGAAAAGTCATATATCTTCGGTGACCACCCTAGATTCCGAACAAAACGAGCTGCAAAACACTCTTCACTGCCATATATACAGCACGCACGAACCTACGGGCAATATTGATCCAGGCACCTGGGAGCCTGGCGACTTGGATTTCACGATCAGTCATGGACATGTAGCGGATCTCGGGGAGCGGGAGCCCTGCCAAAGTGGAGTTGATGTGAGCCACGACTGTATCTCTCTCAGAGCTGATGTCACAGTCGAGGCTACTCCACACTGGGTTGCTCCACTGGACCGAGAAATTCACGATTCGCTCGACCATATGGACTCCGTAGAAACCTGACGGCAGCAGGTCGAGTGTCATGTGCAGCTCGCGGTATTGACTGGGCCAGATCATTAACTGCCATCTCTCCGACATGTGAGGTATGGTAACCGAAGCCTCAGCGATCGCGGTGGCGACCTGCTCGGCTCCAGGCGGTCGGGGCTCGCCTGTCAGGAACTCGCGCTGGATCCAGTCCTGCAAGATCTCGGGGTCGTCCGCGAGCCGCTCGGCGTGGCGCTGGCGGACGTGAAGGTTGGTGATGTCCACTCCGCGCCAGGCCTCCTGCAGGAGGCTCGCCGAGCTGCGGGACGACGTCACGGCGAAGTCTGACACGCCTTGTGCCGCCGTGATGACTGCCCCAAGGCTGCTGTCGACCACTTTGCCTGCCGAGACAGATACGCTGGCCACGACGCCCATCATGGTCCCGACGTGGGTCAGCGGCCCAGCCATGTAGCGCCACCCGATCAGCATCGCGGCGACCGCCGCCCACGTCACTCCTCGCGAGGTTGATCGTCCGCACCACCTTGCGATGAGCCAGGCCGCGCGCAGCAGCGACCACTTGCTCCAGCGCGCGCGTCTCGACCCCGCGGCCGCGCCCGCTGCCAGCGGCTGCGCCACCAGCGGCTGCGGGGGCCCCAGTGCTGCCACGCCAGGGGCCGCTGGCGCCGGCGCCTCGGCCTCGGCCGCGCCCGCGCCCGCTGCTGCATCCCCCGGCTGCTGCGGACCCGCCAGCAGCCCATCCACCAGTGCGCCTAGTGCTGGCGCAGGCGGCTGGGCTGGCGCCGCTCGGGGTGCTGGCGAGGCCACCCGGCGGCCCCCCGCCAGCGGCGCTGGAGGGACTCCCTCCGCAGGCAGCACCCAGGAGCCGTCCTGGCCCTTGCGCCAGCCCGCTGGCGGCATGCTGGATGCCCTGACCCTCGCCGAAGATGCCCTCCGGGAAGTAGTTGGGCAGCTTCTCGGCCGCCTCGCGGATGAGCGGTGCGATTCCTCGCTGCTCAGCCTGAGCCAGGACCCTGGAGGCGGTGACAACGTCCACGTAGATGCGGAGGCTGGACTCCGTGAGCCACCGTCCTGCCTCCTTGATGTCCTGGAAGGGGACACCACGAGCCACGGAATCGCTGGCGAACCCTGCGCGCGCCGAGTGAGGCGTCCAGTGTATGTCGAGGCCCAAGGCTGCTTCAAACTGCTTGAGCCGAAGCCTGTAGTCGACGAGAGAATAGGGAAAGAGGAGCCCCTCGGGCGGCGTTCCCAAGACTACTCGGTGTAGGAGGTTCTCCAGTACTCCGCCCTTCTCCAAAATAATGGCGAACTGCATTCTCTTGGCCTTTGTGCCCGACTTGGCCCCCAGGTTGATGACCCAATTTGGCTGCAAATCCGGTCCCCCTCTAGACGATGGCAAGGATATGTCTTTTGCTCGCAGCTGAAGCATCTCCGACGGGCGCAGGCCGCGATCCACCTGCAGCAGCAGGCCTACGCCCAGCCGCGGTACTCCCCAGCAGGAGAAGTAGATAGCGGCCAGGTTAGCAGGCGCGCGGCCGAGCGGCGGCGCATGCTTCACCTCTGCCGAAACTCGCCATGCATCGATCACCGAGTGGGACCACGTCAGCCTCCTTCTCAGACGTGGGAAGACAAACTCCACCGCCGCGACGGCGTACTCGAAATTGCACTTGGTCATCTGCATGTCGTTCTTGTACTCGACAAGCAGGTCGTCCCACTGCTCGGGCCCGTCGGGGACGAAGCCGTGCTCGTCCAGGTAGGTCACGAACTTCATAGCCGCTGCCCTGTAAGCCGCCAGGGTGTGCGGCTTAACCTTCTCAACAGAAGTGCTGTCCAGCTTCCTCGGCCCCGACATGAGGTAGGCCGCGGAGCTCAGCACGAGTCAGGCACCTCGATATCTTATCAGCAGGCTGCCTGAGCGTCTCCACCCATGGAATCAAAATCTTTGTGCGAGATGCTAACCCTGCTGCGGTCTTCTGACGCAACAGGTGGTTCAGATGGTGCGCCGGGGACCTGCCCTTGCATACCGCGCCTGAGACTGGCTGGTTGTCCTCCAGGATCGGCAGCACGGTGCGGTGGAGGGCCGGAGTGGCGGCCGCCAGTCTACTGATCTTCACGACGCAGCGCCCCTCGCCCAGCGTGATGTGGTCGGCCGTCCGCCACCTCCCCGCGCCCACGATCGTCCAGTCCTCGTCGGGCTTGAACACGCGATCCGGCAGGAGGCTGAAGGGCTTCGTCCGTCGGATGACCTGCTCGGGCCGTCGCAGTCCAGTGAGCTCGCCGTCCAGCCGCGCCACGGTGTAGCCCAAGCTGCCGCCCGTGTCGATGAAGTCCTTCGCGATGTCCTCGCTCATGTCGGTCACCAGTATGCCCCAGCCGCCGTCGTCCTCCACGTTGGCGCCCATGGCGTCCGCCGCGAAATACACGGGGGCTGGCGGGGCTCCCAGGTCGGCGTACATCAACGGGACTACCTGCGCCATAGCTCGCAGCTCCCTGCGGACGGTCGCCCAGGTACACACCCGCTGGTGCGGGTGCCTCTCCAGGAGCCTGAAGACGGCGCTGGGTATGCATAGCAGCTCCCTCCGAAGCAGGGCGCCCCAGATCCACACCCCCAAGAGCGAGCGCAGCTCCTCGGTGTGGAGGGTGCGGGTGGCGCCCATCTCCTCCAGCTGCCGCACCAGCTCCCGCGCCCTCTTCGGGGGCAAGCGCAGCTGCGCTGGGCGCGCCTGTGGCGCGTAGCCCAGCACCTTCTGCATGTCGCTAGCCTCCGTGCGGTCGGTGACCACGAAGCCGGCCTCGGCCAGGGCATCCGCGAGATGGTGCATCTTCTCTGTGGCCCGTGGGCCACAGCCGCTGCCACCGGCCATCACCACCCCGTCGTCGACGCGCAGGTAGAAGGCCATCTGCGGCCCGTCCAGCACCAGCCCACGGCCGCGAAGCACGTCCTCGTTCCGCACGGCCACCGCTGGTGCCGTAGTGCTCCGCGAGCTCCAGGCAGTGACCGACCTGTCGGCCTCCGGCGGCCTTCGCCACCCGGCGCCGCCCAGACCGGTCTGCTCGAAGATGGCCAGGGTCTGGACAATCAAAGCGCCCAGCGCTTCGCACATCCCCTCGGGGTACTGGGCCAGCGGGCTCGTGCGGAAGGTGCCGTCGGCCAACTTGCCCTCGGCCGTCTCGTGGGCATGGGACCCGTCACACCGCAGCTCATCCAGGTCCTTCAGTCCCTGCAGCGTGCCGCTCAGGCATGTGGGCTTCTTCGTCCGTCCGCCCAGCATGCACTGGTCCAGGCACGCTCTCTGAGACGAGCGCCTCGTCTCGAAGTCCTGCATCTCCGTCGTGTTCCAAATGGATGGGTAGGGCGCCTGCCCTGGGTCCTCCGGGTGCTCGATGAGGAAGGCGCCGCCACTCTGGCCGCACGCCTCGCAGAGCGCCAACAAGTTCAGCGTCAGGGTGTTACTTTCCGCTACTCTAGCGGCCTCCCAGGCCCTGAGGCCTGGAAGCCCCCAGGGGCACCGCCGCGAGCGCACTGGCGGCGGCCCTGGTCGGCGACGATTGTAGCGAGCCCGCGACCAGGTCGAACAGGGCGGGCCTCCCAGCACGACGTCCACCCAGCCGCCTTCGCACAGCTCCATCAAAGCGGAGAAGGTGGGAGGGCTGGCCAGGTCCCACCGCGGGTCGTCAAGGAGATCGGCAGAAAGAAAGAGCACCCTCAGGCTCCGCTCCATCGCCAGCCTCTCTACCACCTCCTGAACGTCGCCACGCCGCCGACGGCCAGCAAAGAGATGCATCACCACCATCACACGCTCGTCGTCCCGCTTCGCCCGCCTCACCGCCTCTAGCCACTCCGCCACGCTGTAGCCCGACGGGCTAGGCGGCGCGGCACGGCAGCTGGACTGCTGCCCGAGCCAGTCGTCGTCGTAGCGATGCTGCTGAGCGTCCTCAGGTCCGGCATCCCCCAGGTCGTCCGCCTCCAGCCCCCCGTCCTCGGGCGGCGAGGCGCGCGGCGCCCCGCTGGCCCCGCCCTCGGCGGGCTCCGCGGCGCCCGCGAGCGCCCCCAAGCGAGCGCCCACGCCCAGCAGCGCCCTGCCGATGATCGCCATGTTGACCGTCATGAGCAGGTGCACGGAGTGCGAGCCGCCCATGGCCAGGCGGTGGTAGCAGGGGGCTATCCAGCCCGTCGGCCCCACCAAGTCGCGCAAGCGCTGGCTGAGTTTCCCCCACACCCAGCAGGCGCGGATCGGCGGGCAAGCCTGCCACTTGGCCATCCAAGCGGGGACGCGGAGGCGGGTGAAGGCGTTGTCCTCGTCGAACGCTGCTACGCCCCACTCGTCCGTCGGGACGCACATGGAGGCGATGGCCGCTCCGCCGTGCATCCCGTGGTCTCCGCGCTGGTGGGGGTCGGCCCACACGTAGTTGCTGGCACACATCATCAGGACCTTCCGCTGCTTGGTGGGGTCCTTCTTGGGCACACAGCTGAACCCGCAGTATGCCTGGACGTCGTTGGGGTCCTCGAACGTCCACATGTCCTTCGGCAAATCGGCCCGCATCATGTAGCGGGCGTACTCGGACGTCGAGCCCCCCACGAAGGCGAAACGCTCCTCCAGCTCCTCGAAGAGGACCCCCGACTTGCCGCTGTAGTCCAGAACGTTCAGCTCGTCCGAGTAGTACTGGCGCTCGCCGTCAGGCAGCGCCTCCAGCAGGTCCACGACCACGTCGTCGGGGGGTTCTGCAACTGCCGCGGCGCACATCATCACATGCCTGCTCACACCCTTGCGCTCTCCTGTGTAGGCATCCTGCGGTCCTCGGTCGCAGGCAAGATCCGTCCCTTGACCGCCTGTCGGGGCAAGCCCCCGGCAGTCGCGCTCGTACCGCGCTGCGTCCTGTAACGCATACTGCTGCACGAGCTGCCAGGCCAGCATCATGTCGTCGTTGCTCGGCTCACGCTGGCCCGCTGGTCTCGCCTCCAGGGATCCGCGGTCCATCCCGTTCATGAGCTCGATGAGCCCACAGGCCCGACGCCACACACGCATGCGCCGAGCCCAGCGCGTCCTCAACCTGCCGGAAGAGGAAGCTCCTTGCTGTGGCCGATGAGGTAGAGGTACTGGAAAGAAAGACCTGGCCTCGGCCTCCTTCCACTGCAGGGCCCGCGTCAGCGAGCCAGGCAAACCCATCACTGGCATTCTAGGCTGCACCCGCGGCCGCGGGGCACCTTCTCGGACCGAGGGGGGGTCGCAAGCCCCTCGGTCCGCCAGTGGCTGTCAAGCCTGAGGCTTGCCCCGGCCCGAGGGCTTACCCCCTCGGCCGCGGCCGCGCCCCCCGCCATCGCCACCTCTGCCTCTGCCGCCGCCCGCCGCTTCGGCGCCGCCGCCAGCTCCACCTCCGTGACCACCGCCACGGCCGCCGCCTCGGTTGTCGTGCTTGCTGGCGGCGTGGACCCTCTCGTCACGCTGGCGCTCAGCCTTGCTGTGGGTCGTGGCCTCGGTCACCAGCCATGTGGGAGCCAAGTCGGCGGCCGACCCGGGCGGGCGCACGGCCAGCATGGCCGCCGCACCCACCTTGTCCTTCGTCCGCATCTCGTAGACGTAGCTCGCCAACCGCCTCAGGTGCAGCTCCAGCGCATCGTCGGACGCCAGGCGGGTGAGCAGCTCGGACTGGGTCCTGCACCCGCCCAGCAAGTAGTCCACGTTGGTGGCGGCAGTCCACAGGTCGGTCCAGACTGCCGTGTGTCGCTGGCCCGTCACTTCCTGCGACAGCCAGTCGCGAGCGCTAGCCGCCCCAGCGCCCCGCATGGTGCGGTAGATCTCCGGCGCCGCGCGCCGCAGGTCCGGCGGGAGGCTGAGGTTCCATCGGCTGTCCTCCTGCTGCTGCTGGGTCACCGGGGCCACGGCCCACCCAGGGGAGGCGTGCATGCCCCCGCCGTGCGGCGCTGTGGCGGAGGAGAGCAGCGCGTCCAGCTCCTGCTGCAGCGAACCACCTGGCGGGGACTTCGTTCCTGCGCCCACGTAGCCGTGGGTCTGCAGCACGCGACGGAGGTCAGGATGCAGCCCCATGGAGCCATCCACCGCCGCGATTCTCTCCCAGAAGTGCCAGGCCCAGTACACGTTCGTGGCCGCCTGCGCCTGGAACTCGCGCAGCGTGGCGCCCACCATCTGGACCTCGCGCCCTAGCTTCACCGCGTCTGCAGGAGCATGGGGCGCGTGGAAGCTGAGCCCCGACGTTGGCACGCCTACCTCTGGGCTCGGCTGTGGCTGCTGCTGCTGCTGCTGCTGCAGGGCCGCCGTCTGGCTGAAGGGGCCTGGCACCTCGGACCCCTGGCCGAACGCCCGCAGCGCCGCCAGGTCCTGCGCGCCGGGCTTTGCTGGCGGGGCGCCCCCGCCCACGCCTTCGGCAGGTGGGGCCCACGGCGACGGCGGCAGCGCTGCCAGCCCCGGGGGGTGCAGCGGGCCAGTAGGAACCTCCGTGGCCCCCGCGCCACCCCCCTTGGTCGTCGGGGCCCCCTTCGCGTCCCAGGCCGCGCAGTCGTCCTCGGCGGCGGTCAGGTCCAGGCCGTCCCCGCCGCTCCTCAGCGCCGCGGCGAAGGCCGAGCGCCGCCTCCAGCGTGCCCACCAGGCAACCACACGCTCGGGCACGCGCCGTACTAGCAGGACGGTGCCACACAGCCCCACAGCTGCGCCTGCCAGGCGGTGCCGCCCGGAGTCGGCCCCAAGCACCACCACCAGGCTGGACAGGAGGAGCCCTATGCCCAGGTGCAGCAGCCAGTCGGTGGGCAGCGTGCCGCCGTCGTCGCCGACTGCACGGGCCCAGATCCGATCCGCGATCCTCTCCCAGCCATCGGTATCGGCCGCCACTCTCCTGATCCGGCTCTCCGCCTGCGTGGCGTACGTGGCGGCCTCAGTGAACCCCCAGAGGGCCTCGGCCATCTCAGAGCCCGGGACCTCCGGGTTCCCCAGCGCCAGGCGGATGGCCACCGGGTCCAGCGCTGCCTCCAGTCGTCTTGCCTCGTCCAGCTTCGAACGGGGGGCCCGCCCCGCGTTCAGCGTCGCCCTCACCTTCAGGACGAGGCTCGCGACGTCGTCGTCCGTAACGTCAGCACCAGCGGCCCGCAGCGCGTCGGTCCCCGCCTTCTTGGCTCCTGCCGACACTGCCATCCTGCCCTGCCTGGCGTCGTCGCGCCTGTGGCGCTCGGCGTCCAGCACACCAGCTCGCCGCGGCCTGCTGCTCCTGGGCAGCGCGCCACGGCCTCGCACAATCTATGATTCCACGGGTGGAGTCCGCTGCTCCCGTCAGGGCGCCATGCCGCGCCCTGCTGCGAGGTGGGCTGGGCGCCCAGTCCTCGCGATAATCTGTACCAGATTGGAGCCACATGAAACGGTTGCGGAGCAGGCCGTGCAGCACACGCGAGGGCAGGGGGCCTTCACGGGCAACCAAAACCAAACCTACCGAGCCCACCCGTTTTGGAGGGCCGAGGGGAGCCAGGCCGGGAACGTGGCCCACCGGCGAAAAGGCCCCCTCACAAGCTGGCACGCCCCTGCGGGCTCCGAGGCTCCAAGGAAAATTCCACGATCCCACCCCAAACTGTCGGTGCACATCAACACTCATGCTCTACGATTATTATCCCATCATCATCAGCATCATCATCGTCATCACCATCATCATCGTCATCAGCATCTTGCCCATCATCCTCATCATCATCAGCATCAGCAGCATCAGCATCATCACCGTCATCACCCTCATCTTTCATCACCATCATCACCAGCATCATTATCATAATCCTCATCATCCTCGTCATCATCATCACCATCATCATCATAGTCATCAGCATCAGCAGCATCATCATCACCATCATCATCTTCATCATTCATCACCATCATCATCATGATCATCATCATCATCATCAGCAGCATCATCATCCTCATCATCATCATCATCATCATCATCATCATCATCATCATCATCTGTATCCTCATCCTAATCATCATCATCATCATCAGCAGCAGCAGCATCATCACCAGCAGCAGCATCGTCATCACCATCATCATGATCACCACCACCACCGCCACCACCACCACCATGATCATCATCATCAGCAGCATCATCATAATCGACAGCATCATCATCATCAGCATCAGCATCAGCATCACATTGTTCATCATCAGCAGCATCATCAGCATCATCATCGTCGTCATCATCATCAACGTCAATATCATGAGCAGCATCATCATTACCATCATCATCATGATCGTCATGATCATCAACATCATCATAGCCTCGGTATTTTTCTTCCAATCATCATCAGCAACATCATTATCATCATCGTCATCATGATTATGATCCTCATCATGATTATCATCCGAATCATCTTTCTCATCATAATCATCATCAGCATCGTAAGTATCGTCGTCGTCCTCATCAGTATCATAAACAACATCACCATCGGTATCATCATTAACATCATCACCATATTTTTCTTCGTCATCATCCTCATCCTCAAAATCATAATAATCATCCTGATTATCCTCCTCTGCCTCCTCCTCATCATCGTCATCATCATCCTTCTCCTCCACCTGTTCTCCTCCACCTCTGTCTCTATCCTCCTACTCCTGCTCCTCCACCATCATCATCACACCCACCACCACCACCACCAACACCAGAATCATCATCATCATCACCATCATCATCGTCATCATCATCATTATCCTCATCCTCATCTTCATCATCATCCTCATCATCATCACCAGCATCACCATCATCATCAGCATCATCATCAACATCATCATCAGTATCAGCATCATCATCATCGCCATCATCATAATCTGGAACAACATTATCATACAACATCGTCTGAATGATCATCCTACTCACCATCTCATCATCACGGCTCTCCCAAGCTTGGCGGCACCAGGTGTCACACGCGACGGCCTCCCACGCCCTCAAAAAGTCACCGCCCAGAATGCTGGGCTGGCACAGTGTCAGGACTTGCGGTAGGCAGCTGGTAGTTGTGGTAATGTGATAATCGGTATGTTACTGTGTGAGCTTTGGATCACCCACCTTCAAGATTACAAAGATGACGGTCCGTTTCCATTGGCCTGGCGGGATCTGCCGTGGTTTGATGATGCCGTTGTAGAGCTGCAGTAGGTGGTGTTGCATGGTTGCGCCACCGGACTTGGACAATTCTGCTGTGAGCCCCGCGGTGTCCTTGCACTTGCCCGTCTTGAGCTGAAGAACTGCGTTGTCGAACCCCTTCGCGGTGAGACCAAAAATGGCTGTGTCACTCGGCACTGTCGGTGTCGTCGCCGGTGCGATCCACGTTGTGCTTGCATAGTTGCCCGTAGGGAGGAAGGCAGGGAGGAAGGGGCGGGGAGGGGAGGGGAGAGAGGGAAGGAGCGAGCGACCACCAATGCGGACAGGCGTCCCAGCCTAGCTAAGACCAGGTGGAGAAAGCCGAAGCCTCTGGAATGTGCTATGTACTGTGCAGCCCAAAACATATTCAGAAAATTGCGAAAGATAGAGGGCTGGGAGAGGAGAGAGGGGTCCTATCCTGGTGGTCTGGAGGGAAGAGAGAGAGGGAGGGAGGGAAGAAGTGGAAGGAGGGAGGAAGGAAAGGGAGGGATTAGAGGGAAGGAGGGAGGAGGAAAGGGGGGAGGGAGGGGAGGGAAGGAGGAAGGGGGAGAGAATAGGAAAGAGGAGTAGGAGGAGACGGCGACGACGGCGAGCGGTGCGGGAGGAGAACGGGGAAGAGGACGTGGAGGAGGTTGAGCAGGGAAAACCAAGGATGGATGGATGGATGGATGGATGGATAGATGCTTTCCTAGCGAAGTGGCATGAGGCAGGAAGAAGGGGACGAGGACAAAGACGAGGGCGACGACGAGGACAAGGGCGACGACGAGGAGCAGCTCCTCCGCCCCCGCGTGCATAAGGACCCAGGTCACCTAACTTCGCGCATCGCACCCCGCAATGCGCGGCGCGCGGCTATCTTCGCGCCCTCGCGACGCCGCCCTGGAGAAGGGCCCCTGTCCAACCTAAACCGCGATGCGCGACGCGCGATTTCCTTGGCGCCCCTGCGGGTGACCTGGAGCTCCTCCGTCCCGCGGGCGCAGGGACCAAGCGGCCTGGACACGCCCGGAAACTGCGGCAAGCTGCCGTTCAGCGCCCGCAGCGGCGTGGCCTCGCGGGGAGACCGCTCGGCTCCCGCCGGCGGCTCCCGCGGCCGCTCTCGCGGGCGCTCGCCGCCAGGGACCTGGACGACGACGACGACGGCGGCGGCGGCGGCGGCGGCGGCGGCGGCGACGACGGCGAAGACGACCACCACCACCAACCTGCGGTCTGACAGCACGTGCTTTCGTGTGGAAGTCACGTCGTATCCTATCATAGCGTGGCCACACCCGCTTTCCTGGCAGTCGTACTAACCAGTCCGCGGGTGTGGCCACCCATAGTAGCTGATAGCCCCCCGCCATGAGACCGCCTAGATATGAGAGAGCGCGCCCGTGGCACAATCCCGAAAGGGGGAGGGGGGACCTCCCCCTTGGACCTTCCCTGCCGGAAGCCCCCCCCCTCCTCTTCTCCCGCCCCTCAGAGACTATCCCCTTCCCCTGTCGCACTCTGGAAGCTACGCCCCCCCCCTCTCCCTGTCCAAAGGGGTGGGGGCTCAGCTACCCCCCCTCCGTTTGAAACCCCCTTTCCGGAAGACCCCCTCCCCCCCCCTCCTGTTTTTACATGGGGGTTTAGCTCCCCCCCTTTGAATTCCCCCTGCTGGAAGACCCCCCCCTCTCCCCTTTGGCTAAAGGAAGGAGCGCCGAAGACCAAAAGGGCACCGAAAACCAACAAAGCGCAAAAACCTAAGAGCCACCAAAAACCGAAAGGGTGCGAAAACCAGAGGCGCGCCGAAGACCGAAGGAACGTCGAAAACCGAAAGGGCGCCGAAAAGTGAAGGTGCGCCGAAAATCAGAAGGGCGCCGAAAACCAAAGAAGCGCCGAAAACCAAAGGAGCGCCGAACACCAAAGCGGCGTCAAAACCAAAAGGAGCGCCGACAACCAAAAGGAAGCAGAAAACCAAAGGAGCACCAAAAACCAAAAGTGCGCCGAAAAGCAAAGGGACGCTGAAAACCAAAGATGAAAAACTAACGAACGCCGAAAACTCAAGAGGCACCGAAAACGAAAAAAGGCTCCGAAAAGCAGCGGGGCGCCGAAAACCAATAAGGCGCCGAAAACCAAAATGGGCGTCGAGAACCAGAGCAGCGCCGAAAACCAAAAGGGCGCCGAAAACCACAGGAGTACCGAAACCTAAGGGCGGCAAAAACCACAGGGTCGCCGAACTTGAAAAGAACGCCTGAAACAAAGGGGGGCCGAAAAGAAATAAGGCGCCGACAACCGAAGGGTCAGCGTCGCCAAACACCAAAAAAAACGATAACCAAAACGGCGCCGGTAGATAAAGGCACGCCGAAAACCAAAAGGGCACCGAAAACCAAGACGGCGCCGAAAACCAAAGGAGCGCCGAAAACCAAAGGGGCGCCGAAAACCAAATGGCGCCGAGAACCAAAGAAGCACCGAAAACCGAAAGGGCACCGAAAAGCAAAGTTGCGCCGAAAACCAATTGGGCGCAGAAAACATAAGAGGAAGGAAACCAAAAAAGCGCCGAAAACAAAAAGGGGTGCCGAAAACCAAGACGGCGCCGAAAACCAAAAGGGCGCCGAAAACCAAAAGGACACAGAAAACCGAAGGGGCAGCGAAAACCAAGAAGGCAAGGCGCCGAAAACCAAAGGGGCACCGAACACCCAAGGGACGCCGAAACCGAAATTCCAAAGGAGCGCCGATAACCAAAAAGCGCCGAAAACGAAGAAGGACGCCGAAAATAAAGGAAGCTCCAAAGACGGACAGAGCGCCGAAAACAAAAGGGACGCCGAGAAACTAGGAGGCGCCGAAAACCGCAGGAGCGCCGAAAACCAAAGAGGCGCCGAAAACCAGAAGGGCGCCGAAATCCAACGATGCGCCGAAAACCACAAGGGCACCGAAACAACAAAGACGCGCCGATAACAAAAAGGGCATCGAAAACCAAAGGACGCCAAAA
Organism: Prorocentrum cordatum; assembly: GCA_963575745.1. NCBI lineage: Eukaryota > Dinophyceae > Prorocentrales > Prorocentraceae > Prorocentrum > Prorocentrum cordatum. The sequence continues at coordinate 34,252 of CAUYUJ010004948.1, read as the reverse complement.
ACCCAAGGCGCACCGAAAGCCGAAGGGCACCCAAAACCAAAGGAGCAACGCAAACCAAAGAGCGCCGAAAACCAAATGGGCGCCGAAAACTGAAGGGGCTCCGACAATCAAAATGGCGCCGAAGACCACGAGGGCGCCGAAAACCAATGTGACGCCGGAACCCAAAAGTGCGCCGAAAACCAACAATGCGCCGAAAACCAAAGGGTGCGCAGAAGACCGAAAGGGGCGTCGCACGCAAAAGGAGCGCCGAAAACCACAGGAGCGCCGAAAACCAAAGGAGCGCCGACAACTAAAGGACCGCCGAAACCCAGAGGGACGCCAAAGGCCCAAGGGGCACCGAAACCAAGGAGGCACCGAAAACCAAAGAGACGCCCAAAACCAAGAAGACGTCGAAAGTCAACGGGGCGCCGAAAACCAAAGAAGTAGAGTAGCCTCGAAGCCCTCCCTTCAGCCAGGACCCTCCGGCTGGAAAAGCCAACAGAAGGAGAGGAGGGGGGTAGCAAAAAAATGGAAGCCCCAAAAACGGGACCGGAGTTTATGAGGTCGGAGGATCGAACCGCATCGATGGCGCATCGGCGACGTCTGGATGGATAAAGTCGGGTTCAAGACCCTGTCGCGTCGCCAGCGCGTCGGCGGCGCAACGGGATTAGTCGACCTCGGAGGATCGCACCGCAAGAAGAAGCCAAGGTCAAGGCAAGCCCCGTTGGACGTCCGATGTGTGTCTCGTCAAATACGCTGGCCTCTTCGACGCATGTCCTTTGAGAATGAACTCGTGTCTGGGGACAGCCTGGGGTGCCCTGCCTGCTCTGGCGGCGCAGGAGGAGCAGGAGGAACAGGACCTGCAGCCAGGCTCGCGCGCAACCGAAGACGGGAGCACGGGCCACAACAATAACGTCGGGGTAGGACCCTCACACTGGAGGGTCCAGGCGCCATCGACGTGCTCGCGTCGGCCACCTCGCGAAGGCTGTCTCCTACGAACAGCCACGCTCACCCATAACAGCCCGCACGCCGGCCTGGCGCCAAGACTCGGTCATTGCTTGGTGTTGCTGGGCGTTGCTCGGCGTTGCTTGGCGTTGCTTGGCGTTGCTGGGCATTGCTTGGTATTGCTCGGCGTCGCTTGGAATTGCTTGGCATTGCTTGGCGTTGTTTTGCATTGCTTGGTATAGCTTGCTTGGCGTTGCTGGGCGCTGCTTGGCATTGCCTGGCGTTGCTTGGCATTGGCTGGCATTGCTTGGCACTGCTTGGCATTCCTTGGCATTGCTTGGCATCTCTTTCAGGACATTGCTTGGCGTTGCTTTGCATTGTTTGGCATAGCTTTGCAAAGCCTGTCATTGCTTGGTATCGCATGGAGTTGCTTGGCATTGCATGGCCTTACGCGGCATTGCTTGGTATTGTCTGGAGTCGCTGCTTGACGTTGCGTGGCATCACTTGGCATTACTGGGCACTGCTTGGCATTGCCTGGCGTTGCATGGCTTTGCTTCGCATTGATCGGTCTTGCTTGGCATTGATTGGCAACGCTTGGAACTGCCTTGGCGTTGAAGGGCATTTCGTGGCGTGGTTTGGCGTTGCTTGGCATTGCTTGGTATTGCTTGGCATTGCTTGGCACTGCCTGGCATTGCTTGGCAGTGCTTGGAATTGCTTGGCATTTCGTGGCATTGCTTGGCATTGCTTGGCATAGCTTGGCACTGCTTGGCATTGCTTGGCATTGCTTCGCATTGTCTGGAATCGATGTTTGGCATTGCTGGCCATCACTTGGAATTGCTTGCCATTGCTTGCCATTGCTTGGCATTGCTTGATTTTGCTTGGCATTGCTTGGCGTTGCTTGGTATTGCTTGGTCTTACGTGGTATTGCTTGATTGGAATCGTTGCTTGGTAGTGCTTAACGTTGCTAGGCATTACTGGGCATGTTTGGGCATTTATTGGCATTGCTTGGCATTGCTTAATATTGCTTGGTATTGCTTTGCATTGCTTGGCATTGCTTTGCATTGCTTGGCATTGCTTGGCGTTGCGTGGCTTTGCTTCCCGTTGTATAGGAAGATAGGCGAAGAACAAGACTGGGGAACCGAGGATGACCAGGACCAAAGAACCCGAGGCAGGTGGGCGAGGAACAAGACCGGGGAACCAGGGGAACAAGGCCAGTGAACCCGAGGAAGGATGGCAAAGAACAAGACCAGGGAACCGATCAAGGACCAGGGAATCCTCACTGAACGGACCTAGCTAACACCAGTTGCTCACAAAACAAGTAAGTACCCCTTAGTGATGCCTTATTGAGGGAGACTGAGGACACAGGAGCAACAGAAGAAGACTAGAAATAGTCAGAGAAGGAAAAACGCTCCGTGGGAGAAGCTTTCGGCTCCAGAGCGTCAGCGTCGTCGTCGTCATCGCCGTCGTCGTCGTCGTCCCCCCTCAGGGTCGGCGGCACTGGCCGCGAGGCCTTCGCAGTAGTCAGATAAAACAGACAAGCAGTCCCGCCTGGCCCTTCGGCGCCCCGGCAGCCCAGCCGCGCGCCGTGAGCGGGGCCTTCGGCGCGGAGTTGACGGGGACGACCCGGTCGGGGTCTGGCGCGGAGCGGCGACGCCGCCGGCCCTGCGACTGCCTGCGGCGGGTGGAACGCCCCCCGGATATCTCCTTAGCGCAGGCCTGGCCTCCAAAGGCCTGCCCCCGCCCCTCCCGCCAAAACTTACCTCTGGCCCCCGAAGCCCCCAGAGGCTTCCGCAAGCCTCCAGAAGCCCACACCAAAGGAAGGAGGGGGGCAACACGGCAACAAAAAACGTTCGTGACATCTGCTCTCTGTTCTCGCGACGCCCAGGGCTCCAGTCCGGAATGAGAGGGGGGGAGGGTGCGAAAGGGGGAGAGGTGAATGGGGCGGAGGGTGGACGTGGGACTACAGGAGTTGGGCGAGAGGGTCGACATGGCCAGAGGTGCGAGAAGACACGGGGCGGCAAGAGTACAGCTGATCGACTCATTACCCCCTTCCTTCCCCTCCTCCTCCTCCTCCTCCTCCTCCTCCTCCTCCTCCTCCTGCTGTTCTACTCCACCTATTGCTGTCATGTTTCCTCCTCTTCCTCCTGTTGCATTTCCTCCTGTAAACACTCTCCTATGTATTTTCATAATCATCATCATCACCACCACCACCACCATCATCATCATCATCATCATCATCATCATCATCATCATCATCATCATCATCATCATCATCATCATCATCATCATCATCATCATCATCATCATCATCATCATCATCATCATCATCATCATCATCATCATCATCATCATCATCATCATCATCATCATCATCATCATCATCATCATCATCATCATCATCATCAGCATCATCATCATCATCATCATCATCATCATCATCATCATCATCATCATCATCATCATCATCATCATCATCATCATCATCATCATCATCATCATCATCATCATCATCATCATCATTATCATCATCAGCATCATCATCATCATCAGTCATCAGCATCATCAGCATCAGTATCATCATCATCATCAGAGTCATCATGGTCGTCGGCATCATCATCATCATCATCATCATCATCAACATCATCAGCATAATCATCATCAGCATCATCATCATCATCGTCATCATCCTCATCAGCATTATCAGCATCATCAGCATCATCAACATCATAATCAGTATCAGCGTCATCATCATCAGCATCATGAGCATGATGATTATCACCAGCATCATCATCATCATCATCATCACCATCATCATCATCATCATCATCATCATCATCATCGTCGTCGTCGTCGTCATCAGCATCATCACTATCATCAGTATCCTCATCTTCAGCATCATCCTCATCCTGATCTTCATCCTCATCCTCATCCTCATCAGCATCAGCATCAACATCATCATCATCATCATCAGCATCATCACCGTCATCATCATCAGCATCATCATCATCATCATCATAAGCATGATCATCATCACCATCATCATCATCATCAGTATCATCGTCATCACCATCATCACCATCATCACCATCATCACCATCACCATCACCATCATCACCATCATCCCCATCATCGTCATCAGCATCAGCATCAGCAGCAGCAAGATCAGCATCATCAGCATCATCAGCATCATCATCGTCATCATCAGCATCGTCATCATTGTCATCGTCACCATCGTCATCATCATCATCATCATCAGCGTCATCAGCATGGTCATCATCAGCAGCATCGTCATCACCAGCATCAACATCATCATCAAGATCATCAACATCATCCTCATTCGCATCCTCATCCGCATCCTCATCCTCATCACCACCACCACCATCAGCATCGTCATCACCATCATCGTCATTAGCATCATCACCAGCAGTATCAGCGTCCGCATCGTCATCGTCACCATCGCCATCACCATCACCATCATCATCATCAGCAGCAGCATAATGAGTATCACCTTTATCAGTATTATCAACAACATCACCATCAGTATCAACATCGTCATCAGTATCAGCATCAGCATCAGCATCATCATCCTCATCCTCAACTGCATCCTCATCCTCATCATCATCATCAGCATCATCATGATCATTAACAGAGTGTAATGAGCTTCTGATACACTGAATGCGCCCATCCGAGAAGGCTCATGTCACGCAGCTTGGTACAGGCGCTGCCAATCGGCGGGATGCGCTGTATTCCCCTCTCCAGAGTCCTGTAGATGGAACACATACCCTCTCTGGGCGGCCTTGTTGAAGACTCGTATTCCTCCTCCCACTCCCCTCCTTCTCCGCATCTTCATCCTCCCCCTCCCCCTCCTCCCGGCATACAGACCGGTAGGGGTCACACACGCTTCAAGCAATGGTTCCCAACTGAGGCCCTAGACTTCCTGAAACCTGACACCCAGTTGGTGGTCGATCGGGCAATCTCCGTTGCCTGGGTGTAACCATGAACGAAAGTCCGCATCAAATCGCACACTTCTGGAGGTAAACGCTATTACGCCGTCGTCTCGTCATCTTCGTCCTCCTCCTCCTCCTCGTCCTCCTCCTCCTGCTCCTCCTCCTCCTCCTCCTTCTCCTCCTTCTCCTCATCCTTCTCCTCCTCATTCTCCTCTTCATCCTCCTCCTCTTCCTCCTCCTCCTTCTGCTTCTCCTCGTTGACGCCTTGTCCTCCGTTGCTGAGGTTCTGGCAGCACGCAACGACCCGAACCGACCTGTGTCTTGCACCTCTGATGTCAGCCGCCGCCCGCAGCGCAGCAGCGGCGGCGGCGGCGGGGCGGACACCCACGGGACCGCCGTGAGGGCGTAGGAGCATCTGCCGCAGGTGCTATCAGGCTCGCGAACAGCGCCTGCACCCATCTCAGAGCGCAGGGAGGTGAGAGAGCGGCTGATGCAGCAGATGGTCAGGCAGGGGCAGTAGTGGCAGGGGCTCGCACATATCAATCGAATCGGCATCGACACAGCGCATGATGGTGCCAGCTGAAATCACACTCCATGCATGTCATACCATACGAAACATGCACAAATGCATCCTCCGTGTCTCGATCCACCTTCAGGGCGACTCGTGCCAACTGGATCTCTGTTACTCTCGACATGCAGCGGCCGATTGCTCGTGCCAGGAGATACCCACAAAGTAAATAGCTGCCAGGGTGAAGACGGACAGGGCCAAAGGCAGCAAATCCTGGGAAGGAACACAAGCGCGCTTGAGACGGAAGAAAGGCAGTGCATCATGCCCCTGTACTCGCCCACGCTCCCTGTTCCATGTGATCCTCGCCCGTCACCCTCACCCTCACCATCGTCCTCCACCTCCTCTGCCCTCCCCTACCCGCCTTTCTACATCAGAGAGAGATCTGATGAGCAGCCTCTCCCCCGTGCACCCCCGACACCCGTCGCCTCATGTTCAAAGCGGGGCTGCCGCGGGGCACGCTCTTGAACTCTATGACCCCCACTGCGTCGCCTTCCCTTATAGCTCGAAGTACGGAAGGCCGTTTCTTTCAATAATACGCTACCGCCTAAACTGCGGGTCCATGGGGTGCTCGTATTTCAAGCGAGCCACTCCGCTGACTTAGAATAATGTATGAACTAATTGCGAAGAAGCTTGGGACGGAAGGGTGCATTGCAGCATCGTTCATGTGTCTCGGGTTTGCTCTGTTCTTCCTCCCCCTCCTCCTCATCATCATTACCACGACCACCACCACCATCCTCATCATCGTCATCATCATCATCGTCATCATCATCGAGAGAGCGTGATCCACCGCCACTTTACTGTGGAAAATTGCCCCCCTCTTCCTCTGGAACCCAGAGTCCCCCCCCCCTCCGAAAATCCCCCCCCCCCTGCTGGACCCCCCCCCTCCCCTCCCCCGGCAAAACCCCCCCCTCCCCTAACCCCCCCCCCTCCCCTCGAAAACGGGGGGGGTCACTACCGGTTCGAACCCCCCCCCCCCTCGAAAACCGGAGGGGGGGTCACTACCGGTTCGAACCCCTCCCCACCCCCCCACTCACCGCCAGCAAACGACTCCCGGTCCCTACCACCGTCCGCGCCACATCCCCCACTGTTGTTCCCAGCACCACTGTCCTCACCACCACTGTCCCCACTGGTTCCACCACCCCCCACTGTCCGCACCAGTGCTCCCACCACTGTCGCACTGTCCCCACTGTCCCCACCACTGTTCCCACCACGGTTCCACTCTCCCCACTTTCTCCACGGCCCCAACCACTGCCCGACTATCCCCACTGTCCCCACTGTCCCACTGACTCCTCCGCTGTCCCACTGAGCTGTCCCACTGTTCCCACCACTGTCCCCACTGTCCCCGCCACTGTCCCCACTGTACCTCTGTCCCATTGTCCCACCGCCGTCCTCGTCACCGCCTTCACCACTGTCCCCACCACCACTGTACCCTCCACTGTCCCACTGTTTCCACCTCCCACTGTCCCCACACCACTGTCCCCACCACCACCGTCCCCACCACTGTCCACTGTCCCCACTGTTCCCACCATTGTCCTCACCACTGTCCCCACCACTACAGTCCCCACCACTGTCCCACTGTTCCCACCACTGTCCCGCTGTCCCCTCACCACTGTCCCCACCACCACCGTCCCCACCACTGTCCGCACCCCCCTCGGTTTTCGATGGGGCGGGGGGGGGGGTTCGAACCGGTAGTGAGCCCACCCGGTTTTCGGGGGGGGGGGTCGAACCGGTAGTGACCCCCCCGGTTTTCCGCCAGAAGCGGTAGAACACGCTCTTTCTCATCATCATCATCATCATCAGCATCATCAGCATCATCCTCCTCATCCTCATTATCATCATCAGCAGCAGCATCATCATCGTCATCATCAGCAGCAGCATCCTCATCATCAGCAGCAGCAGCATCATCATCGTCATCATCATCAGCAACATCATCATCAGCAGCAGCAGCAGCATCCTCATCCTCGTCCTCCTCCTCCTCCTCCTCCGCCTCGGCCCCTCCTCTCCCCGTCCAAGAGAAGGAGGGATAACAACAAAGGGGAGGGGGAGGTGCAAGGACAGAGGCTGGAGGGGGAGGAGCGGGGGGGAGGCGGAGGAAGGTGCAAGCCTGGTTCAGAGGCAACCAGGAAGCTGACTCTTTGGCAAAGAAGGACGCACGAGCCCATCCCATGAATGCTCATGTTCGGGATCGGCTGCGCCATGATCAGGTACCCTCGTTGCAAGACGTATGGCGGCGTTGTGGAGCATGTCCATCAGCTGGGTTGTCCCGCTGTTGCAGCGTAATCTGGGCGTACGAAGCGTGAGTCTAGGAATTCGGAGGCCCCGATGTTGGAGATCGTCCCAGACGATAGAGGACACATCGCTTTCCAGGCTGCTGGGGGGGGGGGGGGGGGAATGTCGCGTCTGTGGTCTGGGGCGAGCGTCGCGCTCTCGGCTAGTGCAGCTACCGTGCCTGGCTGGCGAGCACCTCGCCCTGGGTCGTGGCTGGCGCGCACCCCGCCCACCACCTCTGGCAGAAAGGGAGGCCCGACCTGGTATGTACGCTGTGGAGCGCGTGCACGCCCTAAGGTCAAGGAGCTCGCCAAGACGTGTCCGAACCGTCCCGGCGCGGATTGGAAGAGCAAGGCCCCTGGAATCCTAAAGCAGGGGAAAGACCCCTCAAACCGCAGCGCGGCACTTGAGGCCCAGGTTCCAATGGGGCATTGTAAGCCTCGATTGTTTTGTCGAGCGAGCGTCTTGTGTGTGTGCGAGACGACCACGGAGGAGCGCAAGAGCGCGGAGGGAGGCGAAGGAGGAAAATGATGATGATGCTGATGATGATGATGCTGATGATGATGCTGATGATGATGACGATGATGATGATGATGATGATGATGATGATGGTGATGATGGTGATGAGGAGGAGGAGGAGGAGGAGGAGGCGCCCCCAGTGCGGTCTTCGAGAAGGAAGACGAGGAGGAGGAGGAGAAGGAGGAGGCGGAGCGTCATCCACAAGTTCTTCACCCTTAATTGAACCTGATGTTTGCGAGCCGTCCGCCACCTGCCCATCGGCAGGTCAATAGGAGGAGAAGGAAGAGGAGGAGGAGGAGGAGGACGAGGAGGAGGAGGGGGACCTGAGTAAACAAAAGACTCATCAACGATGTTGGAATACACCCTCCCTCCAAGCTCCCTGTTCGTAGGCCGCTACAAAGATGCATTTCCGCTGGGGAAGTGCCCCGTTCGCGGAAACCCGCGTGAAAATCCTGAAAAGCGCCAAAACATCATTCTCAGGACTTCAACATCAAGAGTCGACCTGATTATTGCGTTTTGAAGATCCTGAACAGTGCCAAAAAAACAGTCGTGGAACTTAATACCGCGAATCAACGCAAGTGTTGCGCCCTGACAACCCTTAATCGTTCCAAAACACCGTATCTGGGACGCTAACCATGAGAATCCGTCAAACTCTTGCAAATTTCTAAAATGAATGCGCGCGGCGCTAAAGCGAGAGTCACATGTTGAAACAAACGCCCTCAACCCGTGAACCTCATGCAAATGTTTGAAACGAGTGTGCGCGGAGCTAAGGCGAGAGCCACACTTTGGAAGCAACCCGCCCTTCATCTGTGAAACTGTTGCCATTGTCTCGTCCTGAAGCTCACAAATCGCAAGGAAATCTCAAGCGAAACGCCCGGCCCGCCCTTCCGTACTAGCCTCGGGGTGCGACAGGGAGGAGTGATTCACAAGGAAAAGGAACAGAGGAGGAGGAGGAGGAGGAGGAGGAGGAGGAGGAGGAGGAGGAGGAGGCGGAGGAGGCCCAGGAGCGAGCCGGGAGGACGGCCCGCCTGTGCCTTCTTCATGTCCCGCTCGCCGTCCGGCGGGCAGGCAGCCCTCTCGGGCGCTGGCCCCACAGAGCGACCTCGAGGCGGAGGAGGGGGAGTACGGGACGGCAGGAAGCGGGGGGGGAGGGAGGGCAAGGGTGGTCTCTGCGGGTGTGTGGTGGAGGAATGGGAAATGTGGGACGGCGGAAAGCGGAGGTGGAGGGCAAGGATGGTCCCTGCGGGAGTGGTGAGCAGGTAGTGCGGGACGGTGGGAAGCGCTGGGGGGGTGCCCCACGCACGTGCCTGGTCGGGGCTCGTGGAAAACTCACAGTGCCAGCGCCTCTGGGTGGCGCCTGGTTCTGACGGGCACGCCCAGGGTCCCTTGATGGGCTGGAAGCCTAAAAGTGCGAAGGGGGAGGAGAGGGGTAGGCCAGGTCAAGTCAGGTCAGGTCAGGCAATCCACGAAAGCTCCTCGGTGAGGAGACAGCCGTGGGGGTGAAGCAATGATAGCCCCAGTCCACAAAAGAAGGGTAGCAAGCGAGGAGAACCTCTGGACCCGTTTCCGTCAGGAGCCACTGATTTTTCATGGCGGTCATCGAGCGCGCCAGCATGCGGGCGCCCCCACCTAGGTCTGCCCGTCTTCGCGCGCCACGCCCAGCGATGCGCGGTACGCGGGTATCTCCGTCCGCCCTGGAGAAGGGCACATTCTCTGGCCTGGGCAGCGGCACGCGAATCGCGGTCATCTTCGCGCCCCCGCGGGCGACACACTGGTCTCCAGGGGTGCGATCTGACCAAAAAGTCGAAACAAATCCAGCTGTGGCGACAAAGGAGCCCAAAAAGAGAGCCTCGACCCTTGAATCTCTGCTGACGATCGAACGTGCCACCTCTGAGGGGGAACGCTAGGAAGAGACCGTCTCACGGGTGGTGGAGGGGGGAAACATCGACCTGGAATGAGCGATACATCGCCGATAGATCGACAACGTGCCCTCGATAGCGAAGCCGCACGGTCGTGAACAGGGAGGGCTATCAGGGCTGCTATCGGCGATGTGCGGGCAAAAACAATATCAATGACACGCCGATGTGGGGAGGCCATCAGCGTGCTACTGTTGAACAAACACCAGGCCTTGGGACAAGGACGAAAGAGTAACACGCTGACGAATGGCTCTCTAACGAGAGCGTGTCATCCAGGCCACCTAACTTCGCGCGTCGTGCCCCGCGATGCGCGACGCGCGCTTATCTTCGCGCCATCGCGCCGCAACCTCGGCAAGGGCGCCTCTCAAGCCCAGGCCGCGACGCGAGCATAGCGATCATTTTCGCGCCTCTGCGGGCGACCTCGCGCGCCCCCCCTCCCGGGTCCATCCCGTCCACGCCGCCCCCGAACCACGCGGGCGCCCGCCTCCGCGCGCGCGCACGAGCGGGCACGCGGGCGGTGGCCGGCGCGCGCGGCTCGCGGCCGCAGCTGGCCTCGTCCGGGCGGGGGCCGCGCCGCCGGGCGCGCCAGCATCGCCAGCTGAGGCAAGGGCACCTGGCCAGGGCCGGCGGCTCGTGCTCGTGTTCGTTTGCTCGTGCTCGTGTACTCGTGTACTCGTGCTCGTGGGCCTTGTTCTCGTGCTCGCGCCCGTGTCCTCGTCGTCGTCGTCGTCGTCCTCGTCGTCGTCGTCGTTCATTCCCCCTCTGTGCTCGCGTCCTCGTCGTCGTCGGCCTCAGAATTTGCGGCCCAGCGTGCTGGATGCAGCGGCGGCTCTGTCATTCTTCTGAAGGCCGACAGGGCCGAGCTAGGCTTTGGAGATGGCGTGTGAACCACGAGGTCACCTGACGTCGCGAATCGCGCCCCGCGATGCTCGACGCGCGGTTATCTTCGCGCCCCTGGGGGTGACCGGGGCCAGCCTGTAATCGTATCTATAATCGGTTCGGCCCAACGCGCTCAGCAAGCGAAGCCACATCAGAGGTTGGCAGTCCCCGAAGCCAACTGACTCTGCCTTGTCACGTACACTCAGCCTTTGGGGGTGCAGCGGAAAAAACGACGTCCTGCTCCTCCTCCTCCTTCGCGAGGGATGCCCCTCCAGACCCCCGTTGCCTAATGTGTTTCATGATGCCGTGCTCCAGGATTTACAAGTTCGATGGAAACGACGCGCAGAATCGGACGGACGGACTCCTGGTTCATCGTGGGACTATTATATTGAGACCGATGCATTTTGACATTGCCACATCAACTGAGAGGTGAATTTGCAGGCTTGTGCGAGATAATTGGACTCTTGCAAAGATGCAGGCGAGCACAAGCCACTGAGACTTCAAACTCGGGAGGGAAGGGAGGGAGACTAGAACCAAAAAGGCTACACTACAGAGCAATATAGAATGCGGACTCAACTGGGAGCAAGCTCTGGAGATGAGACCGATGCAGTTTGACATTGCCACATCAACTGAGAGGTGCATTTGCAGGCTTGTGCGAGATAATTGGACTCTTGCAAAGATGCAGGCGAGCACAAGCCACTGAGACTTCAAACTCCAAAACCCCAGATGCAAGCGCAGCCGTGCCTTGCGACCGCGCAACTATAGAGCTGGGGCAACGATATTGGCCAGCAGTGAGCAGAGCTCGTGAGGATACGGCTGCGCCATGGCCGTGCGCCAAACTCCTTTGGCGTCTTTTCCCTCCAGTATCGTGTGCGAGAGGCCAGAGCACGAGCAGACGGACTTGGAGGGTCGGCACCGCGGCAGAGCAAGCGGTGGCCAGTTCACAAAAAGGATTTTGGTGGCCTTCTTCCAAGGCATCCCAAATTGGCAAAAGTCTGTTACCTGCATGTTAGCCGTTGGCAGGAGCGACAACGACCTGACTTCTTTGGTGAGCCAGACGCGGCTCGTGGCTGGATTCTCAAGGGCACAAGGGCAGCCACACTCCGCTGCCAGCTTAAAAATTCTAGCCATTTGCCTCAAAAGAAAATTATGCAAACGCACTTTGCCTGCATCACCGGGCGAGAGATCAGGCAGCCCGTACAGGTGAGTATCATCGTCTCTAAGCGGGCCTGGCCCTCGCCCGTCCCAGCGCCTGGCTCTGGACCATGTCTGACAAGGAAGACCGAACCAGACGAAACGGATGACACGGTCCACAATCTCTTTTTCCAGCTTGCGTAAAGACTCAATCCTCGAAAAATCAGCCGCCTCGCATTGCTCGATGTCCCAGGCCTCTGCTGGGACACCAGCGCAGGCGAGAGCTTGCGAGAGCCTCCCACAGCCTGAGAAGACCTCGACGGCCCGGCACACCTGGACGAGGCGGCGGCCCGTGGGAACAAAGAGGTGTGGAATGCGTCCTTCAATTTGTCTAAAGCCAGGGCACCTTTCTTGTTCGTGTCGTCCGAGACCTTTGCCTGCTGTTGGAGGAGGCGCCCGTGGGCTTCGTACCTCCTCACCGTGCGATCGGAGAGCCACCGACCCCTTGCCTTGACGCTTGCCAATGACCTTCTCTTGAACAGGATGTCGTGGCTGGGGCCGGAGTGCCTCATGTGATAAGCGGTGATCTTGAGCTTCTCCAGACCGACCTTCTTGGCCGCTCCCACCATGGCCTGGCCGAGGAGCGGGTACTTGAACTCGAAGAACAGCCTGTCTGGTTGCCCCTTCCTGAGTCCTGCCAGCAGGTCTCCCAGCCATGGGAGGTCGGCCGAGTCCAGCACCAGGCTCTCCTCGAAGAGGTTGACCTTGGAAGGGTGCTGATCCAGCTCCTCGTGCATGTGCAGGCTCCACAGGGCCGCAGCAGAAGTGCGCGGCGGGGAGACTCGGGCCTTCTCCTTCAACCTCATGGCCTCCCCTGGCCGCAGGTATGCGACCCACATCGTGACCAACGCCAGAGCAATGAGAGGAGACCCCATGTGGATCATCTCGAGCCACAGCAGCGCGAGCAGGTGCAGCGGGATCGGCGGCCTGGTCCTGCCCGGCTCGAGCCTCCTCCAGCCCCGGAGGGCCTTGCGGGCACGCGGGAGCACATGCCTCCCGGCCTTCGAGTAGTCGGGGTAGAAGTACATGTACGCAGCCAGCACCTTCGTTCCCTCCGAGACGTCGTGCCCCGTCGACCACATGTGGTTGATGTAGTCCGTGAGCACGAGGTCGGGCTGCCTCTCCAACTTGGTCGACAGCCGGTTCTGGGCGATCCACTCCTGGAAATCCGAGTGGCGCTGATCGTAGTCCTTGTACGTCTTGGTGCTCACCGAACTGGACTCGAGGAAGGTGTCCTGCCCCTCCACGGCCTTGGCCCGGGCGCTGCCCGCCAGCGAAGCGCGGGAGGCTGCCCGGGCCTCTCTCGTGGCGTCCCCAAAGGCGAGCGTCGTCCTCTTCGTCCAGCTCCAGCCACTCCGCGAGCGAGATGGTGGCCCCTGCGCCGGGCGGAGGGTCCGCTGCACAGGCGGAGCGCCGGCGCGGCTCCCAGAGGCGGGAGCCCTCGTCGGCACGGTTGCTCTCTGAGGGGATCCAGCGGTACACGTAACGCGACCCCGAAGCCACTGAAAAGGCTGCGGTCTTACGGCATGACTTGTTGAGAGAGAACGACGACGACCTGCCCTTCTCCATGGCCAGCACAGTCCCCAGGTTGTCCCCAAGTAGGAGGTGTCGCCTTCGAAACCCATAGAGGCCCCTCGTAGTATGACGAACCCCAGAGGCCATGCCGACACTCTCTAGTACTGAGATAGGGCCATCACGACCACGAAACCTTGAGGCATACTGTAACTTCCAGTCTTCCTTGCTGAGGTATCGCGGGTCGATCTCGGCGAAATCGGGGTTCGGCTCGCACGTCGAAATAGCTTTCGGCTCGGTGATGGTCTTTACGGTGCTGATGTCACTGAAGGGGTCGCCGAAGGCAGGCAGGGCAGCATCGCGAGGTGCAGTCGCAGACGGCAGACGACTCCGATACCTCCACTTCTCTCGGACAGACCCGTACTCCTTGATGACCTCCTGAGGCCAACGCGTAGCAGCAACGGCAAACCCCGACAGGCAGAGATCCGACATGGTGACCCGGATGAGATACGACACCTGACGAGCCTCGTGAGCGGCCTCTGCCCAGAGACGTCCTGGAGCGGCCCCCAACTTAGCAGCGAAGTCATACATGCGCCTAAATACCGAGAGCCCCGGGCGGAAGATGAGAAAGGCGGCAATGCAATGACCGATGAACCGACTCAACGCCAAACCTGTGATCCGAGGCCGTCGCGACAGAGCTCGGGCAGCGGCGGCAATTCGCCCTCTGCGCATCGGATCGACCCAGACCTTCATAGCGTCCCCGTCGATGTAGTAACCCAGAGCGGTGAACTGCCTAACAGGACCGAAGACCTCGTGAACGACAAAGCCTGACTTGACGAGCTGGACAATGACGGCATCCCGAGTCTCCCTCGCCAGTTTGGGGCACGTCGCAAGAACCATTCGGTTGTCACAATATACATTCAGAACCGGGAGATCCGAGCGCCATTCAGGAACAGGGGCCCCCTCCTCCATGAGTCTCGAGGGCGCCCAGGGCAACGCTAGACAGATCTGATGTATGTGGACACGCTGCGCCAACCACATCGCCCAGGCCAAGCCCATCGGCACGGAGCGAAGGCGAGGTCTCACCTCCAAAAGGCCATGGAGTGTCCCGCCCAAGGCAGCGGGGACACCCCACTCGAGCAACAGAGCGCCTGGCACAGGCGGCAGCGCAAAGAAGGGCCGCAGGTCAGGCGGCATGGCGAGCCAAAAGAAGTAGTCCGCGATATCGGAGCCGGCACCCCACATGCCGTGCTCCTGCAGCTCCGGCGGGATCTGCAAACCTGCGAACGCCGAGCCACTCGCCATGCGGATCTTGGGCGGACTGCGCCAGCGGATGTTGGCCACCCGGCAGTCCCACGCGAGCCGCTGCTTGCCCGACTTCTTGCGTACGAAGAACGGGTACACGGTCTCGAAAGCGTCCGTCCCGAAATCCACCAGATTGGACTCGAATAGGTCGCGGACGAACTGGTAGTATAGCAACCTGTCCCTCTTGAGCCTCACGTCCATGTAGGGCTTAATATGTGCCTGCTGGTCCATGATGGCTCCCATCTCGACGGGCGAGCGGAGCATCGCGGCGGTGAAGCCGTCGACTACGCCTCTGCCGGAGTCGTCGATGACGTCCGTAAGGCACGGAGGCGAAGCCCCCGCAGCTGGCATCGAGACCCGGCCTCGATCATACGGCTCCACGCTGCAACTGGAGCCCCCCCCAGCATAGGAGAACTCCGATCCACAAAGCGCCTGTAGGGCTTCGCGGTCTTTGTACAAGGATGTGCAAGTAGGCCTTGCCGCCAACGTAGACAAAACTTGACCATGGGCAGCACGATGAGCAGCCGTAGGCCTGAAGGAAGAGATGGCGACCGGAGAAGCTAAAACATTGAGCGTCTCGACGACCCCGTTGGCGAGCAGCTGCCTCGAACGCCTCCTCGACATACGCTTGAAGACGGTAGCAGAAAGCCCGGGATCAGGGCGCTCATCAACATCGACAGCTGGCAGAGGAAACAAATCACATTGACGACTCGCCTCAACATACCGATCAAAATCTGCCGATGCTTGGTCCTCTGGCACAGCACCGCGGGTGGACCAGGCCCGCGCGCCAGGAGGCAGCATGGTCATCCGCCCCCCTCCCCGTCGGCCGGGGCGAGCCCTGCTTTGCCTCCTCTGCCTCCACCGCCCTTGCCTCCTTTGCCTCCGCCTCCACGTCCACGCCGCTCCTCGGCAGCCTTCCGCGACTCCTTGAGGATGGCGGCCTCGTCCCTGAACTTGGTAGCCACATGGGCCGCCAGCTCAGGCGCCACAGATGCGGAGGCGGTGGCCGGCCCCCAGCCCATGAAGTGGTCTGCACCCGAGAAGTCAGGCGCGGACGAGGAGTGCGCGTAGGCCGACTTGATGAGCTGGAGCCTCCTGATGACAAGCTCCATGGACTTCAAAGCCGGCACATTCAACTGGTCGTGGCACACCGCGGCTGAGAGCACCTGCGACAGAACGAAGTGCTCGTGGATGGCGCGATCGCCCTCGTGCAGCCTGGCCTTGCGGAGCCAAGCCTCATGGGCCGCCTGGGGCGTCGGTCCGTTCTCTGCCACGTAGCGGCAGAACCAGGAAGCCGTACGAGGGCCCTGCAGGTCAAGTCCACCCGCGGGCAACGTGTCATCCTGCCGTTGCACCCCCTCGCTGAACGTGACCCTGCGCGCCCCGCTCGAATCGAACTGCACGGGCTGCACTCCCAGGTCATCGTAGGTGAAGCGATACACCTCGGGGCGAGTCATCTGCCGCAGCGCGACGAAGCCTCCCTTCCATGGCATGATGGCCCTGTCGCCCGCAGAGATGGTGTCCACCGCGACCTCAACCTCAGTGCCCTTCGCCAGGTCCTCGGCGTCCTCAGCAGCTACCCACACGAGGTCCGCTCGAGGGGCCGGCACGGCGACGCCCGCCGCCTGGACCCCCTGCCTGGGGGGCCGGGGGTCGGCCAGCCCCTGGGGGGGCGGAGGCCCTGCTCGAGGCACCAGGTCTTCTCCCCCCACTCGGCGTACCCGTGGTATCTCGCCAGGAGCCGCGAGACCGAGGGCCAGCGCCACGTCAAGGACCTGCTGGCGCAAGTCATCCACGGTCGGCACGTCCCTGAAACGGTAGATGGGCGCACCATGCAGCGCGGGCGGGGTATCCCCAAGACCAGCAGCACCTCGGATCCTCTCGACGTCATCGGAGGCGGGCGAGCAATCCTCAATGTACGCATCCCCGTCGGGGGTCAGCATATAGTAGTGCCCTGCCTCGGTGGGATGGACCGCCAGAACTATCCTCTCATGCCAGAGGTCGGGCCCCGCAACATTGTACTTGACCAGCAGCACATCACCTACTCTCGCCATGACGACGAGCGTGCACCTCTGGGCAGCGCAGCTCGACATGCGTCGGCGGCGGCGCTGGACAGGAGAGATTGACCACAGTATCGTGCCGCGCGCAGACCGCGGCGGAGATGGCAGACTGAAGAGACAAATCAATCTGTCGGGGCAGGAAGGTGGAAAGCGGCTCCCACATGCAGGGAGAAAAGACTAGAACCAAAAAGGCTACACTACAGAGCAATATAGAATGCGGACTCAACTGGGAGCAAGCTCTGGAGATGACCCTCAGCTCCGGGCGGCAAGGGATTCGCTAGTACGGTTTGTCTGGATGTCACTGGAGACCTCGTTTTCGCGGACAAGGAGCAGGAACAGGAGGACGAAGAGGAGACGCATGAGGACAAAGAAGAGAACGGGGGCGCCTCAACGGAGTTGGGAGCGCGCTCCAGCGGCACCAGGGGGGCATCCTCCTGCGTCTCATCGTCGTCGCGGTCCTTCGGCAGCGGGGAGGAGGGGGCAAGCGAGAGAGGAGACAAATGAGTGAGGAAGAGGAGGTGGAAGAGGTGGAGGAGGGGAGGAGAAGGAGAAGGGAGGGGGAAGAGGAGGATGGAATAAAGGGGCGGAAGGGGATGGGCGATGGGGGGGCGGAGAGGGGGGCTGCGTTCCAATGCGATGTTCTGTTCGGTAGCCACAATGACGGTGAATCACCGCTCGTTTGATTCTTGAGTGCGGTGAGCAACGAACGTGTTACTCACTTCACGTTCCAGCGTAATACGACCTCAAAGATTTCCCATCTGGTAGGGCCCCACCCTGGAAGGGTCCTGCGCCTGATGGTTCTACCTGACAGAACTCCCAACCCGTGTAATGATATTCCGCGTGGTCACACCACGCCGACACCCCTTTCATCAGAACCCACCCGGCGGCCACTTCGACGACCCTAGCCCGCACGGATGCACCCGCTAAGGGTTCGCCGCGCACGTTTCGACCTCTAGGAGTCCATCCGCATGAAGTCGTCCCTTATCGGGGACAGTCTTGGCGCGCGCCCACCGTCGTCGTTCACCTCCTCAAGGTGGCGCAAGATAGCACAAGAGGGCTTCAGTAAGCCTCCAACACGCATTGAAGAGACTCCAAGACAACCACAAGACCACAAGGCGGCACCAAAATGCTCCCAGGAGCTCCACGAGGGACCACCCAGAAGACCAAAAGACTTGTGCCCCTAAAGGGGCCCCGGAACGATCCAAATAGGATCCTAAGCTACAAAAACTCCCCAAAAGCGTCTCAACATATCAACCGTGAACGGACCTCCTCGTCCTCCTTGTCATCCTCTCCTGCTTCCTCCTCCTACTTCTCCTGGTCATCTGCCTCCTCCTGCTGCTCCCCCGCCGCCTCCTCATCCCCATCCTTGTCCACTCCGTCAACCTCCTCATCCATGCAACTCTCATGGGCATCGTTTCTGGATGGGCTAGTGGGGATGCATTTTGATCGCGACCACGAGGGGGCACCCGCGCGGCGTCGTGAAGTCGTGAAAAGAGCGTAAGCTGGTTCATGAGCACAGCGCAACTGTCGCCGGCGAGACGCGGAAAAAGGACGGGGCCACGACCACTCTCGCGTCAAAGAATTATTGGTAGGCGCATCTAGAATGCGTCAAGAATTGTTGGTAGGCGCATCTAGCTTGATTTCTGTTTGCGGTGGCACTGAATAGGTTGGGTGATCGAAAGAAATATCCAATCGCTCTCAGGCGTCGACTGCCATACTACAGCCACTCTAGGAACAGGTCCCTGCCTTGGATAGGCCCTCGTATTCGAAGGGTCCCGTTTCCCCGTCCACTGCGTCGGCCCATCTGGTCGTCAACTTAGTTCTCCCTCCAAAATGTCCGTGTACAATTTGCCTGGCATTGGAATACGGGTTCACTGCTGTTGGCACTCAGCAGTGGTACTATAAGTTCTGGCTGGCCACCCCTTCCGCGGTCCAAGCCGACCTGCTCTTGCCACTACAGACCGTTCTGGTACGCTGACCCAAGCATCCGACGGTGTCTTAGGTTACTTGCACCATTCAGCCGTGGGGACACACTTGAGAGCACAATGAGCAATAATGGCTGAATTGGCTTGACGTGTCATCGGGCGATGTTTCTTCTGCAGCAGATGACTGGGCCTCCATTGGCGTCTGTGGTGTGGCTGTTGCTAATGCCGTAGCTTT
>CAUYUJ010004948.1:7500-10000 GCA_963575745.1 Prorocentrum cordatum | reverse complement strand
AGGTCTTAAAGAGCTCCCCGCTGCCCTCACCTCCGCCGTGCCTCCCAGGAGCCCACGACAGTGGCGACCGTTGCTCAGTTCGCAGCCCCCGCAGGAGCTGGGAGGTCTCACAGGGACCCCCGCTGCCCTCATCTCCACTGCCTCCCAGGAACCCATGAAAGTGGCGACAGTTGCAGAGTTCGCAGCCCCCAAGAGGAAGCACAAGAAGCAGGAGGACCTATAAGATACAGGAGGAGGGGGGCGGAGGAGAGGGAGACAAAGGATGGAGCCCATGGTTTTCTGTTCAAAACGAGAACCCAACACACAGGAGGGTTGGGAATTCAGAGCTATTGAGCCCGATCTGGAAACCATGGAGCCAGATCAGCCCAGACTAAGGCACGGATGAAACTGGATTCGGCCAGACTGAGGGATTAAGCTGGGTAAAGGGGGCGTCTGCTAGATTAGGCAGGCTTGGGACCACAGATGTACTAGTGCCAATGCTCTCAAGTCAACCTCCCAGGAGTTGCATTTTCACTTCGGGCCTCAGGAAGCCGTCGAACATCTGTCCTGGATGAGAAACTCGCACAGATGTAGCCAGAAGGGTCTGGGAAATGGTCTCGAGCGGGACTCAGCCTTGCTAGAAGCTTACTCTGTTCAATGGAAAATAAATGCAAACGAAAAACGGATAACCCCCCAGACATCCCAAACAACCCGTGCTGATGATTGACGACAAGACGACCTACCCCGGACAACCCCTTGGACAACCCAGCGGGGGTCCAGGCAGACCATCCAAACACCTCCCCTTGGACGAGCCTCCCCGGGATTGTTTCCCATAAGACACAGAACGATCCTTCCTCAGGAGTTCCATGTCTTCTTAAAGGCCGCCCCGCTCGCTCTCCCCCTCATTACGGGCCACTAGACTCTGGCCGTGACTACCCCTCTCGGAGCATATGCCACAATCGGCTCCCAGAGCGGTGGTGGCGGGTAAACTCCAGCCTCGGACGGAAGGGGCTCCCACAGGTTCCACAGGTCTCGCAGGTCTCGCAGACCCAGCAGGTCCCACACATCCCACACCAAGGGTCCCACAGGTCCGACGGTTGTCGCAGGTGTCACATGTCCCACAGGCCACAGAGGTCCCCCAGGTCTCACAGGTCCCACATGTGCAAATTGCGTCACAAGTCCACAATTCTAACCTGCCCCACAAGTCGCACAGGTCCCCCAGGTCCCACAGGTCCCACACGTCTCACAGGTCCAACAGGCCCCACAGGCCCCACAGGTGCCACACATCCCACAAGTCCCCACGGGTCTCACAGGTACGAACGTACCACAAGGGCCACTGGCTCCATAGATCCCACAATCACACGGGTCCCGCTTGTCTCGAAAGTCTCGGAGGTCCCACAGGTCCCGCATTTAACACAGGTCCCACCAGTTCCGCATGTGCCACTGGCCCAACAAGTGCACTATTCTAACAGGTCACATGGGTGCCGCAGGACTCACAGTCCCACAGGCCACAGAGGTCCACCAGGTCCCACAGATCCCACAGGTCGCACAAGTCCACAATTCTCACCCGCACCACAAGTACCACAGACCCAGCAGGTCCCACAGGTCCCACATGTCCCAGAAGGCCCACATTGCCCACAGGCCCCACAGAACCCGCAGGTCCCACGTGTTGCACGGGTGCCACAGGTCCCGCAGGTCGTGCAGGCCGCACAGGTCCTATAGTTCCAGGGAGTCGCACAAGCCCGAGAGGCCCCACGGGTCCCACATGCCCCACAGGTCCCACAGCTCCCACAGGCCCCACAGGCCCCACAGGCCCCACAGGTGCCCCAGGTGCCACAGGTCCTGCAGGTCCCACAAACCCCATGGGCCCGACAAGAACCGCAGGTCCCACAGGGCAATCAAGTCCGACAAGCTCCACAGGCCGCACACGTCCCACAGGTCCAGCAGGCCCCACAGGTCTCGCAGGTCTCACATGTCCCTCAGATCCCACACGCTCCACAAGTCGAACAGGTGCCTCAGGTCCCACAGGTCCCACTGGTCCCACAGGTGTCGCAGGTCCAAGAGGTGTCGCAGGTCCCACAGGTCAGGTCCCAAAGATCCCACAGAGGTCCCCCAGGTCCCACAGGTCCCACAAGCCACACAAGTCACACAAGTCACACAGGTCGCACGAGACCACAGGCTCCACATGCCCCGCAGGTCCCACAGCTCTCGCAGGTCTCACAGGTCCCACAGGCCGCAAAGGTCTCACAGGTCCTACAGGTCCCACAGATCGCACATTCCACAGATCCCACGGGTCAAAGAGGTCCCGCAGGTCCCACAGGTCGCCCAGTCCCACAGTTCACACTTACCCCACAGGTCTCACAGGCCCCGCAGGTCCCACAGGTCCCACAGGCCTCGCTGGCCCTACAGGCCCCACTGGCCCCACAATTCGCACAGGTCCCAGAGATCCCGCAGGCATCACAGATCCCACGGGCCACGCGGGTCCCGCAAGTCCTTTGCTGACATTAGGGTGTTTTGCCAG
>CAUYUJ010004948.1:0-2500 GCA_963575745.1 Prorocentrum cordatum | reverse complement strand
ATCGGGCCTGCGCGGCCTGTACGACCTGCGAGACCTGTGGTGCCCGTGCGGCACGTGGGACCAGTGGGACCTTTTGGGTCCGTGGGCCCTGTTGGACATGTGAGACCTGCAGGACCTGTGGGACATGTTGGACCCGCGAGACTTCTGGGACCTGTGGGTCTGTGCAACCTGCGGACATTGGGGGATCTGTGCGACCTGTGGGACCTATGGGACCTGTGCAGCCCGTACGACCCGCGGTACCGTGGCCGTCAGCACGAAAAATGTAGCCATCATTGAGGCTGGAGAACGAATTCTGCATAAACCGCGAGGAGATCTCAAGCAAAGCGGCTGCCGGACCGCGCGGTCTCGGGCTCCCCGTCCCCCCTGTGGGACTCTTCTGCCCTCTTCGGGACCACTATTCGCCCATGTGCACCGTAGTGTTTCTACCACAGATCGTGGCCGTCCGGACCACGAATGTGGCTGGCACTGTGGCGAGGGCACGACTCCTGGATACATCGTGAGGGAGCCTCGGGCGAAACAGCTGCCGGACGAGGCGGGCTAGGGCTCCTCGCCCCCCCCCCATGGGGGACTCCTGTGTGGTGCTGTCTGCCCTGGCGAGACGCTGCCAGCATTGAGGAGCCGAATAGAGTGTAAGGGAGTCCCAGGCGAAACGGCTGCCGGACCAAGTGGTCCCAGGCTCCCCGTCCCCACCGGGGGGCTTGTCTGTGGTCCCCTCCTGACTACTGGACCATGTATACACACAAAGATCGTGGCCGTCAGGGTCAGACATGCAGCTGGCCTGAATGAATGGTGAAGTCTCGGGCGAAGTCGCCGCCGCACCGCCTCCAGACCAGGCGGCTCCGCGTCCCACCTCTGGGGCTCTTCTGTGGTCTTTTCTTACCTGTGTTAAAACCCCCTAGCGACCGACATTCGGGAATTTTCACACCAGCTGCTCTTGTAGGGACTCGGCTTGGCACAAAATACTTACAGACGTCGCAGAAACGAACGAGACGAAGACATGGAGAAGACAAGGGAGTGCAATAGCACGAGAGAAAGGAGGGAGAGGGGGAGGGGGAGGAAGAGGGAGAGGGAGAAGAACAAGGAAAGGGAGAGGGATAGGGAGATGGAGGGAAGGAGGGGGAGGTCGCACACGCGCCTCCCAGCACGGCCCAGAGAGAGAGTGGAGTGCGATCTCGTCGGAAGTTGGAGCGACCAGCGGAGCAGCAGCAGCGAGCAACGCCACTGGCGGAGCAGCCGCAGGCGGTCCAAGTCGTGCCTGAGGCCCTGGCACGGCTCCGCAGCGCAAGCGACGCCTTGCCCCATTCGCCTGCGGAGGCGAGGCATGGCGCGGCAGTACGTCACGGCAAAGGGCGGGAGGACCCGAACGGGCGAGGCGGGCCGGCGGTGCATTGTGCGGGCGGGCAGGCTTCCAAGCAAACGACTGAGATGACCCTGATGGGCAGGTGGGGCGGGCGGGGCAAGACAGCGGACTGGTCGGGCAGGCGGACCCTTCGGGTGGGCCTGGAGGGCGAGGCATGAAGACAAGCAGATGGGCTTTCCAGCAAACGTGCGGGCGGGCCTGACAGGCGAATCGGGCGGACGGACTCCCAACGGGCGGGTCGGGCTGGCGGACCCGAACGGAATGGCCGTGCGAGCGGACCAGGCGGAACAGTAGAGCACGATTCCTGAATAGATCGTAGAGATATTCGGACGATGCTCGAATCCTTTGGCGACGGTGCAATTCTTTAGTGGCGAGAGCTCGATTCCTGAATCACTCCCACCAGCCCTCTAGGCGCAAGTGGTCCAACGAGATTGTTCGTCATCCTTCCAAAACCCAACCGTACTAGTCCCACATGTATAGCGCAACCGAGCACTCTTTAGCACAGGCAGCGCCTCTCAGCGAGACCTTGCTCAAGAAACACACGCAGTCATATGTAACAATATTGTGCTGGTCAGACGATAGCTTTCTCAAAGCTCTTGTTTGCAAGCCCGGATGGGACAACCCGAGGAAGAGGCTACTCCTCCTCTTCCTTTTCCTCCTCTCCTCCTCCTCCTCCTCCTCCTCCTCCTCCTCCTCCTCCTCCTCCTCCGCATCCGCATCCGCATCCGCATCCGCATCCGCATCCGCATCCGCATCCGCATCCGCATCCTCCTCCTCCTCCACCTCCTGCTCTTCCTCCTCCTCATCATCCTCTTGTTACTCTTCTTATTAAGCATGCTTTTCTTGTTATGCCTACTCCTAATATTATCATTATTATTAGTCTTATTCTTCTTCCTACTCCTCCTCCTCCTCCTCCTCCTCCTCCTCCTCCTTTTCCTCCTTCTCCGTCTCCTCCTCCTCCACCTCCTCATCCTCTATCCTCCCATCATCTAGATCATCCATCATCATCACATCATCATCATCATCACATCTCATCCTCATCAATCAATTCACTCATCATCATCATCATCATTCATCATCATCATCATAATCATCATCATCATCATCATCATCATCATCATCAGTCATCATCATCCATCA
>CAUYUJ010004947.1:505108-555070 GCA_963575745.1 Prorocentrum cordatum | reverse complement strand
GCTCCTCCTCCTCCTCCTCCTCCTCCTCCTCCTCCTCCTCCTCCTCCTCCTCCTCCTCCTCCTCTGCGGCATGCTGTGCGGCATGCTCTCCCTCATTCTCCGTCCCCGCGCGCGATGCGGTCTTCTGCCGCACGTCGGCCAAAACCCTCGCGTGGCGTTCCCTCGGCGGGCGCCTTGTGCAGGCGCTCGCCCCGGCGGCCACCGAGGGGGGTGGGGGCACAGTGCTGCTCCATGGCCTGCGAGCCGCGCTCCACGAGCGGCTCGCAGGCCAGCCTCTTCCATCGCTCGCGGACCTCGGCGCCCCCTCCGCGGGGACACCGTGGTCCGCTCAGGCCGGTTCGAGCGGCGGAGGGCACCGCCCCCTGCCGCCTGCCCCTTCCGCCGCTCGGGGTGCGGCCCGCTCCATCGCCTGCCCGGGGCCGGCGGTGGATCCGAGCAGCGGGGTCACACCTGTGCTGCTCTCAACGGTAGTGAGGAGGAGGAGGAGGAGGAGGAGGAGGAGGAGGAGGAGGAGGAGGAGGAGGAGGAGGAGGGGCCACGGCCGCCTGCAGCCTCTGCGGGGGGCTGCTGCCTCGGGGCCTGCGCGGCGCGCTGGTGGGGGCCGACGGCCCTCCCCCGTGGGCGCGGGCCGCGACCAGAACCCCTGTTTGGCACGGCCGCGGCGCGCAGCGCGCCCTGGCCCACGGCCCAGGAACGCGGGCCGAGGAGCGCGCGCGGGCCCTCTCGCGGAGCCCGCCCGCCGCTCCCTCCCGCAGCTGGGCCTGGCGGGCGGCCCGTGGGTCGCGCGCGCGCCGGCAACAGTGGCAGCCGCTGCTTCTGCAGCGGGGGGGTCGCCGTCCCCGATGGGCCTGTCTGGCCCGACCTCCACCCGCTCACTCCGCCGTCAGCCACTCGTTGCGACCGCTGGCGGTTGGACGAGGGCGAGGTGAGCTACGCCGCGATCCAGTTGGCCCGTCGGCCTGGGGGCGTCTTGCTGGCGTTGCCTGGGTCCTTCCGTTCGGCCGACAGTCTCAGTCTGGCGGAGGCGGAAGGATTCACAGGGCTGGTTGGCCCCTTCCAGGTGGGCAGCTTGCCCTTGCTCGGCGCGGCTTCGCACCCGCTGAGCACGACCGCTCCTGTTCTGGTGGTCGACTGAGGAGAGATGGATCTCGAGGCTCTCACTTCTCTGGAAGTGGGAAAAATCGACGGGCTGGCCCCGATGGAGGACATCGACGGGCTGGCCCCGATCGAGACCATTGCCGCGGCCGCGCGCAGTGGTCGCGCCCTACGGGGGTCTTCGCCCTTCGCAAGGGCTGCGTGGCCATCCACGGCGCGGCGCCCGGGGGGGGGGGGGGGGCGAGGCCGCTCCAGGCGCGGAGAGGGCCACACCGCACCAGTTGGCGGACGGACGCCAAATGACGACGCCGAAGCCGAGGGCCGTCTCCTCTTCCGGCGCCAGCCCCGCCGCTGCCAGAGACGCGCCCGTGGCGGGGCGGGGCCGTCTAGGCGCGCAGCCGAAGCCTTGGGCGGGCATGGCCCGCCCGCGGGCTGGAGGGGCCATCGCTGCGGCTCTGGGCGAGAAACGGGCGCCAATGGCCCGCGCGGAGGTCCAGAACAAGATCCAGCGCCTGATGGCTGCGAGCGCGGCCCAGGCAGTGGCTCCTCCCCTGGGGCCCGCGCCGACCTGCAGGCGGCCCGCCTCGCGACGCCGCGGTTGCTTGCCGACGAGGCGGCGCGCGCAGGCATCCCTCGGGGGGGTCTTCAGGCGACGCTGGCCCAATCGCCGCCCCCCCCCACAGCGGGCCCACAGCCGCGCCGCCGCGCCAGCTGCCGCCTCGGCGGCAGCTTGGGGGAAGAGCGGGCCTGGGAGCGCCCGCCCGCCGCTTCCGCCACCCCTGGTGTCCCGCCGCCTTCCCCTGCGCCCGCAGGGGCTGGCCAGGCCCGGCGAGGTCGGCGACTTCGCCGAGGGGGGCGCCGCGGGAGACGAGCCCCAGGTGAGCAGCACCCCCGAGTCCACTCTGGAGTTGGCTTTGCCGTGCCTGCGGGGGTCTCTCCAGCGGTCGAGGCCGCCGAGGGCGGCGGCGCATCCCCTGCTGGGGGCGCTCGGAGGCCCTCTGCGCTCGACCGCCCCTGCGGGGGCCGAGGGGGGGCCGCTGGACCCTCGGCGCGCGGCGTCGCGCGCCGCGGGAAAGGGCGGCATGCGCCGGCGCAGCACGGACCAGCGGCGCGGCCCATTCCCAGGGCGAGCCTCGCACGGGCCCAGGGGGGGGGCTCTCCGCGATCGTTCCCATGGCGATGTCCTTCTGCTCGAGATCCCCGCGCGCTCTGCGCGGCTCGGCGCGGAGCTGTGGCGCGCGCCCGAGAGCGGGGATGCGGACACGGTGGAGGCCCCAGTGAGTTGCCAGTGCACGTGCGTCGATCAGCTTGCGGGGGGCCGCGGCTGCCTGGAGGCCGCGCGGCCCCTCGCGGGGCTGGAGGTGCCGCCCGCGTGAGCGACCCGTCCCCGCGCGGGAAGGGGGGCCCCGCTGCCGCCCCCCCCGCTGGTGGGCCCCCGCTGGCACCTCGGCGCGGGGCGATTGCGCGAAGGAGATGGCCTTCTTTCGATCGCGCCTGGAAGCCGAGCGGACGGCGGGGCGCGCGAAGGCGCTCCGTCGGCGCCCTCGCGTTCGGGGACTTCGCCCCAGGCGAAGTCCAAGGGGGGCAAGGCACTCTCAAGCGTCACCCCCAAGAAGGCCAGTGGGGAACGAGGGGGGGGGCGCGCGCGTTCTGCGCACGGATGCCGGGGGCAGGAGTCGCGACGAGCCGATCAACTCGATGACGTCGCGGCTGCCGGGCGTCCCTGGGCCGAGCGGCGTCGCGACCGTAGGAATGTGTTATTGCGGCGATGCTGTTGCGGCCCCGCAGGGAGAGTGCGTTCCGTGGTCGCGGCCTTCGCTCCGCTTCGGGCCCCCCCCCCGTGCTCCGCTGGGGCCCTCGGGCTCGCCTTGCCCCGGCGGATTAGGCCCTGGGCTGACGCCCGGCGTCGCGGCCGCTGCTCTTGCTAGTGTAGCGGTCGCGCACCTTTGTCGCTGACCTCTCTGCCTTGCTGCGCCCGTTCCCAGGCGCGAACGTCGATATCGCCCACTGGACCGCCGCGTTGGCCCAGGTTGGGCAGGGTGCTTGTTGTTCTCTGATCTCTTTCTCCCGCACTCCTCTCCGCGCGCGGGTTCGGGGTGCCCCTGCTTTTGAGGAGTCCTTCCCCCGCCATCCTTGGCCGCGCCCTCCAGCCCCTGCGCCCGAGCCTCTTTCCTCGCCTGCGTCGGGGGGTCTCGGGGGCGCTGGCAGTTGAAACGCCCCGCGCGCACGTAGGCGCAGCGCGCCGCGGTAGCGCTCAACTGGCTGACCTTGGGGAAGCCTAGCCGCCGGCCTTCTGAGGCTCGCGCGTGCGCAGCGGTCTCGCCCTGCCAGGAGGACGCGTGGAGTTGCATCGAGCGTCTCTGCATGATCGCAGCTCGCCTCGCCCGCGCCTGCAAGAGCGACTGAGGGCGGACGTTCGCGAAGTTCGACTCCGCCGAGGTCTCGCCCCATGATCTGGCCACCCACGTTACAGCTATGGAGGCCACATTCATTTCCTCTCCCCTAGTGCCTGCTCCCATGAGGCAATGCCCGAGCAGCGCCCGAGCAGCGCCCCCGCTGCAGGTTCGCTGGCGTCTGCGGCGGCCTGGGGCTCCGCCCGCGCCGAGCCTTTGAATTGCAATGTCAATGCTTCCCGCGCCAAATGTGATGATTCGCCGATGTTTGATCCCGCCCCGTGCCTCTCCGACGCCAGGGTCCGCCATGCCTTTCCTGGCCCCGATGTCGCGCGTCCGCGAGGAGAGTGTCCGACGGGGCTCCAGGGCGCTCGGCTCCATGTGGATCGCGACGAGCTGTGGAAGCTTCTTCGGAAGTGGGCCTCCCGCGGCGCCCTGTATCTGACTCCCTCCCTGGGCCTTCGCTGGGGCGAGGCGCGCGGAGCATTCGGGGGCCCCGAGGGCGACGACCATGATCGCCCGATCCTCAATCCCACGGCGGTGAGGCAGCCGCTGCCGGAGCTTCTCCCCCAGCACTCGGCGGCTCGGACAGGGCTGCCTGCCGTGCCGCGCGCCGCGCGCCTTTTGCGCCTGGGGAGTGGCGGGCGGTCTCGCGCGATGACGTGCGTGAGTTCTGCTGTACCTGCAAGGTGCCACCATCTCGGGCCAAGCGTAAGGCGCTGCGGGTGCGGCCCCCCCCGCGAGCCGCTTGGGGTCGTCCAAGGCATGGCGACCCGAAGCGGAAGGGCTCGATGTGTCCCCGCGCCTGAACGCGCTCACGATGGGCGACAACATGGCGGTGGAGATTGCCGGTTCTGCCTGCGAGGGTGTGCTGCGCAGCTTCGGCGCTCTTCCTCCCGAGGAGCAGTCTGTGCACCGCTCGCCGCTGCTGCGCGGCACCCACATCGAAATGTTGAAAATCGACGACCACTCGGGGTGTCAGGAGCTCTCCTGGAGCAGCTCGGCACCCACGGCCCGATGGCCCCGACGCGCAGGGACCTCTGGCGGTGTCCGCCGCCTGCGACCGCGGGTGCCCGAGCGTGGGCCTCGTCCAGCATCCAGGCAATCGCACCCGCGTTGCGACCCGGAAGGTTGTCGTGGGCGCCGAGGCAGGAGGTAGGACTGGCATCGTCTGCGCCCCGCTCGTGAGGACGGCGGCTCTCTGCAGGCTCACGCGGACCCTTGGGTGTGCTTCGCCGCCTTGGCTCTTCGCTGGTGGGGCGTTGGGTGTTCACGTCTCCCTGCTTCGCCGCCCTCTTCTCTCGGTCTTTCTCCGCACCTGCACCTTCTTGTCCTCTCCCCCTCGCCGTCCCCCCCTCCCCCCCACAGAGGCATCCGACGGTATGACTGCTTCCGTGCGCGGCCCCCCGCAGGTCCCGGCCCCTTCTCTGGAGACAGGTTGGCGTCTTGCGTTCGTACTGGAGTGCCCCGGGGGGGGCCCGAGAGTGGGTCCGAGGAGGAGGGAGGAGGAGGAGGAGGAGGAGGAGGAGGAGGAGGAGGAGGAGGAGGAGGGAGGAGGAGGAGGAGGAGGAGGAGGCGGAGGAGGAGGAGGAGGAGGAGGAGGAGGAGGAGGAGGAGCAGCAGGAGCAGGAGGAGGAGGAGGAGGAGGAGGAGGAGGAGGAGGAGGAGGAGAGGAGGAGGAGGACGACGGGAGAAGGATGACGAGGAGGGGATGGAGGAGGAGGAGGAGGAGGAGGAGGAGGAGGAGGAGGAGGACGAGGAGGGGATGGGGGAGGACGAGGAGGAGGAGGAGGAGGAGGAGGAGGAGGAGGAGGAGGAGGGGATGGAGGAGGAGGAGGAGGAGGAGGAGGAGGAGGAGGAGGAGGAGGAGGAGGAGGAGGAGGAGGCGGGGGAGGAGGAGGAGGAGGAGGTATGGTCAAAGATCCCGGGGGGAAGACTCTTCGTCCCTCCCTCCCTGCAGGGTCGGACTGCCCTGACTCCGGATCCGTCGTGTTTTCTGGTGGTTCTCCGATTTGAAATTGTGTCCGAAATTCGCCCAAAACGATGCAAAACAGCAGGGCGGGAATGTTTGCCTCAGCAGCAGTAGGTCGATATGTCCGTTGAGGTATGGCGGAAGCAGCGACAGCAACGCAACGTGGGGCAGACATGGGCACCACAGGAGCTTGAAGCGTAAAGCGACAATGTCCGCCCTCTTTGCGACACTGCGCAGAAGTACGGTGGATCGCCAGTCAGGGTGCGTTGAGGACAGAAGAACCCCTAACCCGAATGACACGATGGATGCGTGGCCTCACTGAGGTCCCCGTCTTCGCACTAGGGATGATCGATCTGGTGGTTTGGTTCGGTACATCTGCAGAACAAAGAACTCTTGTCACCCCTGACATCCCTGATGTTCCAGGCCCTCCTAACTTAGGTCCCCTGGAAAAAGATTAGGAGTCCTTCTCATGCCTACCCAAGCGGGGTCCTCCTCGGAGATTCGGGTTTCGGCTCGTAGCTCGGATCTCTGGCGGCCGTTCGGGACGATCCTGGCGCCCCCACGACGTTCTCGGCGAGGCGCAGCTGCTGGAAGGCACCCGAGGTCGGGCGATTTTGCCGAACGGAACACTAGATGCTCGAAGTGATCGGGACTGGCTGAGCCACGGAATACGTCTTGCAGTGCGTCTTCGGAGCGGCGTGGAACATCAGACGCGCCACGGGAAGATACAGCCGGGGCCCTGAAGAAGGAACCATTTTGGTTGGGGAGGGGCTTCGCGTTCCTTCAGTGTTTCGCAGCTTGCCTCAGGTTTTCCTTATGTTTTCGATGGGAGATCGACATTTAACTTATGGGAAAAAGGGGCCTCGTTCCTTATTTAGGGTTCCTTAGGTCAACGCCCCGACTGTATGCCCGAGGCCAGGCGAGGGCCCCTTCGGAGGCAGGAAGAGGCCGACAGCCCTCCGACTCGTCGGGGGCTGCGCGCGTGCGGGCACGACCCGCTTGTTTCTCCCTGAGCGGTATGTCTGCCCTCTCGGGCTCTCCGCCTCCTCCTCCTCCTCCTCCTCCTCCTCCTCCTCCTCCTCCTCCTCCTCCCCCCTCCTCCTCCTCCTCCTCCTCCTCCTCCTCCTCCTCCTCGGGCTTTTCCACGTAGAACCAGCTTGTCCCGAGAACAGAAAAAAACGATACACCCGCCTGATTCTGCATCTCGAGGTCGGCAGCCTCCTCCACTGCGACGCAGGAGGCGGGGGCTCGAGTCGGACCGCCGCCCGACATGCCGGCCGCGCCGCTGTAGCGGCGAGGGGGGCGCCGCGCCATGGGCAAGCCCAGCGGCAAGAGCGGCAAAGGACGGCGAGTGAGGAGGGATGGGCTCCAGGCCTCCCAGATGGGGTCCGAGCAGGTGGGGCCAGAGGATCGCGCCGCGTCGCCGATGCATCGCCGATGCGGCTCGGTGCGGGGCCCCAGTTTCTCCACGCCGACGGCGCCGGTACAACGCCGACGTCGCCGACGCATCGCTGATGCGTCGGCGATGTATCGCCGATGCATCGGCGATGAGGCGGGATCCTCCGACCCCAACTGGTCGGACCACATCTAGGATTAAGTCGGGCGGTTCCCTGTACAGGAGGAATATTCAAACATAGTTAAACAATAGTCTGGTGACGATTTTTCGTGCTCGTTTGATGATGTTTGATTACTTTTTGTTTATTTGTCTTCCGAAATCCGCCTGTAGGAGGACGTGCCCGACCGAAATCTAGGAGGCCCGCATAGGCCCAGGGGCTTCGAGGATCGAGGTTCGCTGCCTCGGCGTTCTGGGTCGTCCTGGGGCGCCCTCGCGGCTGCGGCGGGGTCCGCCCCGAACTTGGCATCGCTCGGACGTGTGCACGTTTCTGGTCGGCGAGGACCATCGAGGAGCATCCTGGACCGTCCGGCCAAAGAAGCACGCACGAGACCGGAAGATGCACAGGGAGTTGACGTCCGAGCGATGGCAAGGAACGCCCCCCAGTGGAGGTTCGATGTGTGACCCCTGGCCAGGGGCAACAACGGAGGGGAGGGGGGCTGGGGACGACAGGCTCGAGGTTTGAGGTTCTCGTGCGTTTTCCTCGGCTCTCGGCGGCTTTCCAGCCTCGCGCAGCTGCGCCTCGCCGGAAGCGTTCCAGGCGTGCCCGGATCGCTCTAAACGGCCGCAGGCCACCGAGCGCGTTCCACCACTCGCACAGTGCCGACTCGCAAACGGAAGGGAAACGCGCGCTCAATTCGATGTCAGCTCGATGCAACGGACCGTACAATGCCTCGCGGCCGAGCCAGGCCATCTGCGAGTGTCGTGAACTACTTTGCGAGCAGTGGAGCGCGTTCGTCCAGTAGGAAGCCCCCGAGCTATGGCCCGAGAGCCAGGGAGGGATGAGGGGAGGGGGGGCTCCCCGCTTCTCGAGCTATGAAGCAATCACGGCGGACGCGTTTGGTTTGGCAGTGCTCGGCCTCCTGGGGCCCTCACCCGGCCCGGGACCACCAGCGCACGACTCAGCACGAACGGCGGGTCCCTGGGAAGAGGCCTAGACCTCCAGGGGTCCACGTTCTGATCAAACCGTGGCCTCGTAGTTCTGGGGCCCGCGAGCGGTACCGGAAAGGTTTCGAGGCTCGAGGGTAGGCAGCTTTTGGCGTCTTTGGATGTCCTGTGCCCTCGGATGCATCTTGGATGCTTTCAGAGACCTCCAGGGACCACGAGATCCTGGCGTTGCATTCAAAAGAAAACGGGCCTCAGCATCGCTCGGAGGTGTACATCCTGTTGTCGGCGAGGACCATCGAGGAGCATCCTAGACCATCGAGAAAATAACGCGCACGAAATCGACAAATGCACGGGGAATGGACGTCCAAGCGATGGCGAGGAGCGTTTTCGCCCAGGCTCGGGCCCGGGACCCTCACAGATCGATCGGGCTCAGAAAATGACGTGGAACGATGGGGTCTGGGGCTCCGGTCGCGATTGTTCGCGACGCTGCAACTTTTCCCAACGTCGGATCTCAGGGGACGTCCGAGTGCTGGGTATTCCGACGATCCGATGCGGCCCGATACTTGCGTGGCGCTGTTCTGCCTCCTGGCTCGGCCGGGCCGATCCGACTTCGACTCCGTGCCAATGCACATCGTTCGATTCGGCTCGATTTCCCAGAGCTCCGGCGTCATGGTTGTCTCACACAGCGTGGACCCCTGACCCCTGAGATCTGAACCCCTTCACCGGTTCCAGTTTGTCGTCTGGGGTGGTTTGTTGATTGTCCTGGGGCCGCTGAGGGCTCCCTGAGGCCGAAAGTTGTCAAAAACCGACCTCCGCGATCTTGTAGCCATGAGGGGACGTGGGGATTTCCCGTTTCGATGCCGACCGATCTTGCTCTTTCAGAGCCAGGAGGGTTTCAAGGAGGGCCCTAAGAAGTTCCCAGGATGGCTCCAAGAGTCCTCCTCCTCCTCCTCCTCCATCTCCATATCCTCCTCCTCCTCCTCCTCCTCCTTCTCCTCCTCCTCCTCCTCCTCATCATCATCCTCGTCGTCCGTAGCCATTTTGGCTCAAGGCCAAAATGTCACGGGGTAGGCTCCCACAGCTTTCAGCGATCTTCGTACTTGCAGCTACCACCAGGGGCGAGCTGCCGCCCACCTCCATATTTGCAGCATTTCTCACGGGCGAGCTGCCGCCCTGTCCTTCCGCTTGGTGCTTCGGTGACGGTCTGGAGATATGGGCCCCAAACCTCTCGCTCATCGATCACCAGGGCCTCGGTCACTTCAGCCTCGAGGTCAGCGTGCAGGTCCCGCAGTCGACTGTACGATATGCAAGCTGTGCCGATACCGCTGGGCACGGAAGGGCAAAGCCGAGTGCTTCCCCTGCGGGAAAAGCCCTTCGCCCACTCGCCAGCTGAGCATCGCCAGCCTGAAGGAGCGTGGGCGCCCGAGCCGTGGCGGACCCGACCGCCGCCGGCCAAGAAGGACCTGGTCCCCCAGCCGCCGTCGAAGGACAGCACTCTCGACGCCCTCGCGTCGTTCTATGCCGACGAGAAGCGTCAGGGACTGGTCGGCCAACTCAAGCAGCCACTACAACAGCCAGAGCAGGCACCACCAGCTCGCACTGCAGAGCAGGCGCTCCAGTCGGCCCTCCCCGTCCTCACGGACCGCGGGTGGAAGTTCCAGCAGACCGTGGAAGACGTTGAAGAGGCGCAGTGGTGGCTCGACACCGCTAAGGAACGCCAGGAAACGGCCGCCCTCGAGCTGGTCAAGGCCAAGCGCGCCTGCGAGCAAGAGCAGGAGGACCAATGCTTCAAACTGGGTGGAGCTGCAGCACCGCGCGAACCTCAGCCAGCCACCGAGCTATTCCGCATCGACACATTGACGTGGGACGACCTCGGCAAGTACGACGACGCCATCAGGTTGCAGATGGAGCAGTGGAAGGACCTCGACGACCGCATCAGGGCCCTCAACGAAGGTCAGGACTTCGCCCGCGAGATCATCCGCAAGGCCAAGGGGTCCTCCGAGAAGACCCCGCGAAGCGCAAGCGGAGCGCCGAACAAAAGCCTGAAGGACCTCGCGCCCCTCAGCAACAATCCGGCGCCGCTGCTGGTGCAGCTTCCGCCGCTGCTTCTCAAGTCGAAGCCGCTGCAGGGGCCCCTGCCGCTAGCTCTGGGCCCAGCCAACCTAGAGAACCAGCCACCGAACCTGCAGTCGCGGAGCCCTCCGCCGCTGACCGAGAAGCTGCCGCAGCCCTCATCGCCGACTCCGTCGCCAAGGCCAAGCAGATGGCCGCCGTGGCCAAAGGAAAGGGCAAGGCCGCAGGCGCAGACGCACCTGCAGGCTTGCAAATCGGGTAGCCCCGTCAGGCCAGGGATGGTCGCCAGGGGCGGCGCAGAGGTACAGTGCCCGGAGCAAGCTGGGACGGTGGCCTCGGACAGCTCCCTGGCGCGGAGCCCTGGACCTGGGGCTAAGCCCAGCAACGAGGCGCAGATCCTCTGTGGCAACATCACGGAGCGGGGCCCGCAGGCGGCGAACTACTGCCGCACCATCGGCTACCAGTGCCGCATCATCGCGCTCGCCGAGACGCACGTGGACGTCGAGGGCCTAAGCGAGCTGCGCGGCAAGCTCGCCATGGACGGCTGGAAGCTCGCTGCCACTCCAGCCCTCCCGACGCACAAATCGGATATGGGCGCCCACGGAGGCGAGTGGGTATTCCCCAGGCGTGGCGCGGCGGCCACCACCTTCGAGGGTTGCAGGGAGCGCCGCCCCGAGACCCGCCAGCGCCAGCCGTTCGTGGGTTGCTCCCCTGGCATCTTGCACACCAAGAGCGGCAACATCGCGACTGTCGCGGCCTACATTCGGCCTGGCCTCCGCGACAAGGGCGCCAACGTGGACATCCTCATGTCGATCGCCACGTTCGTGGATATGTTTGCCGACCCCTGGGTCATCCTGGCCGACTGGAACTACGAGCCGCCGCGGTGGGCCGACGAGCCGTGGCTCATCCGCTGGATCGGCGCCGTCGCCACCGACCCCTCCTGCGCGGCCACGTGCGACATGGGCAATGGCTCTACGGCTACGCGATCGCCAGGGGCGACATCGCCATCCACATCACCGCCCAGGCCGTATTCGACGCGCCGTGAAAGACCCACTGCGGCATCCAGGTCACCATCGGAACCGCCGAGCCGTGGAGCTGCAAAACGATCGAGGTTCCCGAAGCCTTCCCCGCGCGAGCCCGACCAAAAAAGGGCCGCGACCCTCTTAGTACATAGAAAGGTTGAAGGCTCGCGCGGAGGCGTCGAGAACAGGGGGGGGGAGGTTGCCCGGGCACTTGCGCGAGGAGTTCGGCACCCCCCAGGGTCACCAGCGACAGCGCCCCCGTGGGCGACGCGCCGTTCAGTGCCCCTAGCGCCGACTGGGGCAAGGCAGTCGGCATCGCCGTCACCTGCCCCAAGTTCGAGGGCCACCTTGCGGGCATCAAGGAGGGCATGGACCACATCTTCCACGCGCGCGCGCCGCGCGCAGCGAAGCAGGTCAACGCAGCATGCGCGCACTGGGTCGCCGTGAAGGAGATCGCCTTCCTGGAGACGCATAACGCCCCCACCGAGGATTGGGCCAAGCACCAAGGCAGGGCGCAGGGCTACAAGACCGCGCGCCAGGTCACGAAGGCGACGCCAGTACGCACCTGCCTCAAGGATCCCGAGGCGGGCTGGTGGAAGCACATCAGCACGCCCATCATCCGCTACACCGCCCTCGTCATTAATGACAAGGGCATCCGCGTGCAGGGCAAGCTCAGGAAGAGCATCCAGGCAAAGCTCAGCCAGCTCGACAGCGACGACTTCCACTGGGGCCACTTTGGCTCCATGGTTGACCCCGTGGAGGTGGGCGAGTGGAAGTTGCAGGTCGCCTCGCTGGACTTCTGCGACGAGGGGGGCCTCCACCACATCTGCGCCACCAGCGAGCGCTAGACCAACAGCGCGATGGCCAGGGCGGCGGGCCGAGCCTCCAAGCGCTACCTCGACTGGGCCAAGCGCGCTATGAAGGAGCCCCCCTGGCAAGCCCCGCCGCCTCGTGGTGGGCCCGAGCCCGCCGAAGCCCGAGACCGAGCTCAACGGGGTAGCCGCGGGCGACCCCTGCGCCGTCATGAACGAAGCTGCGGGCGTCTGGCGGCAGGCGTGGTCCGCCAACGTTTACGACGAGAAGCAGATCACCCAGGCCAACCTCGAGGCCGCGCGCCTCGCTCGGGAGGGCCCCCGCCCAGCCATCGAGCCGCGGCGCATCTGCGCCGTGGTCGGCGCCGCCGACCCCAAGAAGGCGCGCGGGGTCGACGACATCGGGCCCTGGACATCCAGCGCCAACCGCCCAAGGGTATCGAGCAGCTCGCCGCGATCTACCACTTCGTGGAGCCCAGCGGGCTGCGGCCGCAGCAGCTTTGCGCCGCTGCGAGGGCCATGGCCCCCAAGCCAGCTGGAGGGGGGCGCGTCCTCGGCACGCCCCCCACCGTCGCCAAGACCTGGAGCAAGCTCCGCGCCACCATCACCGACCAGTGGTCCATGCAGCTCGGCGAGTTCTGGGGCACGGCGATCAAGAGCTCCAGCGCCATTCGGGCAGCCCTCGCGAGAGCGCTCCTCGACGAGACAGCGGCGACCCATCGGCATCTCCTACGCCGCCCCCCTCATGGACGCCGAGAAGTTCTACGATTCGGTCAACTTCGCGAAGCTGGTCGACACTGCCATCCAGGTCAACTTCCCTCCTGCCGTTGTGGCTCTGGAGGTGCAGCTGTTCCTCGCGCCCGGGCACCTGCGCGTGCGCGGCCGGGCCAGTGGCATCATCGACCGGCAGCGCTCCATCTTCGCAGGCAGCGCTCACGGCGGGAAGCTCGCGAAGGTCTGCCGCGGCCCCGTCCTCGCGAGGGCCCGCCAGAATTACGCCCACGCTGGACTCTGGACCTCTGTCGAAGGCACGGTCGCCAGGACAAAAGGGGGGCCCGAGCAGGTCGCCAGGGACCTCGCCGCCGCAGGCGCCATCCTCTGCAACGGCATGACGTAGGCAGAGCTCAAGGCTTCGCCGAGGACCGCCGTCATCGCCTCCAGCGCAGCGGTCGCCCTCGACTTTCACGTGGCCCTCAGGCGCGAGGGCTGCCCCATCAAGGTCGCCAACGCCACCGTCGACTTAGGCGTCGACACCGCGGGGGCGCGCAGGAGGGCGGCAGCCAAGGCCGCCGAGAGGGCGCAGACGGCGAAGCGCAGGACAGGCCGCATCATCGCCAAGATCCGCAGGCACGCTTCGCTCGCCAAGATCGCGAAGGGCCTCTGGACGACGGGGTCCAGACCGCAGGGGGCCTACGACCACCAGGTCGCGGGCCTCTCCCCGAGCGCCATCGCCCAGCAGCGGCGCCAAGCTGCCCAGGCGATCGCGGGCAAAGACCACGCTCGCCGTGCTCCTCTGCTCCTCGGCGACAAGGGCCCTGGCATCGAGCTCTGCAGGCAGACCATCCTGGAGTGGCTCTCCTTCTGGTTCGCCAACCCGAACCACCACAGGCGCATTGCCCAGGCCTGGCGGCTCATCTTTGCGACGACCACCGGCTACGGTAACAGGCGCTGGCGCAAGGTGGTGGGCCCCATCTCCGCCGTCCAGGCCATCCTCGTGGGCGCAGGGTGGGACTGCCCGACTCCCTTCGAGTGGCATCGCCGGCCTCGCGAAGGTGAGCATGTTGAGCCGGCTTGGCTCCTACCTCACAAGGACTGCGGCGACTCGGAGCAGTGTCGCGAAGAGATCGACCCCTCACAGCTGGCCCTGGAATTCTGCCAGACCATCGAGATTGGCCACTGGGACGACGCCGCGAAGCACCTCGACGGCGAAGGCTTCCAGCGAGGCGGAGCCGACGTATACGCCGTCACCAACGAGATGAACAGGTTCATGCGCAAGGGCCAGTTCGACCAGCGGGCCCGCAA
Source organism: Prorocentrum cordatum (assembly GCA_963575745.1). Lineage (NCBI taxonomy): Eukaryota > Dinophyceae > Prorocentrales > Prorocentraceae > Prorocentrum > Prorocentrum cordatum. Next base: position 541,181 of record CAUYUJ010004947.1, on the reverse strand, counting down.
CCTGCGCGTGGTCGCGGGAGCGCAGTGGCCGAGAGAGAGGCTCAGCAACGCAGGCTACCAGGCCGAGACAGCATGCCCGAGATGCGGTGCGCCATCCAAGACCCTGATGCACAGGATCTGGCTCTGCCCCTGCAACCGCGACCACGAGGATTACGAGAAGTCTGACGCGCCCCTTCCCTCTGCCCTCGCTGGCGCAGACGCTGCCCCTGCATGCTGGCTCCGTGGCCTAGCCGCCCGTGCGGACACGCACCCTGTCTTTGTTGATCTGGGAGGGGGCGGCGGGCGGAGCTGGCTTGGGCGGGGGCGGGAGGGGCGCGGAGATTCGGACGGCCTCCTCACCCTGTGCGGCGACGGATCGGGAGGGCAGTTTAGTGCCGACCCCCGCCGCCGCAGGCCGTGATCGCGATGAAAAGCCATTTCGGAGGGTGGGCCCCCTGGGGCGGCGCCCTGTCGGGCCTCGAGGGCCCTTTTCCAACCGCCCCGCGCGCAGAGCTCCTAGCCTTCGCGCTCGCGCTCGAGAATTGGGCGGGGGTCGAGCCGCCACCTGCAACCTCGCGGTGCTAACCTAGACCTCTGGCAGCGCATAGGTAAAGCCGTTAGGACTCGCGGCCCGGGCTCTGTCGCGGTGGCGCGGGTGCCCTGTCGCAGTGAGGGCGCCCAGCACGCATCCACCGACCCCGTCCGCTTGGCCCACGCGCTAGGCAATGCATGCGCCGATGCCCGGGCAGGCGTAGCCGCCCAGCGCGCTTGGGAGGTAGCCCTCCTAGGCGCAGCCCCGCCGACAGGCCTGCGCGACGCCCGGCGCGCCCTGATCCGCCGCCGTCCGCCGTGCTCGCCGCGCGCTCGCTGGCGCACTCTCGGTGGGCCCCTGGGTCGCGGAGCGGCCCTCGCAGTCCAAGGGCCCGCGACTCACCCAGTTGCAGCGAGCCCTTCAGTCCAGCAGTCACGCCTTCGAGCTCCAGGCGAGCAACTACAGATGCTCGCGCTGCGGGCTCACTGCCGACAAGCGAGCCGCCCGTCAAGCCTGCGCCGCGCCATGCCAGCCAGCCGCCCCGCCGCCCGTCGCCAGCGAGCAGGTCGTCCCAGTACAGGGGGCGGCCATTGCCTGTGGCCGCCCGCTGCACGACAGCCACAAGCTGCACTTCACTCAGAAGTTTTGCGTGCATTTCTGCCGAGAGTGCGGAAAGACAGCCACCGAAGACCCACGCCATCTCGCCGCCCCGTGCAGTGGCACCACGCGCAAGGGCAAGGAGAACCTTGCCAAGATCGACGCAGGTTTGTTCACCCGTGCCCGCGCGGCGCGCGATTGACTCACTCCATATGTCCGAGCGGCGACCCACGGCGCGGCCGTGGACGAAGCCGTCGCCGCTGCCGCGCTAGCCGCTCCTGCCACCAGCGCCCCATAGCCAGTGCCTAACTTTTTATGAGTTGGCACGTGCCGCGCCTGGGTGCACATCATCGCAATCTCCGCAGTCTCCTCATCCTCGTCGTCCGCGTGAGATGGCTCGACGGCGCGAAGACGCCTCGACCGCCTATGGGGCGGACACCACCCACGCACTGGGGCGAAGCTTCCTCTCGGCTCTGGGCCCACCGCCCCGGCTCCGAGTGGAGCCTTCGCCCTGGACATCGAAGTTGGGGACCTGGAGTTTGTCCCCGAGTGGTGAGGTGGTCGCAGGCCGAGTCGCCCATTTTGGGCGTAGAGGCGCTCGCCCGCACGGTGCGCGCTGCTCGACGGCGGTGCCCGCGGGTATTGTTTTCGCTCTGCGAGGCCCGTCGCCGCACTCTTGCACCATCGTGGCCGCGCCCCAGTTAATCGGCTTGGGGGGGTGAGGCCGACTGCACAGGGGAGACCTCCAGGGTCCGAAACGCTTTCCTGCTTGCTCTCGTTTTCAAAGTTTACCATGCTTTAACCTTGCGCCCCTCGGGCCCGTCTGGTCCTATTTGAAACGGGCATCTTGAGACTCGAGCTGCTCCTTTGCGCACACTGACGCAGTAACTGGCACGCACCCTGTCCGCGGCTACATGCGATCCTCCTCCTCCTCCTCCTCCTCCTCCTCCACTTTCTCCTCTTCATCCTTCTCCTCGCCCTCCTCGCGGATGCACTGTCGCCCCTCGTCCTCCTCATCCTCCTCGCCGCAAAAGAACCCGAAGAGGGCCCCGAGAAGACCCCAGTATGGCTCCAAGATTCCTTGGTTTCTTCTTCGTCACTTCAGAAGCTGAATGACCTAACCCGCTGTCGCTTCCAGTCGAAGCCAAACCATGCCACGCGCCTCCTCGTCAAGCTCGGCTGACTGTTGCGGGCCACCCCACGGGCAGTTTGGTATATCGCTTGGCTCCTGCTTGGACGCGAGAGTGGTCAACAGCGAGGCCAGGTTCGCCTGCATCTGATCCTCCTCCTCCTCCTCCTCCTCCTCCTCCTCCTCGTGCTCGTGCTCGTCGTCGTCGTCCTCCTCCTCCTCCTCCTCCTCCTCCCCCTCCTCCTCCTCGTCTTGTTCTCCTCGTCCTCCTCGCCCACCCCCGGCGAGGATGGAAAGGGGGCTGGGCCGGCAAGGGCGGCTGGAGCGGCAAGGGCCCCAGGTTGGAGCCGCCGCCGAGGCCGCCGCCCGCTCGTCATTGCATTCGTCGTCGTCGTCGTCGTCGTCGATGTCGGTGTCGTTGTCGTCAGCAGTGGCTGGTGGTCTGTGAGCCCCTGAGGCGTCACCGCTAGCAGGGGCGCCGCAGAGGGCCTGGGGAGGCGTTCCCTCCTTGCGCTTTCGCTGCGCCGTATAGTTCGTGCAGGCGCTAAGGCCACGTCACACTCAACGCTTTTTGAGACAAGAGGCAGTTTGCCAGGGCCAGTGCCCCAGTCAGGCAGTCGGACAGCGATCATCGAATACCGCCCTTAGAGTTGATGAGTTGAGTTGTGTTGCTGTCGTTGTCGAATGCGCGTTCTTAGAGAATAACCACTGCTGGTCAATGGAAACGCTTCCTGGCGCTCCCGCCTCGACGACGGCTACACTTTCTCTGGGAACTACGCTCTCGCTCGAACGCGAGCTTCACTCCAAATGTGAGTAGTTGAAGACCCAGCCATGACGACGACGACGACGACGACAACGGAGCCATTGGGAAGGCCTTACGGCCGGTGCCGCCGACCCTGAAGGGGGACGACGACTACGATGACGATGACGACGACAACGACGACGACGACGACGACGACGACGACGGCGACGGCGACGGCGACGGCGACGGCGACGGCGACAGCGACGGCGATGACGACGACGACGCTGATGCTCTGGAGCCGAAAGTTTCTCCCAGGGAGGGGTGCTCCCCCCAAGGTGGGGAGGGGTCGCAACCCCCAGGACTCCCCCGACCACCCCCCCGGCCACTTCCTCCACACCCCGGGGACCCCCCACACACCCGTGCGGGGGAAGGATCAAAGGGAAGGGGCCTCCCTTCGACTCGATTGCGACGTTGCTCGGTTTCCCTCTGGCTTGAACGCTTGAGGAGGAAAGCTCAAGGAAAGGGATGGGCGACGGCGATGACGACGATTCAAACGGAAATGCTTTTCATAAACGTCGACAGGGTCGGCGGATTTAATCCAAGACGCCCCGGCCAGAGAGGCCCCCAAACTCGGGAACGGCGCTCTCGCCGAGACGTTTTCGCAAGTTACGCAAGTATCAGGATCAGGAAGACAGTTGTCGGGTTGGGAGGGTGGGGTTGGGAGAAATGAGAGGATATCATTACCCGTAGGCGGTCGAAGGTATCGTGCATTGCATCCGAATGTATAGATCATACCCTTCATCCTCTCAACCCCTTCCTCCCAACAAGATAACTGTTCTCCTCAAAGTAAGTGAAGGCCCAGCTACGTCGACAACGGCTCCCGCCCGAGACGCCCTTGCAATTTACTCGCCTGCGCCCTGGCCGTACGCATTGTCGCACTCGGGAGCGGCGCGCTCGCCCGAGACGTCCTCGCGATCCAGTCAGCTATTTGAGAGCCCAGCGAAGACCACAACGGCGCCCGCTCGATACTTCATCACTGTTCACTCGGAGGCGCCTCAGAGGCTCCCAATCTCAGGAACGGTGCTTTCTGCCAAGACTTCGTCGCGGTGCGCTCAAGTTGGTGAGTTGCCCTCGGGCGCGTTAGCTCGCATGACGGCCATGGTGGCGCGGTGCGCACACCGAGTGCACTGCTGAATGCTCCTCCCGGGTGCCAGTATGAAACGAAGCCCCCCGAGAAGGGAGTTGACCTAGTGGGTGGGTATAGGGGAGAGGGGGAAGCAAACACAGGTCGAGCAGCCAGGTCACAGCAGCCTGTCAGATCACATGTTCACAAGACGATCCTTGTCGTTGTCGTCGCCATCCTCATTCTCGTCCTCGTCTTCGTCCTCGTCCTCGTCCTCTTCGTTCCCAGAGCTCTGACGTGTTTCTTTTTTACCTAACAGCGTTTGCTGATAGGTTTCTAGTAGGCTCAAAAGAGAGCATCATGACTCCTCAGGGGGCTGGGCGGGTGCCGGGGATGAGAACCGGGAATCGTTTTTTGCCAACGGTCACACACTTCGTGCTCTTCGACCTCCCAGAACTCCATTCCCGGACCACATTCTGGAGAACCCAGAACAGAGCCGGGCTCGCTTTTCGCCAACAGTCACACACTTCGTGCTCTTCGACCTCCCAGAACTCCATTCCCGGGCAACATTCTGGAGAACCGGGAACAGAGCCGGGCTCGTTTCTCGTCAACAGTCACACACTTCGTGCTCTTCGACCTCCCAGAACTCCATTCCCGGGCTACATGTTGAGTGCCCGGAGCCAACTGTAGGCCATTTTGTGCTCTTCGAGTTCCCAGAACTCCATTCCCGGGCCACATTTTGGATGCCCGGAGCCAACTGTAGGCCACTTCGTGTTCTTCGATTTCCCAGAACTCCATTCCCGGGCCACATTTCGGATGCCCGGAGCCAACTGTAGGCCACTTCGTGCTCTTCAAGTTCCCAGAACTCCATTCCTGGGCATGATTTTGAATGCCCGGAGCCAACTGTAGGCCACTTCGTGTTCTTCTAGTTCCCAGAGCTCCATTCCTGGGCCGCATTTTGAATGCTGAGGCAGGCTGATGCTGCGGCCGAGGCAGGCTGAGGCTGAGGCAGGCTGAGGCTGAGGCCGAGGCTGAAGGCAGACTGAGGCTGAGGCTGAAGCAGACTGAGGCTGAGGCTGAGGCAGGCTGAGGCTGAGGCTGAAGCAGGCTGATGCTGAGGCAGGCTGAGGCTGAGGCTGAGGCTGATGCAGGCTGAGGCTGAGGCAGGCTGAGGCTGAGGCCGAGGCTGAAGGCAGACTGAGGCTGAGGCTGAAGCAGGCTGAGGCTGAGGCTGAGGCAGGCTGAGGCTGAGGCAGGCTGAGGCTGAGGCTGAGGCAGGCTGAGGCTGAGGCTGTGACTGCGACTGCCGTTGCCGCTGCGACTGTCATCGCGAATGCGACTACGACTGCGAGAACAGCAGAATTCTACAACTGGATTTTCATCTGAATCTTAAGGGAAATGCTTTCAGATATGCTTCTGCATATCGCTGTTAGGTTGCTTTGCCGGGATTTTTTTTTTTTTTTGTTGACTTTGAGCGTTTTTCATTGATTTTGGCCTCTGGGGCAGTTCTCGGGGCCTTTCTCGGGCCCTGGGCCCTGGGATCATCGAAGAGGGATCCAAGGCAAGAAACGGACCCCAGGGCGGGTGTCGCGCATGAAAACAAATCACATCGCAGAATGTCTAGGTTGTTGGTCTTGTCTGTCCTCGGACGCCTTCGTGCTTTCCAGTCTTGGGGTGCTCTCCAACCGCTGCGCCTCGCCGAGAGCGTTCCTGCCCGGATCATCCCGAGCGGCCACGAGAGGCCCGAGTCATCCTCAGAAAACCAGAAGAACCCCAGAAGATCTCCCTCGTCGTCTTCGTCGTCGTCGTCGCTGTCCTCGTCGTCGTTTTCGTCGTCGTCGTCGTCGTAGGAGGAGGTGGAGGAGGGGGAGGATGCAAGAGGGCAAAGGGGGGGAGGTGGACACGGTCTGGAGGAAGAGGAGCATGGATGGAGGGAGGGGGGCCGCGAGGGAGGAGGGAGGGAGGTAGGTGGAACCGGGAGGGAAGAGGGGCAGGAAAGGGCGCTGGGCCGACAGAGCCCGCGCCAGATCCCTGCGCTCGCTCGCCTACCGCAGCCGCCAATGCGCGAAGCCCTGCGGATTTTCGCCGCTCTCGCTGCGATGGCGTCGCTCGGCCGCTGGAGGACAAAGAGAGAGAGAGAGAGAAAGTGTGCGTGCGTGTGTGTCACACAAGCGGAAGAATTTCAGAGCCCCGAATCATCAGGGGTAACTCGGGTCAGGGCTAACTCGGGTTCCTTTTTTCGGGAATCCAAGCCCGAGTTACCCCGGACCCGAGCTACCCCGGATAACTCGGGCGTCCAGAGCCCCGAATCATCAGGGGTAACTCGGGTCAGGGATAACTCGGGTTCCTTTCTCGGGAATCCAAACCCGAGTTACCCCGGACCCGAGTTATCCCGGATAACTCGGGCGCCCAAGAATTAGAAAGGGCTTGTGCTCGAGGGAACCTCGGACCTGGAGTCAGCCAAGCAGCGCGGCGGACGCGACGAGGCACCTCAAGCGCCTTCGGGCCAGGACGGCCGTGGGCGCGCAGGCGCACTTCCACGCTGCCATCTCCCTCAATCGATTGCCAGAGGCTGGCTCGAGTTCGTTTTCTGGACCTTCCACCTGTGAGCCGTCGCCCCCCTCAGGCATCCCTTCTCCTGATCTCCCTTGAGAACGCGCGCGCGCGTGGTGTGTGCGCGTGTGTGTGCGTGTGTGTGTGTGTGTGTGTGTGTGTGTGTGTGTGTGTGTGTGTGTGTGTGCGTGCGTGCGTGCGTGCGTGCGTGCGTGCGTGCGTGCGTGCGCGTGTGTGTGTGTGTATGTGCGTGTGACTCTTCGACTGTGCTTGCCATCCTCGTCTGCTCGCCGCCCCCGTGCGGGCGCCTGGCCGAGCACGCGCCCGTCCGCTGTCGTCCACCTCCGATGCTGCTCTGCGCGCGCACCGCTCGCCGCCCGCCTGCCGTCGACGGGGCTCGGCGGTGGCCACCCCTTCGCGCGTCCTGCTTTTCGCCTCGCTGCGTTGGACCAAAGGTGGGCGCGTGTGCGTGTGTGTGTGTGTGAATGAGAGAGAGAGAGAGAGAGAGAAAATGAATGTGTGTGTGTGTGACTGTGTGTGTGAACGTGTGTGCGTGTGCGTGCGTGTGTGTGTGTGTGTGTGTGTTACTGCGTGTGTGCGTGTGTGTGTTTGCTTGTGTGTGTATGTGTGTGTGCGTGGAGGGGGCCTGTTGTCTCCCGTTCCCCCCCTCTCCCCCGCTGCTCCCCTCGCGGCGGCCCTTTCGAGTGGTGGTGGGCCCAGCATCTCCACGCCGCATGACCTGGGCCAGCCGGCGCTCGCCTCTCGCTCGACATGTTCGACGCTGCGCCGCCGCGCGCGTAGCCGCGAGTGTGTGTGTGTGTGTGTGCGTGTGTGCGTGTGCGTTGTGCGGCCAGGCCGCGGCTCCGCGCTTCGTAGTCTTACTGTCTCCGCCTCGTCGCCGCGCGCGAGGCCGCTACCGCCAAAGCGTGTGTGTGTGTGTGTGTGTTTGTGTGTGTGTGTGCGTGTGTGTGTGTGTGGTGGTGGGGGGGGGGCGTGCGTGCGTGCGTGCGTGCGTGCGTGGGTGCGTGCGTGCGTGCGTGCGTGCGTGCGTGCGTGTGTGTGTGCGCGCGTGTGTGTGTGTGTGTGTGTGCGTGGTGTGTGTGTGTGCGCGCGTGTGTGTGTGTGTGTGTGTGCGTGGTGTGTGTGTGTGTGCGTACGTGCGTGTGTGCGCGTGTGCGGGAGTGTGTGTGTGTGTGTGCTGTGTGTGTGGTCGGTGGCGTTGCATTGTCGCGCGTTTTCCCTGCGTGTACGCACCGCCACCTGGTTGGCTGGTCGTTGCTGTCTCCTTTCAGGCTTCAAATAGCACCAGACGGCTGCTTGCGTTTCAAACTACCCGCGTCGAACTTATGTTCTTCAGGTTGTTTGGCAGCTACACCTTGGCATTGCAGTGCCTGTCGTCTTTCATCACCAATTTGCATGGCCATGACTGGGCTCTTTCATCACTGCGCGTTCGACTGAGTTCGTTCGCAATTGGCACCTCCACCTGCCGACCGCACCTGAGGTCCCTCTGCGCCGCCGGCTTACAAGTGTGTGTGTGTGTGTGTTGTGTGTGTGGTGGGGGGGAGAATGTGTGTGTGGGTGTGTGTGTGTGTGTGTTTGTGTTTGTGCTTTGAGTTCCAAGGCGGTCTGAAAGGGCTCGGGTGCTTCTGGTTTCCGCGCGCGCTTCTTGCTATCAGACCTTCGCCCCGTCGCTGCGCGCAGTGCCTCGACGCCAAAAGTGTGGTTGTGTTTGTGTCTGTGTGCCCGCGCGCGCTTGCACCGTGCCCCTCGCTCGACTTATTCCGCCTCGTCGCTGCGCGCGAGGCCGCGACCGCCATGAAGTACGCGTGGGCGGCTGCGCGCGAGGCCGCAATGTGAAAACGCGCGTGAGTGTGAGTGTGTGTGTGTGTGTGCGTGGCCATCAAGCGAAAAGTGTGTGTGTGTGTGTGTGTGTGTCACGCGTTTCGCTGCCTGCGCCCGACTTTCTGCGGCTCGTCGCCGCGCGCGGGGCCGCGACGTCAAAAGTGTGTGTGTGTGTGTTCGTGTGTTTGCGTGTGTTTGTGTGTGTGTTCGTGTGTTTGCGTGTGTTTGTGTGTGTGTTTGTGTGTATGAATGTGTGTTCTGTGTTTGTGTGTAAATGTGTGCGTGTGACTGCGAATGCGCATGCGAACGTGAATTCGACCACGAGTGTGAAGGTGCATGCGCACTTGAATGTGAATATGTGTGTGTGTGTGTTCGTGTGTTCGTGTGTGTGTGTGCGTGTTCGTGTGGTCGTGTGTGTGTGTGTTCGTGTGATCGTGTGTTCGTGTGTTCGTGTGTGTGTGTGTGTGTTCGTGTGTTCGCGTGTGTGTGTGTGTGCGTGTGTGCGTGTGTTCGTGTGTGTGTGTGTGTGCGTGTGTTCGTGTGTGTGTGTGTGCGTGTTCGTGTGTTCGTGTGTGTGTGTGTGTGTGTTCGTGTGTTCGTGTGTGTGTGTGTGTGTGTGCGTGCGCGTGTGTGTGTGAGTGTGTGTGTGTGAGTGTGTGTTGCTCTGCGCCAGAGGGCTCGAGGCCCGGCCCCTCGCGGCCAGTCTGGGCCGCCGCGCGCGCCGCCGCGCCGAGCAGCCGCCGCCGGCGAGCGGGGATGCCGCCGCCGCGGCAGCCGCAGCGGCAGCCGGGGGCGGCGCGAAAGCCCGAGCGTCGGCGGCGAGCGAGGGTCCCGGTGGACCCAAAAAGGGGGCCCAGCGAAAAGAGGGTGGTGACACAGATTTGGTGCGGTAGATTTGTGGGGGTGCAACGCAGTCGACCCGCGTAGTCAGTATGGGCAACCTTCCCAAGGGCACCCTTGCATCCTGGCCTCCTCGGCCCATCCTCGGCCACTTTCGTTGGCCGCGCCCCGCTCGAAAAGCTTCTAAGTGGGCGTCCAAGGCCCTTGCATTCCTATCGCGCATCCTTATGATACGGGCCAGCTGTAGATATGGGGTGTGCAATACATTCCCGTGCGCAAGCGTATTGCTGGATTTTCGCGTGCAATGCATTAGTTTCAATACATTGCAATACAACTCTCCGGCGCTATACATTTGCAATACAGTTGCCCCGAATATATTGCACCACCACTTTGCAGTTGGAACCCCTACTTGGGTCAACCAAAGAGTGGGGGGGGGGAAGTGAGAAGGAGAAGGCTTTCTCAGAAGGCGGCGGGGCTTCTCGGGAGGCCCCCAGCCTCCTGAGAGGTACTTCTCTGTCTTCGTTCGGGCAAGGCTCAGAAGACGTCTGAGAAGGCTGGTGGACTTCCGAGCCTTCTGAGAAGGCCCGCCCTTTCTCACTCCCCCCCCTGAGGTCCGACGTTGCGAAAAAAAATGCTACATCGCAGAAAATCGTGCCCAGACTCCCGGACCCCAGATTTCTGCGTCATCTTTCGAGCCCGATCGATCTGTGAGGGTCCTGGGGCCCGAAATCGAGCGAGAACGCCCCCTCGTGAACAAATCGCGACGCCAGGACCCCAGGGCCCCTCGCTCGCCGCCGAAGGTGCCCCAGGACGGGGATTCGAGCCTCGCGGTTTTCGGGCGTGCTCGTCGGTTCTCGGTGCTGCCTCAGCCCCAGGAGGCTTTCTCTAGCAGCTGCGTCCCGCCGAGGGCCTTCCGGGTGCGCCAGCATCGTGCACATTCAGTCGGGCAGGTCTTTTTGCAGGAGGAGTATTAAAGAATAGTCAACAAATAGTACGGGGACGATTTGTCCCAACCATCATGTGGTGTTGGGTCCTCGTTTTGACGAGACGGTCCCCGCGTTCCTCCTCTCCTCTCTCCTCTCCCCTCTCCTCTCCTCTCCTCCCCTCTCGTCTCCTCTCATATAGTTGGGTCTTTCGCCGGGATTTTTGTTTGGGCTATGTTTGAACATAGTTTGACTTCTTTTTCACTTGTTTCCTTACATCCGCCTGTAGGAGGACATGCCCGACCTAAACTCATGGCCCGAAAGCCTGGATTTCCGACGATGAGATTTTTTAATGTGAGCGCTCTTCCTCGATTTCGGCCTTCGGGGGCCATTCTCAGGCCCTCGGGGCCATCAAAGACGGGCCCTGGACGAGAAGCTGCCCCTGAAAGAGTGGTCGGGACCTCAGGGGCCACGGACTGTCAAGCTCGCATCCGCGGATGTCGCGGCCGGGCGGTGGGGGGGGCATCGCGGCCGGGGCCATGAGATCTCTCCCCGGATTGCACGGCCCCTCTTCTTCTTCAAGCACGTCTCCTGGCCGCTCATCGTCCGTGCACCTGCCTCGGGCCATGATTGGCCCCCCCCCCTCTCAGACGCCCCTCTCCTGGGCGCCCCCGAGGCTCCAGCCGTCGTCGATCCAGTACGACGACGCGTCCGACGACGACGTCTCGTTCGACGACGAGGACGCCGGCGCCGTCGCGGGGTTCGGCGGAGGCCGCAGGGGGGCGCCAGTGTGCGCACTAAAGGCAAGATCAAATGGCCTTCGTCGTCTTCCTCCTCCTCCTCCTCCTCCTCCTCCTCCTCCTCCTCCACCTCCTCCTCCCTCTCCACCTCCACCTCCTCCTCCTCCTCCTCCTCCTCCTTTTCCTCCTCCTCCTCCTCCTTTTCCTCCTCCTCCTTTTCCTCCTTCTCCGCCTCCGCCTCCTCCTCTGCCACCGTGCCTGTCTCGGGGCCCTGGGGGGCGCTCTTGTCGGGTGGCGAGGTCTACTTCTGGCCCCAGGAGTTACGTACACGCTCTACGGGGCGTGAAAGCGACCACAGGCACTGCTTTTCTTTTGTTGCCGCCTTCCAGCCCGCAGAAACAAAGCAGTGGCTGTGGTCATTTTCGTTGAGCTTGGCACCAGGGAAATGACCACAGCCACTACTTCTTTTTCGGCCGGCTGGAAGGCGGCGCAAACAAGAAGCAGTGGTTGTGGTCACTTTCCCGCCCCGCAACGCTCTCCAGGCCAAGCCAGGAGGGCATGGCGTATACATCGCTGCTGGGTTCTGGATGGGCCTGGCCAGGGAGCAGTGGATATGTATAGACTTCGTCGCCCTACCTTGGCTCTGGAAAATGCACGCGGGAAGCGCCCGCGAACGGCGGGTGGCAAGCTGGGAGCTCTAGAACATTTGAGAATTTGGGGTCTGGGCGCCTTCATTTTCAATCCGAGGGGCTGAGGACAGAGGACGAGGGCGATCTAACTCGTGCCTCGCGGCATGGTGGCGGATTGTTTCGCTGAGTGCAATACATGCTCGACGGCAAACATTCCACTGAAGGCAACTCCTTGCTTGAAGGCGAAGATGCGTGTTGAAGGCGCTTGTTCGTGCCTTCGTGAACTCGTTGCCTCCACATGTTTTGCCACGCGCAGGGTGGGGTAGAGGGAGGGGGAAGGCCTCTTAGAAACACCCCTGCTTCTTAGAAGGCGGCGCCGTCTAAGAAACAGTAGTGCAGCTTCAAGGCGCGGGCCTTGTGTCTGCAGGTATAAGACCGGTGCCTTCTAAGAAGCAGACTCCTTCTAAGAAGTTCCCCCCGTCCCCGTACCCCTAGTGCGCGCCGACAACACCCAGACATCCAGCGTCTCGATTTTTTCGTGACACGGGCCCCTGACCTGTCGACCACTTCCCCTGGACCAGTTTCCCATCCCGTCTTGGTTTTTGGAGGCTCCCGATGCTCGGTACGGGCCCCGAGAGGTCGAAACTTATTCCGACGGTCGGACCCCACATGAGAATCTACTCATTTTGCACCTCGCTGTTTCCTCCTCGTCGTGGCGGAGGCCCTCATCCCGCATTCTGTTGCGCCTCCTCCTCCTCCTCGTCATCTTCGCCATCCGTCTCCTCCTCCTTCTCGTCCTCCCCTTCTCCGCCTCCTCCTCCTCTTCCTCCTCCTCCTCCCCCTTTTCCCCCTCCTCCTTCGCCTCCTCCTCCCTTTCGCCAGACTCCTCACTATCCCTCTCTTATCCTCCTCCTGCCTGTTCTCCCGTGCACCCCCCCTGCCCCAGGGCCGTGGCCCATCTATTTTCTTTTGGCGCCGTCGCCGCGTGTGCCAGCACGAACGCGTTCTCCGACGGCCGGATCGCGAAGCCGTTGGGACAAACCCGCGGGCTAACCCGTTGGGCAACTTCGCGAGTCGCTGGGGCGCGGGAGCCAGCCGTGGGACAGTCTTGCAGGTCTCGAGCTCGTCGCGGGCGCGCCCCAGGCGGGGAGCGGCACGAAGCCCAGCTCTGCCGCGAGCTGCTCCGCCTCAGCCCCTGGAGCTGTCCGCTCTCCTTGTCGAACCCCCAGGGCGTCTTTCGCAGGGACACTGGCGGCCCGCGCTCCAGGAACTCCCGTGTGGGGCAGACGCAGGATCAGCATGTTCCGCATGCGCGTGGCACGGGATGACATCACGTAGAGGTGCAGCCACCATTGTTCGTTCGACGCGCCCGCTCGGCCAGCGTCCTCATCCGTGGCGCAGTCGTTGGTGACGCACTTGCGCAGCGTCTGGCCTTGCGACAGCGTGAAGGTCAGATAAGACGCGTGCGTCAGAGTGAGCCCCGAGCGGCGCATGGCGTGTGGCCCCGAACTCTGCCACGTGAGCTCCTGTTCGCTAGGCCTGAGCATGAGCAGGCTCCGCGCGCTCGCGCCTTGGCCTGGCCGCCGTCGTCAGCACCTTCGTCGCCTTGTAGCAGCAGTTCGGCGACCTCGTTGCCGATTGGGGACTCCTTGAAACCGCGCGCTTGCTTCCATATCCCCTGCAGAGGTAGCGGGGGCGAACGAGCTGGCCCAGGGCGCGCTCCTCGTAGTCCCGCTCGTCGTTTGCGTGAAATTCGAAGGACACGATGGTGGTCTGTTGTTCTTGCACGAGCCCCAGCTTCTTTTGCATTTCTTCCTGTGCGGCCGTGAGCTGAACCTCCACGCCGACGCGTGGCGGTAAGACGCCGCGTATGTCCCCCGCCGTGTGCGTATTCGAGACGTTCAGGAAGGGACGTTTGGGGGTTGGCCCCCGCCTGGGACTTCCTCGCAAGTCACTATCAGGCGAGGCCTCCGCTTGAGACATCCTCATGATTTCCCCCTTCGGGATGCTCGAGTGCTACCTACGCCTGGTCTGGTTGTCCGATGACCCGCTCACTCGGATTACCAACGCCCTGGCACTGGATTCCTCAATGTTCAGTCTTCGACCGGAAATTCTCACGATCCATCAGAGACGAAGTTTTCGCTAGAGTCCTCCAAATTCAAGATCCTAGAGCCCACACGCGACGCCAATTACAGGATTCTTATGGCCCGCTCGGGTTACTAACGTGACCTGCGGGCCCCATAGGGAGGGGGCTCCCGCCTGAAACTTCCTCGCGGTACACTCAGAAACGAGGTTCCCGCTTGAGACGTCCTCCAGATTCATGCCGCGGGGGCCCAACAGTGAGGACAACGACATAACCAGATGACCCGTTCGGAGTACTACCGTGACCTGGCGGCCCTATAAGGAGGGGGCTCCCACTCGAGACTTCCCCGCGATTCTCTCAGAGACGAGGCTCCTGCTTGAAATTTCCTGCAGATTCATGTTTCGGGGGTTCAAAACTGTTGAATGACCCGGTTGGGTTGTTAACATGATCTGGTGGCCCCATCGGGAGGGAACTCCCGCGTGAGGCTTCCTCCATATTCACGCAGAGACGAGGATCCCGCTTGAGACTTTTTCCATGTCGTGTTTCGGGGGCCCACAAGTGACGACGGTTACAAGGTTCAGATGCCCCGCTCGGATTACTAACATGATCTGGTGGCCCCATAGGGAGGAGGTTCCCGCCTGAGATTTCCTTCGTAGCCATTCAGAAGCGAGGCTCACTATTAGAATGTCCTTCGGTTTCACGCCTCAGAACCGCGACGACCTCTACAAGGTTGGGATAACCCGCTCGGATTATTCACATGATCTGCGGGCCTCATACGGCCATGGGGAAGGGGTTCTCGCCCGAGACTTCCCCACAACACATTTAGAGCCGTATGGTGAGTGAGGGAGTGGGCGTGAGTGAGTGGGCGACATGAGTGAGTGATTGAGTGATTGAGTTGGTGAGTGAGTGAGTGGGTGGGTGGATGGGTGAGTGAGTGAGCGATGGTGGTGACGACGGTGTGATTACGATGACGATGCTGGTGATGGTTCGTGTGAGAACATTGTTTGATGATGATTGTGATGATGACCGATGGCAATGATGAAGCGACTCATGACGATGAGTTGTTGATGATGATGATGATGTTGGCGATGACGACGATGACGATGATGACGATGATATTGACATGATGAGATGCTGATGATGGTGATGATGATGACAATGCTGGTGATGATGGTAATGGTGATGCTGCTGGTGGCGGTGCTGGTGATGATGGTGATGATGCTGTTGTTGATGATGATGAGGTTGGTGATGATGAAACTGATGATGATGATGATGATGATGATGATGATGATGATGATGATGATGATGATGATGATGATGATGGTGATGGTGATGCTGATGGTGATGCTGATGATGCTGATGATGCTGATGATGCTGATGATGCTGATGATGCTGAAAATGACGATGGTGGTGGTGGTGGTGGTGGTGATGATGTTGATGTGGTGGTGGTGGTGGGTTCTTGTTCCTGCGCGGGGCTTCCAGGGAAAAAAAAGAACCCCACCTACGGTTTGGGGAACTCTGAGAACCGTCTGTCTCGATTCTGCCAGGATGTCGGTGTCCGTAGGGCACTCTCTTGCTTCGGGGGAGCACGCCGCTGCCGAGGTGCGTCTCCTTCGCTGCCGCCCACCCAGGCCTCGCGGCGGGCCCCCGCGGGGCGCCCCGGCCGGGCGCGCCCCGGGGCCCCGGTCGGGGGCACGCTCCGGGAGAGGTCCTGGCCTTCGCGGTGCTGGTCGTTTTTGTTGTGGTGTCTCGCCCCGCCAGGCCCAGGTCCCCCTGAGTCGTGAGAAAATCGCGACGGGAGGTTTTCAGGAGGGGAAAAAACACACAGACACAATTAATCGTCTATTCCAACGCAAATATGGGAAAATATGGGAAGTGGGGGGGAAGACAGAAACCCGGAAAATATGGACAAATATGGGGAATCTGGTTATTTGTGTGTATTTGTTTGTGTGTCCCAGGGCCCCTTCAGGTTTTTCTAATTTTTCGGCGTCGTGTGGCCCTTGCTGGGCCCCCTGGCCGTCAACAAGCGAGTCGGGATGAGAAGCTGGTCCTGGGGAATGTGTGGTCAGAACGCGCCCTGGGAGAAACGTGCCATTTAGGAGGCGCCGTGTTCAACTGATTCGGATGGGTTCCCAGACATGATCGCGCCGTGAAAAAAGTCACGACGGTAGGTTTTTGGCCATTTTCGGCCTCCGGGGGGCCCTCAGGGTGAGAAGCCGGTCCCGGGGAAAGGGTCGGGACTTCAGGGGACCGCGTATGGAACAAATCCGGATGTCGCATGTCTGGGTTTGGTACGTTGTACCGAAGTCGTCCGAATCAATTGAGCACGGCGCCTCCTAAAGTGACGATGGCATGGCCAGGAACGCTATCCTTTTGTGGAAGCCTCATTGAGACCTACGCGTTGCACACCCCAAGAGACTGATACGAGGCAATACTGAAGGATACGACATGGAGGGGGGACACAGGGAAGGTCGATGGTGACCCAGCAAGAAGGAAGCTGCGTGGATGGCAACACCCAGAGAGGTCGAGGCCTGGTGTGGGTTTTCCGTGGGTTGTTTACCGCAAGCCCGCCCACGAGGTCACAAACTTTGTGTCAGGAGCACCAGGAGGAGGCGGCGGAGGAGGAGGAGGAGGAGGAGGAAGAAGAGGAGGAGGAGGAGCTGCGCGGTTGGCAGCACCAAGGAAGGCGAGGCATGCATTTGCGAAAAATACCACGCCGCTGGACCTCGCAGGGGCTCGTGGAATTGGATAAAGTTGCGCAGCTGGCAGCGGCCTGGGAGGCGAGGTCCTGTCTGGATCCGCGCAAGACGTACTCCACTGGACCTCGCAGGGGCTCGTGGAAATGGAGAAAGCTTCAGAGGAGGAAAAAGTACCCATATTGCTACCCTTGCCTTTTTTCCTCCTTTTTGGACCTCCTGGGAGGCCTTCGTCGCCACCGCCAGATTTCGCCTCGAAATTCTGGCCAGAACGCAACCCAGAAGAGGGCCTTGGAGTAGCGGTATCGGTGCCTTGTGGTTTCCCCAGAGTACTGGCAGCGGCCAGAGAGGCGAGGTCCTGTCTGGATCCACGCAAGACGCACTCCGCTGGACATCGCAGGGGCTCCCAAAAGTGGCGACAGGTGCACAGTTGGCAATGCCCCTGGAGGCGAGGTGCCACTTGGATCTGCGCAAGGCAGCACTCCGCTGCACCCCCTAAGAGCACACGAAAGAGGCGACAGTGGCGCAGATGGTATCGCTCACGGAGGCGAGGTCGCATTTGAATCTGCGCAGGACATCACCCAGCTTAACCCCCCAGGAGCTCACGAAAGTGGCGATAGGTGCGCAGTTGGCAGCGCTCTGGAGGACGAGGTCCCGTGAGCCCACAACACGGTCGTTTCCCAGTCGGCAGTACGAAGGGAGTCGAGGCAGGAGGCATGCAGGAGGTAGTAGGCAGGGGGGAAGGAGGCAGGAGGTGGTAGGAGGCAGGAGGAGGGAGGTGTGGAGGAAGCGGGAGGAGGAGGAGGAGGAGGAGGAGGAGGAGGAGGAGGAGGAGGAGGAGGAGGAGAAGGAGAGGAGCATCTTGGCTTACGCAAAGTTGGTATCCAATCTAGGAGGATTTGGAACGAGTTGGAACAACAAGACATTGAAATTGGCCCCCATGTGGAGCTCCCTGTGGGGAACGATCCGTGTGAGGATTGCGCCAGAATCGACCGGGAGACACCATGCGAGCCCCCCCACTGGAGCCATAGGTGGAGCTCCAAACGGGACACGATCGTGTGAGAGGTGTGCCGAAACGGGCGGGGGGACGCCATGCGAGCACCTCCTTTGGGGCCCTAGGCGGAGCTCTCCAAAAGGCACGACGCGCGTGATGGGTGTGCCGACATGGGCGCGGGAACGCCAGGCGGACGCACGCACCGGGGCCATCCGCCGGACCCCTCAGGAGCTCACAGAAGTGGCGACATTTACGAGGTTGGCGTTGCCCAGGGATGCGAGGTCCTATGATTCCTCTCGCTTCGCGGGGTGCACGTCCAGAGCACGTACAGTCACGTCGTCGCGGAGCCTCTTGGGAGCCTCTTGGGGGCCTCCCGGAGGCCTCCTGGGAGCTTCCTTGGGCCTCTTGGGGACTTCTTTGGGGCCTCTCCCCCCTCCCTCCTTTTCATACTCCCTCCCCATATTTCCTTCCAGCGCCGGCTCTAATCATGGGCGCCGCTGTGACCAACTTCCACCTGGCTGGCGCTGCGCCGCAGTTCGCCCAGGTTGGAAAAATTACATTGCACTCCAGTCGCTGTGTGGCCTTTGGGGGGCTTCTTTGGAGCCTTTGGGAGGCTTCTTGAGGACATCTTGGAGGCCTCTTGGGGGCTTTTTGGGGCCCCTTAGAGGCCTCTTGGGGGCCTCTTGGGGCCTCTTGGGGGCGTCTTTGGCCGTATTGGGGCGGTTTTGCGCCGTTTCGCCCCTTCGGAGGCCGTCTTGGGGGCCTCTCGCGGCCGCCTTGGGGCCGTCTTGGGGTCCTCTTGGGCCGTCATTGGGGCCTCTTGGACCGTCTTGGGGGCCTCTTTGGGCCGTCTTGGGGTTCTGTTTGGCCGTATTGGGGCCCTCTTGGGGATTTCTTGGGTTGTTCTGGAGCGATTTGGGAAGCTGCTTGGGCCGCAAAGGCGAGAACGCTAAAATATTACCAAACCGAAGGGAAATCAATGGTTTTGGCTTCTGGAGGCGCAGTTGTGGGCGCTCTTGGGGCCCTCTTGGGCCGTCATTGGGTTTTTTGGGGCCCTCTTGGGGCCGTCTTGGACCGTCTCGGGGCCGTCTTGGCCCGCACAGAGCCCATCTTGAGCCGTCTTGGCGCCCTCTTGGCCCCCCAAGAGGCCCAAGAAGCCGAAATCATAGATTTTCGATAGGTTTTGGTAGGTTTTTGAGCCCCGGGAGGGGGGGGGGCACTTTGGTCCGTTCCTGTGGCGCAGCTCCCAGGGGGGGTTAGGGGGGGATACATAATGATGTAAGACGATGCGATATGTGGCAAGTATGCAATCATTGGATACATTGGGTACGTTACATTATCGCCTCCGCAAAAAACGCTGCCGCTCAGCACGTCGCCTCCGGACGTGGATTCCTCTCGCTTCGCGGGGTGCACGTCCGGAGCACGTACAGTAACGTCGTCGCGGGGCCTCTTGGGAGCCTCTTGGGGGCCTCCTGGAGGCCTCCTGGGAGCTTCTTTGGGACCTTTTCCCCCCTCCTTGTCATACACCCTCCCCATCTCCCTTCCAGCGCCGGCTCTAATCATGGGCGCCGCAGTGACCAACTTCCACCTGGCTGGCGCTGCGCCGCAGTTCGCCCAGAGGGGGGGGAATGACACTACGCTCCAGTCGCTGTGTGGCCTTTGGGAGGTTTTTTGGGGGCCTTTTGGAGGCTTCTGGGGGGCTTCTTGGAGGCTTCTTGGGGGCCTCTTGGGGCCTCTTCGGGGCGTCTTCGGCCGTCTTGGCGCTTTTGCGCCGTTTCGCCCCCTCGGAGGCTGTCCTGGGGGCCTCTCGCGGCCGCATTGGAGCCCTCTTGGGGTCCTCTGGGGCCGTCTTCGCGGCCTCTTGGACCGTCTTGAGGGCCTCTTTGGGCCGTTTTGGGGCCCTCCTGGGCCGTCTTGGAGCCCTCTTGGGTTTTTTTTTGGTTTGCTCTGGGGCGATTCTGGAAGCTGCTTGGGCCGTCATGGATTTGTGAAAGTCGAAAAAGACGAGAACGCTAAAAGATTGCAAAAACCATAGGACAATCATTGATTTCGGCCTCTGGAGGCGCAGTTGTGGGCGCTCTTGAGGCCCTCTTGGGCCGTCCTTGGAGTTTTTGGGGCCGTCTTGGGGGCCTCATGGGCCCCCGTTGGGAATATCTTGGGGCCCCCTTGGCCAGTCTTGGGCCATCTTGGGCCGTCTTGGGCCATCTTGAGGCCTTTTTGGAGCCCCAAGAGGCCCAAGAGGCAGAACTTGTTGATTTTTCGTAGGTTCTTGTAGGTTTTTAGGACCCCAGAAGGGGGGGGTCATTTTAGTCCGGCGGTGCGGCGCAGCTCCCAAGGGGGGGTTAGGGGGGAGACATAATAATGCAACACAATACAAAATGTTGCAATTATGGAATCTTTGGATACATTGGATACGTTGCATTAAGGCATTCGCCGAAAAACGCTGCAGCCCAGCACGTCACCTCTGGACGTGGATCCCCGTAAGGCGCCACTCCGCTGGACCTCGCAGGCGCTTGGGAAAGTGGCGACAGTTGCGCGGCTCTGCGCGAGATACCACTCCGCTGGACCTCCCCAGGGCTAACGAAGGTGGCGGTAGTTGCGCGGCTGGCAGCGCTCCAGAGGGTAGAGGTCCCAGTTATATCTGCGTGAGACACCAGACCACCAGTCCGCTGGACCTCGTCAGAAGCTCACCACCGTGGCAATAGCTGCGAGGTTGGCAGCGCCCAGGGAGGCGAGGTCCTGCTGGACCTCCCTGGGGCTTACGAAGGTGGCGGCAATGGCGCGGTTTGCAGGGCCCTGGGGGTCGAGGTCCTACTGTGATCGGAATAGGATCTCACTCCGCTGGATCTCCAAGGGGCTCCTGAAAGTGGCGACAGTTGCGCGGTCCCTGGGATCCTGGCGATGCAATTTTTCCACACCGCGCGTTTTCGTTCGTTTTCGGGCCCCGGGACCCTCACAGATCGATCCGGCTCGCAATAATGACGCAGAACGATAGGGTCCCAGGCTCCAGTTGTGCGAGTTTGTATTTTTGTTTGCAACGTCAGATCTCAGGGGTTGGCGACGGCAGTGGAGGCGAGTTCTATTGGGATCAGCGTGAGACATCACTCCGCTGGAGCTTCCAGGGGCTCACGAGAGTTGCGGCAATTTCGCAATTGGCAGCCTCCGATGAGAGGGCGGGGATTGGTAGAGTGCAGGTAGGAGGCAGGCAGGAGGCAGGACGGCGCGAGGCAGGAACCAAGGAGGAGGGAAGCGGGAGACCCGGACGGGAGAGGAGGCGACAGTGCTCTGAGGTCAAGAGACGAAGACGACCACACGACCGCAGGAGGCTGTGGCAGACTCAGTCCGCTGGCCTGGGCATCTTTCCCAGGGATCGAGCCTCCCATCGAGCTTCCCCAGGGCTGCTGCGCTTTCTCATGCATCCGACGATCTATTTGATTTTTGCCAGCCCGCGGCCTCAAGAAGGTTTCGACCCTTTTCCCTGGGAGTAGTTTTCCGTCTCGGATCCGCTTTTGTTGCCCTGGGGCACCAGAGCGGGCTCCAGGGGGCCGAAACCGAGGAGAAACGCCTGGAATGAAAAACACATCAGGTCATGTTCCCTGAGATCCGACGATGCGAAAATTTCGCGGCATCCTCAGAAGTCACGACTAGAGGCCTATAGACCCCATCTTTCTGCTGCATCTCTCAACCCAGATCGATCTCTGATGGTCCCGCGGCCCGAAACTGGGTGACCACGCCAGGCGTGAACACACTGGACCGCCTGGATCTCAGGGTCCGCACCATGCTGAAAGGTTTTCGGGTCATATCTCGGCTCTCCTGTAGCCGTTCGGGACGTTCGGGGCACGCCCAGAACGCTCTCCGCGAGGTACAGCCGCTGAAAAGCATCCCGAGGGCGGAATTCCACCGAGGACCGACGAGACCATACCCGACGTCGTGATGTTCACGGCGTCGACCTCCAGAGGTCTGGACCCCTTCCCCGGGACCGGCTTTTCATCCCGCGTCGTTTTTCGACGGTCCCGGGGCCCGGTCAGGGCCCCCGGCGTCCGGAAATAACGAACCCCCCCCCCCCTCGCGAGTATTGTTCCTTGTTCACAGCGCGGGGGGGTCTGGGATCCCAGCGCGAAAGAACTGCATCGCCCAGATCTCGGGATCGTCGGGCCTTTTGGGCCTCGCGAGCGAGGCCGGGGGCGGAGCTCGGCGGGCCGGGGGCCGCCCAGCGGCGGCCGCGGCGGCGGGCTCGCCGGAGGCTACCCGGGCCAGGCCTCCGGGCGCGGGGGCGGAGGCCGCGGGGGCGGCGGCCTGGGCGGCTACTCCGGCGGGGGCGGCGGCTTCTCTGGCGGTGGCCGGCGCGCACAACCCAGGTCTCCAGCCCCCCCTCGTCCCTCCTCGTCCTCCTCCTCGTGCGCCGCGTCCTCCTCCTCGTCGTCCTCCTCCTCCTCCTCCTCTTCCTCCTCCGTCTCCTCCTCCTCTTCCTGTCCTCGTCGTCCTCCTCCCCCTCCACCTCCGTCTCCTCCTCCTCCTCTTCCTGTCCTCGTCGTCCTCCTCCCCCTCCACCTTTTCCTCGTGCTTCTCCTCCTTGTGCTCCTCTTCCTCCTCCACCTCGTCCTCCTCCTCCTCCTTCTCCTCCTCGTCGTCCTCATGAATAACTCCTCCCTGTCGCACACCGAGGTCAGTCGGAAGGGCGGGCCGGGCGTTTCGCCTGATATTGCCTCACCATTTCTGATCTTTGCGTTATAAAACTGCAGCCGTTTCGCAGATAGAGGGCGGGTCGTTTTCAAAATGTGGCTCTCGCTTTAACGCAGCACACATCCCTCTCAAAACTTTGCAAGGGTTTCACGGATTTGAGGACAGGTGGTTTTCAAATGTGGCTCTCGTCTGAGCGCCGCGCACAATCGTTTTAACACATTGCAGCAGCTTGACGGATGAAGTGCGGGTCGTTTTCAAGATGTTGTTCTCGCTGTAGCGCCGCCCACATTTGTCATACACTTATAGCCGGAGTGCAGTATCCCCAAACAGGGTTTTTAGACCCACTGCGGTTTCCAAGGTCGATTGCGCGCCCGTCCAGTGCGGGCTGGCATGGCATGTTAAAACATGCCTCCTCCTCCTCCTCCTCCTCCTCCTCCTCCTCCTCCTCCTCTCCTCCTCCTCCTCCTCCTCCTCCTCCTCCTCCACCTCCTCTTCATCCCGAACGGCATCTCGGAGCCCAGAGTTGCGAGGATGTCTCCAGCGTAACGGGCTGGACCACCTCGCGCGCGGCATTTCGGACCCCAGAGTTGCGACGATGTCTCGGGCGAAACGTGCTGCGAGGAAGTCTCAGGCGAAACGGGCCGGACCACCTCGAGCGCGGCGTCTCAGAGCTCCGAGTTGCGGGGGCCTCCTGGGGCCTCCTAGGACCTCCTGGTGACCTCCTGGGGCTTCCTCCTGGGCCTCCTGTGGCCTCCTGGACCCCACCTGGGGCTTCCTGAAACCTCTTGGGGCTCCCAGGGGGGGATATCTAACATGTGGCCGTCGGGCTCCCCCAAAATGGGGGGGTGGGGGGGGGCACAAGAGCAGGAAAAATCAACGAATCGACACCGGATTTGTATTAACTTGACACGTTCTGAGAGGGGGCCTCCTGGGGCCTCCTGGGAGCCTCCTGGGAATCTCCTGGGGACCCCTGAGGCCTGTCCTGGGCGTCCTGCGGCCTCCTGAAGCTCTCTGGGGCCTCCTGGGAGCCACATGTGGTCTTCTGGGCCCCCAGGCTGGACTACCTCTTGAGCAGCATCTGAGAGCTCAGAGTTGCGAGAATGTCTTGTGCGAAACGGGCCGGACCACCTCGCGCACGGCATCTCAGAGCTCAGAGTTGCGAGGATGTCTCAGGCGAGATGGGCCAGACCGCACCTCGCGCAGGGCATCTCGGAGCCCAGAGTTGCGAGGATGTCTCAGGCGAAACGGGCTGGACCACCTCGCGCGCGGCATTTCGGACCCCAGAGTTGCGACGATGTCTCGGGCGAAACGTGCTGCGAGGAAGTCTCAGGCGAAACGGGCCGGACCACCTCGAGCGCGGCGTCTCAGAGCTCCGAGTTGCGGGGGCCTCCTGGGGCCTCCTGGGGCCTCCTGGTGACCTCCTGGGGCTTCCTCCTGGACCTCCTGTGGCCACCTGGACCCCACCTGGGGCTTCCTGAAGCCTCTTGGGGCTCCCAGGGGGGGATATCTAACATGTGGCCGTCGGGGCCCCCCAAAATGGGCGGGGGCCACAAGAGCAGGAAAAATCAACGCATCGGCACCGGATTTGTATTAACTTGACACGTTCTGAGAGGGGGCCTCCTGGGAGCCTCCTGGAAATCTCCTGCGGACCCCTGGGGCCTGTCCTGGGCGTCCTGCGGCTTCCTGAAGCTCTCTGGGGCCTCCTGGGGCTCCCAGGGTCCCAGGGGGGATATGTAACATGTGGTCTTCTGGGCCCCCAGGCTGGACCACCTCTTGCGCGGCATCTGGGAGCTCAGAGTTGCGAGAATGTCTTGTGCGAAACGGGCCGGACCACCTTGCGCACGGCATCTCAGAGCTCAGAGTTGCGAGGATGTCTCAGGCGAGACGGGCCGGACCACCTCGCGCAGGGCATCTCGGAGCCCAGAGTTGCGAGGATGTCTCAGGCGAAACGGGCTGGACCACCTCGCGCGCGGCATCTCGGACCCCAGAGTTGCGACGATGTCTCGGGCGAAACGTGCTGCGAGGAAGTCTCAGGCGAAACGGCCCGGACCACCTCGAGCGCGGCGTCTCAGAGCTCCGAGTTGCGGGGGCCTCCTGGGGCCTCCTGGGGCCTCCTGGTGACTTCCTGGGGCTTCCTCCTGGGCCTCCTGTGGCCTCCTGGACCCCACCTGGGGCTTCCTCAATCCTTTTGGGGCTCCCAGGAGGGGAAATCTAACATGTGGCCGTCGGGGCCCCCCAAAATGGGGGAGGGGGGCCACAAGAGCAGGAAAAATCAACGAATCGACACCGAATTTGTATTAACTTGACACGTTCTGAGAGAGGGGGCCTCCTGGGGCCTCCTGGGAGCCTCCTGGAAATCTCCTGCGGACCCCTGGGGCCTGTCCTGGGCGTCCTGCGGCTTCCTAAAGCTCTCTGGGGCCTCCTGGGGCTCCCAGGGTCCCAGGGGGGATATGTAACATGTGGTCTTCTGGGCCCCCAGGCTGGACCACCTCTTGCGCGGCATCTGGGAGCTCAGAGTTGCGAGAATGTCTTGTGCGAAACGGCCCGGACCACCTTGCGCACGGCATCTCAGAGCTCAGAGTTGCGAGGATGTCTCAGGCGAGACGGGCCGGTGTCTCGGGCGAAACGCGCTGCGAGGAAGTCTCAGGCGAAACGGGCCGGACTACCTCGAGCGCGGCGTCTCAGAGCTCCGAGTTGCGGGGGCCTCCTGGTGCCTCCTGGGGCCTCCTGGGGACCTCCTGAGGCTTCTTCCTGGGCCTCCTGTGGCCTCCTGAACTCCACCTGGGGCTTCCTGAATCCTCTTGGGGCTCCCAGGAGGGATATCTAACCTGTGGCCGCTTGGGCCTCTCAAAATGGAGGGGGGGCACAAGAGCAGGAAAAATCAACGAATCGACACCGGATGTGTATTAACTTCTCAGGCGAGACGGGCCGGACCACCTCGCGCAGGGCATCTCAGAGCTCAGAAGTTCGAGGACGTCTCAGGCGGGCTCCCAGGGTCCCAGGGAGGATATGTAACATGTGGTCTTCTGGGCCCCCAGGCTGGACCACCTCTTGCGCGGCATCTGGGAGCTCAGAGTTGCGAGACTGTCTTGTGCGAAACAGGCCGGACCACCTTGCGCACGGCATCTCAGAGCTCAGAGTTGCGAGGATGTCTCAGGCGAGACGGGCCGGACCACTTCGCGCAGTGCATCACAGAGTTCAGAAGTTGCGAGGATGTCTCAGGCGAAACGGGCCGACCCACCTCTCGCGCGGCATCTCCGAGGTCAGAGTTTCGAGGATATCTCAGGCGAAACGGGCCGGACCACCTCGCGCAGGGCATCTCCGAGGTCAGAGTTTCGTTGATGTCTCAGGCGAAACGGCCCGGACCACCTCTCGCACGGCACCTCGGGGCTCAGAGTTTCGAGGATGTCTCAAGCGAAACGGCCCAGACCACCTCTCGCGCGGCGTACCAGAGCCCAACTTTTCGAGGATGTCTCAGGCGAAACGGCCAATCCCGGCCAACTCAGAAACGAGAGTTGTGAGGATGTCTCAAGCGAAACGGCCCGGACCATCAAATTTTTGTGAGGATGTCTCTGCTCCGACTTCCCCCGGCCGGAGTTAGCTTCTATCACAACAGCACCCCGTTCAGCAAGCTATTTGAGGAAAAATGTATGATTTTCACGGATGGAGGGCGTTTCCTTTTCAACATGCGGTTCTCGTTTTAGTGCCGTGCACATTCGCTACAAAAGTGTAAAGCAGTTTCAAGGATTCTCGCGGTTAATGTCCCAGAAATGACTTTTAAAGGCCTGATGTCGGATTTGAGGGCGCAACAATTACGTTGATTCGTGGTGTTGAATTCCCAGGAACTGCGTTCTGGCGCGATTCAGGATCGTGAAGACGCAGAAGTAACGGTGATTCGCGGCGTTGAAGTCCTAGGAATGGTGTTCTGGCACAGTGTGGGATTTTCCAACGCTTGTTTTCCAACGGGCTACTTCTTTCAGTGGAAGAATCTTTGTAGGGGCCTATGACGAGGGAGCTTGGAGGGAGAATAATTTATTGCAATATCATTGATGCATTTTGATTTGCACTGGTCCTCCTTCTTCTGCTCCTCCTCCTCCTCCTCCTCATCATCATCATCATCATCCTCCGCCTCCGTCGTCGCCGCCGCCGCCGTCGCCGTCGTCGCCGCCGTCGTGGTTCAGGTTCGAAGCTTCGGGCGAGGTTCGTGGTTTGAGGCGTTCGAGCCTTTTTGGGGTTCTGGGCATGTCTTTCCTGGATTTCGATTCTTGGGGCCCGCTATCAGGCCCCACGGCCATCAAAAAGGGATCTGGGGCGAAAAAGCGCTTCCCGTGGAGGGGTGGGGAGCATATGAGAACGCAGGCTGGGGGCCTTCATGGAAGGGCCTTGGAGGCTTGGAGGCTTCTCGCAAGCTAGCAGGGCTTCCAGGAAGGAAGGCGCCTGCCCTCTTGGAGGCTCCCCCGCCTTCTTAAGACCGCCCCCACTCGCAGAGCCGCCTCTCAAGGCCCCCTTCTTCAGCCCGCCTTCTTAAGGCCGCCTCGTATAGGGCTGGTACAATAGTGCACATGAGACGCGCAACACTCGTTGTTCGTTTGGGGAGCACCTCGCCTCCAGACCACGTTCCCGGGCCCCCTAGTCACTCTGAGGCTGGGAAGAGCGTTGCGTCGAGGTGGAACAAAAGTTGGCGCCACCCTCTTGCGCGCGCCGCCCAGGCGGGGGCGGCTACGACTTCCCGCTGGGCACGAAGGCCCCGAAGAAATGACAAGTCTACGCAGCTGAGCACAAGTTTTCGGAGATCCGCTCTGATTTCTTGGATCGGCACTGGGCCCCACTGGCGGCGCACCCTCCAGCGCCGATCCAAGAAACACGCGCGGATCTCCGAAAATGTATGCTTCAGGTCCATTCTCCTCTCTTCTGAGGCTGGCGGCGGCGGCGGCGGCGGCGGTGCGTACGACTTCCCGCTGGACCTGGGCAAGGGCGGCGCGGCGGCGGGCGGCTTCGACTTCGACTTCGATTTCGACGGCCCGACTTCGTCCATGCCGTCTCGGGCCGCTGCGAAGCCCGCCGCCAGGCAGGACCGCCTACGACCCGATTCGATGCGATTCGATTCGCCGGCTGGGGCCGCGATTCCAATTCGATGCGATCCGGCTCTATTCACCAGCATCGGCCAGGGCCAGCCGGGAGCGGGGCGCGGCGATATTCGATACCGATCTGTGGGGACGACTCGCTGGCGATTCGACCCGCTCTCGAACCGATCCGATCTCGCGATCCGATCCAGCGCAGACTTGCCAGGGCCGGCGCCGGCGCTGGCGGCCCGCAGAAGCAGCCGGCCACGGCGTTCGGCGCGGCCGCGAAGGCGGCCGCCGGCGCGCCAGCCGCGGCCGGGCGGGGCGGGAGCCTCAGCAGGCACTTCAACTAGAAGTCCGACCTTCCCTCAAGAACCTCTCACGACTACATAGATCCAAAGCCCGATGTCTCATCCTCCTTGTCAACGTCCGTTCTTCCCCTCCTTTCCTGCCTCCTCTCTTCTCCCTCCTCCTCCTCCTTCTCCTCCTCCTCCTCCTCCTCCTCCTCCTCCTCCTTGTCTTCCTCAGCAGGCAGTTCAACGAGAAGTTCGACCTGTCGAGGTTTGAGAAGAAGCCGCCGGGAGCTCAGCTGCCCTGGCACGCCCGTCCCTGACTTCGGATCCGCCTTCCATGTTGGGCGTTTGTCCTCTCGGACGTCGGCCGAACCGCTGGCGCTCCCCACTCGAGCGGAGGTGCCCCTCGCCGCCACAGGCGCCACAGTGCTCACAGAGCTTGGAACCGCCTTTCCTGCATAGCCCTGTATAACCCGCATAGTCAGGACGGACAGCCTTCCCACGGGTACAGTCGGGGCCCTGAAGAAGGAGGGGAGGGGCTCCGCGTTCCTTAAGTGTTTCACAGCTTGCCTCAGGCTTTCCTTATGTTTTCGACAGGGAATCGAAGGTTAACTGATGGAAAAAAGGGGCCTCGTTCCTTACTTAGGGTTCCTTAGGTCAACGCCCCGGCTGTACCCTTGCATCCTTGCCTTGTCGGTCCATCCTTGGCCACTTTCGCTGGCCGCGCCCCGCACGCAGAGTGTCGGCATGGTCTGCCCAGGCCCCTGCATTCTGGTCGTGCGTCCTAGTGGCACGGGGCTGGCTTCAGGAGGGAAAATAACACACAGACACAATTAATCGGCGATTCCATTCCCAGAAAGTATGGGAAAACATGGGAAGTGGGGGGAAGACAGAAACCCAGAAAATATAGGAAAATATGGGGATTCTTTTTGTTTGTGTGTATTTATTTGTGTGTCCTGGGGCCCCTTCATGACTGTACTTTCTGGGCGAGCTCGCAAGTGGGGTGAACACTTCCGCCCTGCCGTTCAAGCCGATGTGATCTTGATTTTGTGCCCCACTTTGCCGTCGTTGTGTCTGCCACACTCTCGCGGAACGCTCCGTCCCATGTTTCCGAGGCGGATGCTTCCGCCTGTTTGTTTGCATCGCTCGGGGTGCATGTCCAAAACACTAGTAGGTTGGATGAGCGACCAAAGTACGGCGGATGCAGAGTTCAGGTTGTCGACATCCGAAGGAGAAACATTCGCGTACACATGAACTTTCGAATCCCCGCGCCGGTCTCTTGGATCTCGCTGGGCCTCCCTGGCGGCGCCTCTGGTGCCGCCCAGGGTGGGGGTTCAGCGCAGATCCAAGAAACCCGCGCGGACTTCCGAAACTTCATGTGTATGCCGTCTCCTTTTTCTCTAGAAGCGCAGCCTGTGCTGTGTCGGGGGAGCGTAAGACCCGGGTTTGCCGGGACTCGGGTTCGCCATCGTTTTTTGACGACTGCGCCTCGGATTTTGACGAGGAGGAGTTTCGTGGGATGTCTGCAGCGGGAGGCCTCGTCAAAATGCAGGCTCGGCCTCGTCATTTTTTTGACGACCTCGTCGGGAATTTCCGAGTCCCCCGTACCCGGGTCTTACGTCGCCCCGACTGTGTCAAGATGGCCCTGTGGAGCACGCTGCGTGCTCACTCCTCGCGCGGGGCGCTCCGGGACGGGACGTCGCCTCCGAGGAGTCGAGGGACGTGTCGTTGCCGCCTCCTCCTCGGCGGCGGGCCCGCGGAGGGCGGCGGAGGCGAGGTCAGCTCCCACCAAACCCTGACTCCTCATCCGCCCTACTTTGGGCGATTTCGAAAGTAGGGCGGAAATTTCCGCCCTACTTTTGAGGCCCCTTTGAGCGTCGATTTCCGCCCTTGAGGCTCCTTTGGCGTCGATTTCCGACACAATTTTAGGTCGGAAAATCATCCAAAGTACGGCGGATCAGGAGCCAGGGGAGGTCAGCTCCCACCAAACTCGGTGCGGTTCCGGGTTCCCGACGCCCACCACGTGCCGGCCACAGATGTGCCCGATGTGCCGTCGGACCGAGGCATAAGATCGAGGTCGGCTCGGGGAGGGTCTCCCTGATGTTCCTTCGTGCATCCCTGGGGAGGGTCTCCCTGCATGTTCTGTGTGTTCTGGCCGGCGGCGGGTCTCATGTTCTTGGAGGATGTTCTTCTGTCCCGGGCCCGAGACGTCCGACGATCTGTTTTTGTTCACGGCGCGGCCCCAGACAGAGCTCCCGGCCTTTGTCCCAGGAGTGTTTTTCCACCCTGGCCAATGTTTTGATGGTCCCAACCCCGGGGCCCGATAGCGGGCCCCAGAGGCCGAAATAGATGAACAAAACGCCGAGGATTAAATTTAAGTCGGGCATGTCCCTATACAGGGGGAAAGCTCAAGAACACTCAAAAAAATACAGGGGTACGATTCTTCGTGATTTGTTTTGACTAATTGGAATATTCGTTGACTATTTGTCATTTTTCTTCCAAAATCCGCCTGTAGGAGGACATGCCCGACCTAGGATTAAACCATCATGTCTTCGGAGATCTGGAAACTTCGATCCAGGTATCAAAATCCTGCCTGGACCCTTCCAGGGGCGCTTTCTGACCAGCATCTGGAAGGGAATGCAGCTGTGGCGACGCCTCCCCAGGCCCCAATAAGCGCTCGAACGCCTCCAACATCGAACCTCACCCGGAGTCTCGAACCTGAACCACGACGGCGGCGACAACGGCGGCGGCGGCGGCAAAGACGACGGCGGCGGCGGCAAAGGAGGAGGAGGAGGAGAAGGAGGAGGAGGAGGAGGCGGAGGAGGAGGAGGAGGACGAGAACGAGGAGGCGGAGGAGAAGGGCGAGGAGGAGAACGAGGAGGAGAGCGAGGAGGAGGAGGAGGAGGAGGAGGAGGAGGACCAGTGGAAACCCAAGACTTATCAACGATGTTGGTATAAACCCTCCCTGCAAGCTCCCTCGTCGCGGGCCCCAGCAAGGGTTCATTCCCACAGGGAGTTGCCGCGCCTCGTTGGGAGACAGCCGTTTGAAGACCCTGAAGCGTGCCAAAACCCGATTCTCGGGACTCCAACGCCACGAATCAGCATGACTGTTGCGTCTTGACGATCCTGAATCGGACGTCAACACTTCGAATCAACTTAATTGCTGCGCCCTCACAACCCTGAGTCCTTCCAGAACATGATTTCTGGCACGTTGACCACTGGAATCCTTAGAACTCTTGCACATGTGTAAGGAGAATGTGCGCGGCCCTGCGGCGAGCGCCACGTTTCGAAAAGGAAACGCCCTCAATCCGCGAAGCGCTATCAATGTTCAAAACGATTGTCCGCGGCGCAGTGGCGAGAGCCACATTTGCAAAACCACTCGCCCTCAATCCACGAAGCTCTTGAAGTTTCTAAAACGATTGTGCACGGCGCTAAGGCGAAAGCCACAGTTAAAGGCGAAAGCCACAGTTTGAAAACCACCCGCCCTCGATCCGCGAAACTTTAAAATTTCTACAACGAATGCGCGCGGCGCTAAGGCGAAAGCCACAGTTTGAAAACCACCCGCCCTCACTCCGCGAAGCTCTTGCGTTTGTTTAGCGGATGTGCGCGGCGAGAAGGCGAGAATCACATGTTTAAAACCACCCGCCCTCAATACGTGAATCTCTTGCACATGTTTAGACGAGTGTGCGCGGCGCAAAGTCGAGAGCAACATTTTGGAAGCTACCCGCCCTCCATCTGTGAAGCCGTTGCCAGCTTGTAAGTTTCAGGCTCTTAAGCGGTGAGGACATCTCTGGCGAAACGCCCAGCCCGCCCGTTCGACCGGCCTCGGGGTGCAACCTGGAGGAGCTATTGATCAGGACAAGGACTGGAGGACGAGGAGGATGAGGAGGAAGAGGGGCCCGGGCATCCGGCCGCTTCATGTTTTTCGATGCGTGGGGCCCTGGAGGTCTCGACCATTGCCCCAGGGCCGGTTCTTCGGCCTGACTCGTTCTTCGACGGTCCCGAGGCCCGGCGAGGGCACCGGGCGCCCAAAGACCGCACGACACCGTCCGCTCCAAGTTTCTGGGAGCGTCGGATCTCTGGGAGGGCGGGGATCTGGGCCGTGCGCGACGCTCTGCGTGTTGAGCTCCATAGTGCGACAGGGAGGAGCTATATTCATGGGGAAAAAGTGTGGAGGAGGGGCGAGGAGGAGGAGGAGGAGCAAAAGGAACAGGAGGAGGAGAAGGAGGAGGACGAGGACGAGGACGAGGACGAGGAGGACGAGGAGGACGAGGAGGACGAGGACAACGAGGACAACGAGGAGGACGAGGAGGAGGAGGAGGAGGAAGAAGAGGAGGAGGAGGACGAGGAGGAGGAGGAGGAGGAGGAGGAGGAGGGCGGAGATCTGGGCCGTGCGCGGCGATCTGCGTGTTGAACTCCAGGGTGCGACAGGGTGGAGTTATTCATAAGGAACAAGAGTGGAGGAGGAGAAGGGGGAGGAGGAGGAGGACGAGAAGGAGGAGGAGGAGGAGGAGGAGGAGGAGGAGGACGGAGATCTGGGCCGTGCGCGGAGATCTGCCTGTTGAGCTCCGCCCCATCGCGCGGCGCCAGCTGTGGCGCAAGCTGCGTCCCAGAGGCGGCCGAGGCCCGGAGGCCTCGGGGCGGCAGGCGCCCGCAGCGCCGCGACGGGACCGAAGGACTTCGCGAGCTTCCTGGACGAGAGCGACTCCGACGAGGCCCCCGCGGAGCCCCGAGACCCCCCCGCGGTCAGGAGAAAACCACGACGAGGGGCTTTTTTGGTACCCTCGGGACCGGACCAGACCTCGGGACCGTCAAGAAACGACTCAGGATGAAAAACCCCTCCCGGGCAACCCTGGCTCCTGATCCGCCGTACTTTGGATGATTTTCCGACCTAAAATTGTGTCGGAAATCGACGCCAAAGGAGCCTCAAGGGCGGAAATCGACGCTCAAAGGGGCCTCAAAAGTAGGGCGGAAATTTCCGCCCTACTTTCGAAATCGCCCAAAGTAGGGCGGATCAGGAGTCAGGGCGGTGCGGTTCCGGGTTCCCGACGCCCACCACGTGCCGGCCACAGATGTGCCCGATGTGCCGTCGGACCGAGGCATAAGATCGAGGTCGGCTCGGGGAGGGTCTCCCTGATGTTCCTTCGTGCATCCCTGGGGAGGGTCTCCCTGCATGTTCTGGACCTCTGGGGGTCGCGTCATGGAAAAATCATGACGTCGGGGGTCTGGACCCCGAGACGCCCGAGAGCCTCGAGCCTCGCCCGAAGCCACGAAGATGGAGCCACGACGGCGGCGGCGGCGGCGGCGCTCTGGGGAGGGGAGGAGGAGGAGGAGGAGGAGGAGGAGGAGGAGGAGGAGGAGGAGGAGGCCGAGGAGGAGGAGGAGGAGGAGGAGGAGGCCGAGGAGGAGGAGTAGGACGAGGAGGACGAGGAGGAGGAGGAGGAGAAGAAGAAGAAGAAGAAGGAGAAGGAGGGGGAGGACTCCTCGAGCTTCCTGGACGAGAGCGACTGCGACGAGGCCAGGGCTTCGGACTTCCAACAGTTTGCGATCATGCCGCTTCTCCTTCGGGGGAGGAGCGCGGAGGAGGATGAGACGAGACGAATGGAAGTTGAGGAGGAAGCTGAGATCCCAACGCTGGCAAGGTTGTCCTGCCAGACACAAATGGAGGGGTCTAGTGCCGAGCGGTGAGCCGCTCCGAGATCCCCTGGCCTGCCCTGGCCGACACACCCAGGGCCTCGAGGCTTCCTTCGGAGGGCGCCAACTGCCGACTACCCGGACCCCCGGCGTCATGATGTGCTTCGCAACTTCGACCCCTGGAGGTCTCGAGCCATCCCCAGGGACCGGTTCTTCATCCCGAGTCCTTCTTGGACGGTCCCGAGGCCAGCGACAGCGATGGCCCCCAGAGACCGAAAATAAGGATAGACCTTCCGTCGTGATCGTTTCACGACCCGAGGGGCCCAGGACAGAGTGGTGAGCCGCTCCGACGCCCCCTGGCCGGTCCTGGCTTGCATGCCCAGGGCGTCGGGGCTTCGGAGGGCGCCAACTAACCCCAAGACGTTTTTAGTTTTGACCCCCCCCCCCTCTCCTGTTCTCCGCGGCAGACCAAGCTGGTCCTCAAACCTCCTCGTCGCGGTGGAGGTTTTTCTTCCCACATGTACTGTTGGGCGGGCTGGATTATTTCGGGTTTTTCTCCCCAGGGAATCATGCCCCCTGGGCGACCGTGTACCAACCCTGCTGAGACGCCTGCGGGTTATACTCCCACACCAACCGAAGCCTCGACGCCCTGGCCGACGTACCCATGGCGTCGGGGCTTCGGAGGGCGCCAGCTGTGCACCCGCACCGATCCTGGCCATGTCGATCCTGGGCCCCGGACTGGTTGCATGCGCCGTCCTCGCCTAAGCCAGCAGGGCGTACAGACACCGACACCGATCCTGGGCTCGTCGCTGGCCTGAGGAGGAGGAGGAGGCGGAGGAGGAGGAAGAGGAGGCGGAGGAGGAGGAGGCGGAGGAGGAGGAGGAGGAGTCGGAGGAGAAGGAGGAGGCGGACGAGGAGGAGGAGGAGGAGGAGGAGGAGGAGGAGGAGGAGGAGGGAGGAGGAGGAGGAGGAGGAGGAGGAGGAGGAGGAGTGAGGAGGAGGGGAGGAGGAGAGAGGAGGAGGAGGAGGAGGAGGAGGAGGAGGAGGAGGAGGAGGAGGAGGAGGAGGAGCGGAGGAGGAGGAGGCGGAGGAGGAGGAGGAGGAGGAGGAGGGGGAGGAGGAGGCGGAGGAGGAGGAGGAGGAGGAGGAGGAGGAGGAGGAGGGGGAGGCGGGCCTGGCCAGGATGGGTGTAGGTGTATAGTCGGCGTCCCCCTGAGGCTCGAGGTTTCCGGGCGATTTGGGGGACCCTCTGCGGTTTCGCAGCCTCGGGGTGCTTGCCAGCAGTGGCACCTCACCGAGGGCGTGCCAGGGGGGCCCGGGGTTGTCCCGAGGTCGTCTCGATCGGCCGCCGGATGCTTGAGTTATCCCACGAGAAGTCAGATCTCGATGCCCTGCTTGGTTCAAGTCGGGCGTTGTTCCTCGATTTCGGCCCCTGGGGCCGTTTCTCGGGCCCCGGGACAACCAAAACAGTTGGCCCGGAGAAGGCCCAACAATTCCGACGTCGTGTTTTTCCGTCACACTACGGACCTCGGGAGGTCTGGGCCGTTTCGCTTTGGCCCGCTTCTCATCCTGAACCGTGCTTTGACGGCCATGTGGCCTGGCGACGGCTCCCCTGAGGCCGAAAACGGCAAACAGCCGGAAGTTGTGGCTTTTCCACAACGAGAACAAGTTGGGGCTAGCATCCACTTCGAACCAGCTTGTAACCCCCGGGTGATCCAAGCAGCGGCCGCGCACAACAAATCACGTCGGATCTCGCCCCCTCCTCCCCCGCCCGCCCAGCCGAAGACGACGAGGGCGACCGCGGCGGCGACGACGACGACGACGACGAAACCGACGAAAACGATGACGATCACGACAAGGCAGACATCCGGCTGTGAGATTTTCCAAGGCAATACGAGGTCCCGATCCCTTTCCCACAAGTGTTTTTTCGTCCAGGGTCCATTTTGGACGGTCCCCCGCCCCGATAACGGGCCCCAGAGGCCGAAGTGGAGGAAACGTGCCCGGACTGAAAATCATATCGTCTGAGGTTTGGGAGCCTCGATCCAGGGGTCAAAGATCCAGCCGAAGGACCCAGCCAGGGGTGCGTTCTGACCAACATGTCGAGTGAAGTCCAGCCGTGGAGACGAGAGGAATCCGCGGAACCCCAAAACGCCGGAAAGCCTCGAGTCTCGCCCGAAGCCTCGAACGTGAACCACGAAATCGGCGACGACGGCGACGACGAAGGGGAGGAGGAGAAGGGGGAGGAGGAGGAGGTGGAGGAGGAGGAGGAGGGGGAGGAGGAGGAGGCGGAGGAGGAAAGAAGATGCGGAGGAGGAGGAGGATGCTGCTGCTGATGATGACGATGCTGATGATGATGCTGATGATGGTGATGATTATGATGATGATGCTGATGATGATGATGCTGATGCTGATGATGAGGAGGAGGAGGAGGAGGAGGAGGAGGAGGACGACGAGGACGAGGAGGAGGAGGAGGAAGAAAGGCGATGATGAGGAGGAGGGAGAGAAGGAGGAGGAGGATGATGACGACGACGACGATGATGATGATGATGAGGAGGAGGATGAGGATGAGGATGATGATGATGATGAGGATTATGATCATGCTGATGCTGATGACGACGATGATGATGATACTGATGATGGTGATGATGATCTTGATGAGGAGGAAAGAAGGTGATGATGATGATGCCGATGATGATGCTGATGATGCTGATGCTGCTGATGATGATGATGATGCTGATCATGATGATGATGTTTATGATGATTTCGATGATGATGATGATGAGGATGATGATGCTGATGATGACGAGGTCGTCGGCGACCATGATGAGGATGGTGATAACGATGTTGATGATTATGATGCTGATGATGATCATGATTATGATGATGATGATGATGATGGTGATGGTGATGGTGGTGATGATGATGCTGATGATGCTGCTGCTGGTGATGATGATGAGTATACTGATGATGCCGATGATGATGATGCTGATGCTGATGC
>CAUYUJ010004947.1:492608-497608 GCA_963575745.1 Prorocentrum cordatum | reverse complement strand
AATTGAAAGCTGCATATGCTGACGGCTCGAAACATCAGGGCGACCCCATCGATGCTTAAGAGTACGAAGAGGGGCTGGGGGACGATATCGATCAGCAACTCGAAGCTCCTGCCATCGCGCAGCGGACCAGGTCTCGCAAGGCGGGCCTCCTATGAGGCCTAGAGCACGGCCTGATCTCGGGAGCTCGTCCCACTGCTGAACAATATCAGCACGAGTCAGATCACCAGTCACCGCATCACAGGCCACATCACAGGAAATGATACTGATGGTCACGGGCCCATGGACCAGCACACGCTCGAGCTCATCTTGCACATCTCCTGTCCTCCGGGCTCCTGAGAACAGATGTAAACAGGCAAGCACAGCATACTGGAGCGGCCGTGGGCAACATTCAGCCGCAGGCCCGTCATAGTCTAGAGGTTCAAAGTCATGCTCCTCCTCCAGTGGGGGCTCGTAGTGGGGAAACTCATCTTGGACCTCAAACATGGGCTCTGGGGCGTCCTCGTACTGATACTCCATACTACGTATGACCTGCCAGGCGTCCACATAGGGCAACTGGGTGGCTTGGGGAGCATTCCGAGGCCCTGGAACTCGATAGGCAGGGAGCCAGGCCCCCCGTCGCATGGCCCCTTTTTGTCGGGCCTGTTTCCTTTCCGAAGCCTCCAAAGTTCGCACCTCCTCTAAGACCTCCGGAGCCCCAGGGTTCAGGAACGAGAGGGCCGAGATGAAGCAATTGGGGCTGCCGTACGCCAAGTGGTCAAAACTTAGTTCCACAAAGCTAAACCTTATCAGACAGATAGGGCAAGTGCTACTATGTATATAGCGGGCGGCAACATCACGCTGCTTATGATGAAGACGTGCAATATGAGACTTAACTGCCGCACGCTTCGGGGACGAGTACGGGCATAACGGACAGCGATGCACAACAGGCACAGGAGCCGGTCGCAGAGACAGATCGGGAGGGACTCCGATACGCGCAGCATGCTGAAACAACTCCTGCGTGCGGCGCTTGGCATCCTCGATACGACTGGCCCATCGGATATGTGCTTCAATCCCAGACCGAACCAGTTTCGCCCAGTGCTGCCCCCGTCCCAAGATCTCCTTCTCCCATGGCCCAAACTCCGAGAACGGACTTGGAAACTCACGAAGCCGAGAAACCCGAGTACGTTGAACCACGAGTGCTTCGGCTCGGACGTAGCCCGAATAAACCCAAAGAGAGCCCCAGGAGCGTGCCGATAAAGCCGAGTAAGATAGCGGAGACGGTGCCAGCGCATCATGTTATCCACGTCGCACTTGCTAGCCAGCGCCAAAATGGCCTGGTCGGTTTCAGCACCATCATCATAGGCCGGCCGTCCCAGAGCAGACCGATAGATGCGAATGATTCCAGAACGGTACCTCTTAAATTGCGCAGTGGTGGGGTTCGGCCACGTAGCCGCATTGTAGAGCCTGCCTGAGAGGATCAGCACGTCGGATAGTTGCAGCTTGTGCTGCGTTGGAAGCTGAGGGTTCGGAAATACAGTCTGGCGTAGGGCCTGCAGCGACGACGACGTCGAAGAAACCCGATAGGCCAGCTCAGGGGCCATGCCCTGCTTATCCGAAACCATACCCCCAATATGCTTATGCGAGTGCACGGCCTCCAAAGTCAGGCCCTGAGGAAACGTACAGGTAGCAGGGATAGAAACCTTGCCCTCCTCCTCAATCCAGAACTGCTTGCGGGCCGTAACCGAACCAGGACCTCGAAAGGTGACCAGCAAGGCCGTCTTGGTGGGGCCCACATTGATCTTGAGGCCCACGGGGGTGAAGGAGTCAGCCACAATCGCCACTAGCGTGCGAGTACGTTGAATAATGGAGCCGGCAGGGCCCCAGGCATTGAAGAGACTGTCGTCACTGTACTCAACGTCATTGGCGGAGACCTTAGTGTCACACTGAGCCAGGGGGTCCAGGGTTCTAGCCGAGGGAACATCGAGCTCCTGATGGAGCCCAGCAGCCAACAAGAGGTCCCACGTCTTCCGAATACACCTGGAAACGATGAACAGGAAGAGCTGGGCCGCCAACGTGTTGCCTGGCCTGGTCCCGGTTGTCATGATAGCCACCTCTCCCGAGCCTTGAGTCGTGGCCCATATGCCCGACAAGGTCTCCGCCAAGATGCGCCGCAGATGCACAGGAACCTCCAGTTCCTCAAGCAGCGGTGGCTGGGCGAGCTCGGCTGCAAGTAGGTCCATGCAAGAGGGCGGCAGGCCTGATGCATATAGCAGTTGAGCAACGCGGTCATCGGAAATCTCCTCCTCCCCCTCGAACCGAATAAGAATCTCCCGAACGGCATGATGAAACGCGGCCTCCAGGTCCACGAAGAGGGTCGACATCGATTCAGATCGAATACGAGAATGCTCCTGCATGAGCCGAACCATGTGAACCGCAAAGTCCGTACCACGCCCCTTGATGCCTCCACATTGTGATTCAGGTGCATATGCGTTTAGAAACGGCTGGAGACGCCCTGCGACCAGAGCATGGGCGCGCTTGCCCGCCTGGGGCCCGATGGCAACTGACCGGCTAGAGGCACAGATATTGGGCTGGCCGCGACCCTTGTACAAATCAGCCAATCTCGAGCTCTTCCACTGTAGAGGTTCATGAATACACATCATGTACTTCATCACCAAGGGAAAGTAGAGACGGGCACATTGGGTCGATCACAGACGACGGATAGCACCAGGCACACAGTCTACACCGTTCGCGCAAGAGCTCGAGGTCTTAAGAAGCTGCTGCTCAAACATAGCGAGCGTCGGTAGCGTCTTCGCCGCCGAGTCATCAATCTCAGCCAACGGATAGCAAGCCTCACCTACAAACTGCAGCAGGCTGGTGGCAGGCACACGAAAGCCAAGCTCCTGTTCAGCAAAGTGTTCCAGCCAACGATCACGACCAGCAGATGGCGTCAAAGCCGGCGTGCCATCTTTCAAGAGAATCTGAGCAGACTGGCTAGCAGGTCGCTTCTTAGCGGAAGGAGGGAGGGGGAGGAGGAGGAAGAGGAGGAGGAGAAGGAGGAAGGAGGAGGAGGAGGAGGAGGAGGAGGAGGAGTAGGAGGAGGGAGGAGGAGGAGGAGGAGGGCGAGCAGAAAGGCCAGAGGCATGAACAAATCACGACAGGAGTTTTTTCGCTATTTTCGGGCTCTGGAGGCCCTCGCCAGGGCCGGGGACCGTCAGACAACGACTCGGGACGGAACAAATTGTCTCGAGGAACGGGCAGGGGGGCCGATTGCGTCGTACAAAATTCAGGGCGAAGGTTTCTCGCTGTTTTCGGCCTCTGGAGGCCCT
Source organism: Prorocentrum cordatum (assembly GCA_963575745.1). Classification (NCBI taxonomy): domain Eukaryota; class Dinophyceae; order Prorocentrales; family Prorocentraceae; genus Prorocentrum; species Prorocentrum cordatum. Next base: position 494,303 of record CAUYUJ010004947.1, on the reverse strand, counting down.
CGCCGGGCCCCAGGCCCGTTAGAAAACGACTCGGGACGAAAAACTGGTCCCAGGGAACGGGTCGAGACCTCTGGGGGTCGATCGCGTTGTTAAAAGTTTAGGACGGAGGTGTTTTGCCGTTTTCGGCCTCTGGAGGCCCTCGCCGGGCCCCAGGATCGTCAGAAAATCATTCAGTATGAAAATCCCGTCCTGGGGAGTGGATCGGGACGTCTGGGGACCGCGTATTGAACAAATCAGGACATCGCATATCTTCTTCGGTAGCACACCATGGGAGCCTTGTGTACCCTCGTATTTCTAGACGCTTCGCTGGGCGGATGACGAAGAGGAGGATGACGCCTCCCCAGAACCCACAAAACGCTCGAACGTCTCCAACCCGAAGCCTCGAACCTGACTCACGACGGCGGCGACGGCGGCGATGGCGGCGGCGGCGACGACTGATGGGAGGAGGAGGAGGAGGAGGAGGAAGAGGAGGAGGAGGAGGAATCGGAGGAGGAGGAAGAGGAGGAGGAAGAGGAGGAGGAGGAGGAGGATGGCAAGCAGTACCCCTCGGAATCTTTTCGGATGTCTCTTGGCAGCTTCGGGGAGTCATCTTGGGGCGTCTTGGGGGCCTCTTGCCGGCCCCGGGCACATCGCTGCAGACTTGTATGCCCTCGCAAGTCCGTCTTTAGAATGAACTAACATGCCAGCGTCTGGTAGTCGATGACAAGCGCCGATTTAGCATCGAAGTTGCCGATTTAGCGTCAATTTTGCGTCGGACTAGCGTTGGTTTGCCTCGGTTTGAGTGCCATCAATATGGCATGGAAGACTACCATGAGTTCCCACCGAACATTTTGCCCACCTCCTCTCGTCGAGTTTCAGGTTTTCGAGCGTTCCCGCCAGTTTCCCAAAAATGGCTTTACCTCCCAGGCGCTTTCAAGCAGCTGCGCCTCGCCGAGGGCCTTCCCGGGGTGCCCGAGTCATTCCGAACGGCCGCCGGCGACCCCAGTTCTTACCCGAAAATCGGACCTCCTCCCGCCGCCTCTCTCCAGGGCCAATGCCGATCCGATCGAGCCGATTGGATGTCGAGGCCAGCAGGTTCGATCCGAGTCGAGGCCGATATCTCGACGATCCGACGCGGCCCGATACTGTTGTGCATCCTGCCGCAGCCGGTCCGATTCCGATCCGCGCAGGTGCGACTCCGATCTGATTTCGACTCCGAGGAGGCACCCTCGGAGTTGCGGCGGACGAAGGATCCAGAACCAATTCGGCTGCGAGGTTCGAGATTTTCGGATGGTTTCGTCATTCCTCGGTGGTTTTCTGCCCTCGGGATGCTTTTCAACGGCTGCGCCTTGCCGAGAGCGTTCTGGGGGTGCCCCTATCGTCCCGAACGGCCACCGGAGAGCCGAGTTATGACCCGAAAACCCATTGAGCATGATGCAGAGCCTGAGATCCAGGCGTTGCAATTTTTCCACACAAGGCGTTTTCGCCCAGTTTCAGGTCCTCGGACACACACCATCACCAATCGATCCGTTTCGAACAATGCTGCAGAAAGATAAGGTCTAGGGCTCCGGTCGCGATTTTCCGTTACGTTTTTCGCAACGTCGGATCTCAGGGTCTCGCTGGTTCCTGGTTCAAAAATTTCGAGGACTCGTTGGTTCATGGGGGCTTTCTCGCCTCGGGACGCTTTCCAGCAGCTGCGCCTCGCCGAGAGTGTTC
>CAUYUJ010004947.1:482608-487608 GCA_963575745.1 Prorocentrum cordatum | reverse complement strand
GAGATCATCGCCTGGGTCACCTGGCGGTATGAGTTGCGGCTGGAGCAGGACTCGGATGGCACGGAAAGGTGCCGAACCATGAGGAGCACGTCCGAGGAGCGGCACTGTCGCGCCGCAGCGGCCCGAGAGCGCCGCGGGCGGAGGGTAGATCCGACGTAGGTGTGCCTGCGGAAACCGCTGATGTAGGAAGATGCTCCCCCCGCAACTCTTGTTGGTCCAGCCGAAGGAGAGCTCCCAGTGGTCGTCGTGCTGAAAGAGGCTGTGGCGGCCGTCCAGTGTCGGGCGGCGGCTCGTCCCGGGGAAGAGGATCACGCCCATGTAGTGCTCGCAGGTGATCTCCTGCGCGCGGGTGCTGCCCGTCAGGTAGAGAGGGTTGTACACGTAGAGCCTGGTGTGCTGAGCAGGTTGCGGCTCTCGCTCCTGAGTGCGTCCAGGGGCGCGGCAAGCGCCTGTCGACGTGTAGGCGGCCGCCCGCGGCGAGAAGCCGACGGCCGCGAGCAAGAGGAGAGCCGCCATCATGGGCCTCTTGGGCCCCGCTGGCGCGTGGGCATCGCGCGCTGCTCCCCTGGCGGGCGATGGAACAGGGTGGGAGGGCCGCGTGTCCCTCGCCCTTCAGCCGTGGCGGCGGCTGGAGGAGGAGGAGGAGGAGGAGGAGGCCGACGGCCGCGAGCAAGAGGAGAGCCGCCATCATGGGCCTCTTGGGCCCCGCTGGCGCGTGGGCATCGCGCGCTGCTCCCCTGGCGGGCGATGGAACAGGGTGGGAGGGCCGCGTGTCCCTCGCCCTTCAGCCGTGGCGGCGGCTGGAGGAGGAGGAGGAGGAGGAGGAGGAGGAGGGGAGAGGATGAGGAGGAGGAGAGGAGTAGAGGAGGTAGGGAGGAGGAGGAGGAGGAGAGAGGAGGAGGAGGAGGAGGAGGACGAGGCGCCCTCGGAGGTCGCCTCCGAGTCGGCCAGCTCCCCGCGGCCCGCGGCGGCGGCGAGGGCGGTCCCCGCCGCGGCGGCCAGGGCGGCGGCCGCCGCGCCGGCCGCGGGCTCCGCGGGTTCTGGCCGCTCTGGGAGCGCGTCGCGCAGCCGGTCCGCAAGCGGCGGGCCAGGCTCGACGTCATCGTCGACGTCGTCGTCGTCGTCATCGTCGTCTTCGTCGCCGTCGATGTCGTCGTCGTTGTCGTCGTCGTCGTCGTCGTCGTCGTCGTCGCTCAGCCAGTCCGTAATCGGCGGGCCGGGCTCGCGCGCAAGATTCAGCTCGGGGCTCCAGAAGTGGGGGTCAATGCAAACGGGAGTTGGGCAAGTGATCGTGTTCTGATTCATTATTTTGCCGATCGGCGCGGGCCCTCGCCCCGCCCCTCCCCCACCCCCGTGGAGTAGATCTTGGTTGTTTTTGGCGCCTGTTTGAGGCCTGTGGAGTATCTCCCACAGGACGCACTGTTGCAAACAGTCGCCGTAAGCAAAGGTCCCGAGCCAGACCCCCCCCCTTTCCGCCCAATGTCGAAACGCCGAAAAACAAAACGTTCAACAGGGCGCTGGATCTTCCATGATCCTGCAGGGCCATGGGCAGGATCCTGCAAGATGTTGCAGGGTCCTGCAACATGTTGCAGGATCCTGCAAGACCCGACTGACCCGGGTTTGCATGGACCTGGGTCAGTAGGCAGGGGAGATGTACCCCCAAGGAGGGTACGATCAGAGGCGAAGAGGGCAAGTATCGAGGGCTTGCGAGTGTTGAGTGGCACGCGAGCAGGTAAGAGCGAATAGTGTGAAAATGATGAAGCTCGCAGGTAAGAGCGAACAGTGTGATAATAATGGAGCTCTCACTCCTGCAGAATAATTCGCGTTGGGTGCCTGAAAAATTGTCCGTCGTTGGTTTTTCGTTTCATGACTCGAGGGGTCTGGGCTTGGGGGGGCATCATTCGAGACCTCCTGCGGTTAACCACGACGACGACGATGAGGACGAGGACGACGACGACGACGACGACCACGACGACCACGGCGACGACTACGGCATCCACGACGACCATGACGACGACGACGACGACGACGACGACGACGAGGACGACGACGACGACGACGACGACGACGGCGGCGGCGGCGACGACAACGACGACGTCGACGACGACGGCGGCAGCGACGACGGCGGCGACGACCACGACGACCACGGCGACGACGACGACGACGACGACGACGACGACGACGACGGCGGCGACGGCGGCGACGACGACGGCGGCGACGACGACGACGAGGACGACGACGACGACGACGACGACGTCGACGACGACGTCGACGACCTCCTGCAGAGGCAGCGCCCGCCGCTCGCTGCCCCGCAGCGCCTCCTCGGGCAGCCCGGCGCCCGGCGCCCGGCGGGGCGCGCCCGCGCGGAGCGAGGGCGGCTCCTCGGCGGGACGCCGCTCCTCCCCGGCGCGGAGCCCTCGGCCCCCTCGGGCCGCTGCAAGGATCTCGTCGTCGTCGTCGTCGTCGCCGTCGTCGTCGTCGTCCTCGTCGTCGTCGTCGCCGTCGATGTCGTCGTCGTCGCCGTCGTCGTCGTCGTCGTCGTCGTCGTCGCCGTCGCCGTCGCCGTCGATGTCGACGACGTCGGCGACGGCGGCGTCTCTGTCGCTGGGCAAAGGATGTGTGTATGCTGGGGTGTGGTTTGCGATCTGCGTCGTTGGGGCTTTGGGGGCATCGCGTTACCCTTGTCGGGCCTCCTCGGGGCGCGGCGGAGAGCTCTGTCGTGGTCCTCGCCCGCCCCATCGGGCCGTGCAAGGATCTCGTCGTCGTCGTCGACGACGGACGACGGACGACGGACGACGGAGACGACGACGACGACGACGACGACGACGACGACGACGACGACGACGACGACGTCGATTCAAGAAATCCGCGCGGGGCGCCGAAAGTTTATGCTTATGCATGCTGTTTTTCTCCCTCTACTCTCGGCCGTGCAAGGTTCTTGTCGAGACGACAAGGTTCGAAGTGTTCGTCGGCTCTCGACGATTTTCCGGCCTCTGGATGCTGGTCAGCAGCTGCGCCTCGCCGAGAGCGTCCCAGGTGCCCAGATCGTCCTGGACGGCCGCTGGAGACTGGAGTTGTGTCCCACTCATTCATCACACTCAGAGGAGCAAGAAGTCGTGGCACAATACTGGTGCGTTCCAGGAGTTCCAAAGGCAACCCCTCGCGGCCGAAACTCCGCACGTGTACAGGGGTCGTACTTGTGTAGCCCGCTCGTCTACGCAGCATCGCTGATGCGCCGCCTGCGGATGCAATCGGTGGGATGCTCCTCCTCCTCCTCCTCCTCCTCCTCCTCCTTTTTCTTGGCCGAGCTCAGAGCGGTCCAGCCGCTGAAGCGTCAGTGCGCTCGGCAGTCGGCACCCCCGACTACCAAGCGATGCAAGGGTGCAGAGGCCTCGACCTTCTCCGTGGCCGACAGCACGCGCCTGAAACGCTGCAAGGAGCATGCACTCTCGGCGCCCGTCGAGCATTCCTTCCTGACCGAGGTACACCCACTACACCCCCACCCTCATCCCAACCACGTGCTCGGGCGGGCGCACGAGACAGCACTGTAGCCGTCGATTTACGACCACAGCAGGAGCAAGGAAGAGATGAGGACGTCAAATTACATCAGGACGGGGTGGAGAAGGAAAAGGTGACTCGCCCCTGGTAGCACGCCGCCAGGACGACGAGTCACGGGCTCAAGAGCAGGCATTTGGGGGACGGGGAGGCTTGGGGTGGCGCTCGACGGTTTGTTTCGCCCGCCTTACCACTTGCGCCTCCCGTGCCCTCCCCGTCCCCTAAAGAAGAAGAACGGCACAGTCTCCCCCTTGGTCGGCCCCTCGATAGTCCAACTACTCCGCAGTAGCGCTGGGCACGAGTACGACCTTCGTACACGAGGGGCCGCCAAGGGGAGGACGCCTTCAAGTACTCCTCCTCCACCAACTCCACTCAACAAACTCATCCTCCAACTTATTGTCGCCCAAGGCGACTAGACAGGAGGTAGCCTCGCGAGGCTCCATTAGACCGCGCAGAGGGCTTAGGCCCTGTCGGAGTAGAACCTGGACATGTCCGTGAGTTCAGGTGAGGCTCGCCCTAAGCCCTCTGCGCCAGTCTCTCAGCCTACAGGCTGGGCAAAGCACACAAATACTGATCATCCCGCCCCTACACACTCATTCCAAAGCAAACCTATAAGCTCCTGCGAAGACTCGCCGACAAGATCATGAAGAAGCGGGCCCTTCTGAAAGCCCGCCCAATCAGTACACCAACGGTCCGTGGAAGTTCAGCAATTTGGCTATGTTGTCCATGGTATACGTGGCAGCAACGTTCGGGTCCATGATGACGCAGCTCTATCTCATAGTCGCAATGTGTATGAATAATTATCATCTCTCTAGCTTCTGTGGCGCCGAACATACAAGTATCAATCTCAGTATGGCCCACTCGGGCACCAATAGTCTCGAAGTCTGGCATGAAGTTCTTCATATTGTCGTACGCCTTGCGCTCCGCTAAGACCGCCACAGGAACGCCGGCCATAGTACCTGCTTGCAGTAGTCTCCACGCAGACCTCACCTGAGAATTGTCGCCAGCATAGTTCTGTCGGCGTTGGGGAGGCAATCGTCGGATACCCCAGGGTTCCGTCTGGGTACGCCCTTGGTCAGGTCCAACTCCGAGCCACGTTTTCCCACTGAGATGGATTAGAATAGCCCCTACACGACCTGACTGCATCCGAGTAACGATCGTCCTCATCTGCGCCTCTTGTAATCCAACAACAGTGCCATCCTCGTCCCGTTCAGAATATGTTTCAATGCCAAGGCCACATGCCTGATGGAGCGCTTCTGAGAATTCTACGTCGCACTCAGCTTGAAAAACATTAAGCAATACCATTGTGCTGGGGTCGCCAGTCTGAATACGTCGAATTGCATTAGGTACCTCACGTACTGGTAGCCATACTTCAGGGACTTTGACAGGAGCCAGCCTGTCACCCTTGCCCCCAAGAGGATCTCCGTAGCGAGCCCGCTGTCTAA
>CAUYUJ010004947.1:465000-482508 GCA_963575745.1 Prorocentrum cordatum | reverse complement strand
TCCTCCTGTCCTCCTCCTCCTCCTCCTCCTCCTCCTCCTCCTCCTCCTCCTCCTCCTCGTCCTGGCTTCGCCCTCGTCCTGGCCCTCGTCCTGGCCTTCGCCCTCCTCCTCCTGACCTCGGGGGGTACGATTGCTGCAATCTGGCGTGGTTTCCTGGACTTCGGGCTCCGGGGTCCGTTCTCGGGCCCGGGGGCCATCGGGCATGGATCCGGGACGGAGCAGACCATCCACGGGGGGAGGGGTCGGGCACTCCTGGGACCGCAGCTCGAAGGAGTCGTATCGGCGGACGTCTGGGTCTCCGAAGTGTCCCTGGAGCCACGGAGGGCTTCTCCGAAGGCCAGAGGGCTCCCGAGAAGCCCTGCCACACGCCACGCGAGAAGGCCGGTCCCCTCTCGATGCCCCCCTCGGCGCGCCTCCGAGTGAGGAGAAGTTTTGCTAGGGTCTCTGGCGGCCGTTCGGGACGATCCGGGCACCCCCCGACCGCTGGAAGCCGCTCGGAACCAGCGACAGGGCCCGAAAACCTCGAAAGTCGAGCCCGAAACTCCCAGACTTCCCCCCTCGCCGCGCCGCGGGCCCCTGTCCCTCCGACGTGATCCGCGGGGCCCCGAAGGAAGAGTGCCGCGAGGTGCTGGGACGTGCTCCGCCTCTCGCGGCCCTCCTCCGTGACCCCCGGGGGCGTCGGAGAACGAGTCCAGGGAGGAGGAGCTGGTCGTAAGGACCCCTTCGCAGACGCGCGGCGCCTGGATGTTTGTCCACGCGCGGCTCCTGGGAATCCCCGCCCTTTCCCCAGGTAAGACGGGCTCTTCATCCTGATCGCCTTTGTTGACGGCCCCGCGGCCCACCGAGGGCCCCCCAAAGCCGAACGCGATTCGCCCGCCCCTCGAACCCCGACCCGAGGGACGGGCGCCTCCTGCAGCTGCCGAGCGGCCGCCTCCTCCATCGCGGCGCCGGCGGGGGCCCGTCCATGCCCCGAGGCTGGCGCCAGACGGCTGCCGACATCGCGGCGCGGCCCCCGAGGTGTGCACAGCAGGAGCTCGCCCAAGAGAAGCCTTCCACGAGAAAGCCAACTCGGGTTGACCCAAAAAAGGGGGTCCAGCGACAAGGGGGTGGTGCAGTAGATTTGGTGCAATAGATTTGTAGGTTTGAAATACATTTGGGGCGCGCAATACATTTCGGGGCGCTTGCTGCATTTTCGCGTGCAAGACATGATTTGCAATACAATGCGATAAAATTCTGCGGCGCAATACATTTGCAATCTAATTGCCATCGCACCATCCCCTTGCAGCTGGACCCCCTTCTGGGTCACCCAAACCAGCCCTGGCGCGGCGCCGCCTCGCTACTGCCCCGCCCCGCCCTCGCCACCTCCGGCCCGCCCGCCCGCTGCCCCGCCGCACACCGCGGCCGCTGCCCGCTGCCTGCGCTGCCGCCTCCGACCGCTGCCCCGTGAGGGGCGGGCCGTCTCGCTTTGTCTCTCCTCCGGAGCTGCGCGCCCCGTGGGGGGCGGCGCCCTCGACCGAGAAGAGTTTGCGTGTGTGTGTGGGATGGTTGTGAGGGGGGTGGGGGGCGTGTGTGCGTTCGTGTGAGAAACTGGTGCTCTGATATCTGGGTGTTGGACTACAGAAATATCTCGGGGGTCCCATAACCGCATGATGACGGACTGTGCGGTAACCTCAAAGCCCCGGGAGACCTCACCATGCGGTCCGTCAGCCGCACGGTCTTGGGACCCTGGAGGCCCCAATCGCCCGAGACGTCCTCGGAGAACGACCCGAGTCCCAAAACCGTGCGTGGTCACTGCGAATTCGCCCTCTGACTCACCATATAGTGTGGTCACCACGCCACTATAGAGGAGCAGAACATAATCAGAGTGAGGGGGCCGAACGGTCATTCATTGTCCCTGCGCGCATGGCTGAATAAAGAATTCGTGGTGGGAATTCTGCTTGTTGCGTTGTTGTTGTTGTTGCTGCTGCTGCTGTTGCTGTTGCTGTTGCTGTTGCTGTTGCTGTTGCTGTTGCTGTTGCTGTTGTTGTTGTTGTTGTTGTTGAATATTATTACTTCTAAAGAATAATTATTGTTGGGCCCCCTGGTGCACGCCCCCCTCGCCGCGCCTAGGCCGCAGCCACATTTTCATCATTTTCGTGAGGAAGTCTAAGGCAAAACGGGGGAGTCCGGATCCAGTTGTTTTGTTGACGCCCGCTTTCCCTGTCAAAAAACAATATAAAATGACATGTCTTGTTCTAACATAACCAAACTTCAAGAATCCTTTGCAAAAATGACACGAAGTGCACACTCGCGCGCGCAAGATGAAATCCTTCCAAAACCTTAGTTTTCGTAGCGATTTTAACATACAAACATGAAAAACCCAATGGTTTTTCAAAAAAAAAACTTCAAACATTAATCCCGCGCGCTCTTGCGGATTTCTTAGGAAACCCAGTACTTTTTCAACATTTCTGTCAAACGGGCTCTTGCGAGCAACTTTTTCATGTGCTTCGAACTTCTGCAACAACGGTTGCGCACCTGCCAGGGCCATCATCCCTGTCAAATAATACCATGCGGGACACATTCGTTTTTTCTTCGCGCGCGCACGCAGTCGTCGTCGGCCGCGGGGCCCTGAATAGTAGCCAAGGTCGTCCGCAGGCCACGAAGTGAAGTGTCCGAACGTCATAGGGCGGGAAGCTGGGTGTGGGTGGTGGCGGAGAGTCGTTTGGAAATGTGGTAGAGCTTGTACAGGCCCCCCCACAAAGTGGGGGTATTGCCCGCCTCCTATGAAAACCCTGGCACTGGTGAGAACGGAGTGTCCCCAGTCTTAAATGATTGTTGTTGTTGTTGTTGTTGTTGTTGATGTTGAATTCTCATTTCATTATTGTTGATCCCCCCCCACCGGTGCATATTGTTTTTTTCCCAATCAGAGTGTGCCCATGGACGTTCGCACCCTGTTTTTTGACAGGGGAAGTCTTCCTGCTCAAACTGGCCCCCTGGCCCCCAGGTTACAACAACAACGGCTCCCGCCTGAGACGTTGTACCCTCCTGCGACTACTTCCTTACAATTAAGCAAGGACCCCGCTCCCGGCCGAGATTCCCTCGCATGAGTCGGGAGGGCGGCCTCTCGCTGGGACTTCCTCACAATTTATTCAAGGATCGCCCTCCCGGCGCTCTTGGAGTGGCGCGCTGCGAGACTTTGCCGGCGACTCACTGAAGAATAGACCTTGCGTTGGAAACTTCTTGCCATGTTGCCAAGCGCCGCGCTCCCCTGACACCCAGGGCGCCCCAAGGAGCAATGTCGACCATAAGTTCGCGCCCGTTTTTGTAGGCCCCATGGCATTTGCCCTCGGGACCCGCTGTCGCCATGTTGTCCGCCCCCTCACTGATCCTACGTGGCCCAGTTGCTACCCTCAGTGGCCCCATAGTTGCCTTTTGAGGCCCCGCATTATCTGCACTTCGTGGCACCCGGTCGTTCGCGCTCTTCGTGGCCACATACGCATTCCCTTCGTGTCCCCGCTGTCGCCCTTCGTGGCCTACTTCGTGCCCTTCGTGGCCCTGCTGTCGTTCTCTCTCGCTCTCGCTTTCGCTCGTCGTCGCCGTCGTCGTCGTCGTCGCCGTCGTCTTCGACGTCGTCGTCGTCGTCGTCGTCGTGGTCGGTCCCCTGTCTGTCCCTCTTGGGGTCGGGTCGACGGTCCGCGGCCGCCCCCGCCGATCAGCGCTGCCGCTGGCCAGGCCGATGGTCCGCGGCCGCCCCGCCGCTTGCCAGGGCCCAGGGGGCCAGGACTGCAGGGAAGAAAGTCATACCCCCCAAAAGGGGTTCGATCGAAGACGAAGAGGGCGGGGTAGCGAGGGCGTTGAGAAATACGCCGTTATTGGATACTCGAGTATATCAGGGCAACGGTCTTAAACTATGTTGCTGTTGTTTGAGCTGCACTGTTGATGTTGTTGAACATTATTACTTCTAAAGAATAATTATTGTTGGGACCCCTGGTACACGACCCCCCTCCAAAACCTAGGCCGCAGCTACATTTTCATCATTTTTTCGCGAAAGCTTCAGAAAAGTGGATTAGTACCGGAACCGGTTGTTTTGTTCCCCCCCGTTTTCCCTTGCAAAAAACACTATAAAATGAAATTTCTTGTTCAAATGTAATCCAATTTCAAGAATCCCTTGCAAAAAATAAGCTAAAGTGGACATTCGCGCGTGCAAGACGAAATCCTTCCATAACCTTAGGTTTCGAAAGATTTTCAACATAAAAATCATTCCAAAACCAATGGTTTGTTTAGAAAAATTGTCAAAAAATGTCCTTCAGCTGCCGCGCGCTGTCGAATCCTTACAAAACCCAATGGTTTTCAACATTTATGTTTTTCAACATTTATGTACATGAGCTCGCGCGAGCTACTTTTTCTTGTTCTAACATAATCAAATTTCAATAATCCCTTGCAAAAAATAAGGTAAAGTGGACATTCGCGCGCGCAAGACGAAATCCTTCCAGAACCTTAGGTTTCGTAGCGATTTCAACATAAAAACATCAAAAAGCCAATGGTTTTTTTTTTTTTTTTTTTTTTTTTTTTTTTTTTTTTTTTTTTTTTTTTTTTTTTTTTTTTTATTATTAAAAAAAAATGTCCAAATTTCATCCCGCGCGCGCTGTCCGACTCCCACAAAACCAATGGTTTTTCAACATTTATGTTACATAAGCTCGCGCGAGCTACTTTTTCTTGTTCTTACATAATCAAATTTCAACATCCCTTGCAAAAAAAAGTAAAGTGGACATTCGCGCGCGCAAGACCAACAACAAACACGACGATCTCAGGAACTTGCCCCAAAAATGTGACCAACTCCGCTCTCTCTGTCTCTCTCTCTGACTGCTCTCTGTCTCTCTCTCTCTGTCTGTCTGTGTCATGTATTGTATGTCACAATTGCAGGATGCTGGGCACACGCGCGCCCCGAATAAGTGACCAAGTTTCTGTGGGTGTGTACCCCACGCCAGTGTAGTAGCCACGGTCGTCCGCATGCCACGAAGTGAAGTGTCCGAACGTCATAAGGGCGGGAAGCTGGGTGTGGGTGGTGGCGAAGAGTCGTTTGGAAATTTGGTAGAGCTTGAACCGGCCCCCCCACAAAGTGGGGGTATTGCCCGCCTCCTATGAAAACCTGGCACTGGTTGATGAACAATGAGACGTTCGGGGAAAAGATTCGGTGGTTGTTGTTGTTGTTGTTGTAAATTGTTCGAATCCGCGCGTTGTTGTTGTGTTTGCTTGTTTTGTTTTTGTTTTGTGTTTGTTGTTGGTGTTGTGTTGCTGCTAGCTTGTCGTTGTGGTTGTGGTTGTGGTTGTGGTTGTGGTTGTGGTTGTGGTTGTGGTTGTTGTTGTTGAACATTATTCCTTCTAAAGAATTATTATTGTTGGGACCCCTGGTGCGCGACCTCTGCGCCGCGCCTAGGCCGCAGCTACATTTTCATCATTTTTTCGCGAAAGCTTCAGAAAAGTGGATTATGTCCGGATCCGGTTGTTTTGTTCCCCCCGCTTTCCCTTGCAAAAAACACTAAAAAAATGGAAACTTTTTTTTGTATTTTTTGTCTCTTCTTGTTCTAACATAACCACATTTCAAGAATCCCTTGCAAAAAATAAGGTAAAGTGGACATTCGCGCGCGCAAGACGAAATCCTTCCAAAACCTTAGTGTTCGTAGCGATTTTAACATAAAAACATCAAAAAATCAATGGTTTTTCAAAAAAAAAAAGTGTCAAAATTTCATCCCGCGCGCTCTTGCGGATTTGTAGGAAACCCAACACTTTTTAAACATTTCTGTCAAACGGGTTTTTGCGAGCAACTTTTTCGAACTTCTGCAACAACGGTTGCGCACCTGCCAGGGCCATCATCCCTGTCAAATAATACCATGCGGGACACATTCGTTTTTTCTTCGCGCGCGCACGCCGTCGTCGTCGGCCGCGGGGCCCTGAATAGTAGCCACGGTCGTCCGCATGCCACGAAGTGAAGTGTCCGAACGTCATAGGGCGGGAAGCTGGGTGTGGGTGGTGGCGAAGAGTCGTTTGGAAATTTGGTAGAGCTTGAACCGGCCCCCCCACAAAGTGGGGGTATTGCCCGCCTCCTATGAAAACCCTGGCACTGGTGAGAACGGAGTGTCCCCACGTGCTAGTAATTGTTGTTGTTGTTGTTGTTGTTGTTGTTGTTGTTGAACATTATTACTTCTAAAGAAATATTATTGTTGAGACCCCTGGTGCGCGACCCCCCTCCAAAACCTAGGCCGCAGCCTCATTTCCTTCATTTTCTAGCGAAAGCTTCAGAAAAGTGGATTGTGCCCGGATCCGGTTGTTTTGTTGTAATCCGTTTTCCCTTGCAAAAAACACTACAAAATGACATTTCTTGTTCTAATATAATCAAATTTCAAGAATCCCTTGCAAAAAATAAGGTAAAGTGGACATTCGTGCGCGCAAGACGAAATCCTTCCAAAACCTTAGGTTTCGTAACGATTTTAACATAAAAACATCAAAAACCCAATGGTTTTTTAAGAAAAAAATGTCAACATGTCCTTCCGCGCGCGCTGTCCGAATGCCACAAAACCAATGGTTTTTCAACATTTATGTTACATGAGCTCGCGCGAGCTACTTTTTCTTGTTCTAACATAATCAAATTTCAATAATCCCTTGCAAAAAATAAGGTAAAGTGGACATTCGCGCGCGCAAGACGAAATCCTTCCAGAACCTTAGGTTTCGTAGCGATTTCAACATAAAAACATCAAAAACCAAATGGTTTTTCAAAAAAAAATGTCCAAATTTCATCCCGCGCGCGCTGTCCGACTCCCACAAAATCAATGGTTTTTCAACATTTGTGTTACATGAGCTCGCGCGAGCTACATTTTCTTGTTCTAACATAATCAAATTTCAATAATCCCTTGCAAAAAAAATGTAAAGTGGACATTCGCGCGCGCAAGACCAACAAAAAACACGACGATCTCAGGAACTTGCCCAAAAATGTGACCAACTCCGCTCTCTCTGTCTCTCTCTCTGTCTGCTCTCTGTCTCTCTCTCTGTCTGTCTGTGTCATGTATTGTATGTCACAATTGCAGGATGCTGGGCACACGCGCGCCCCGAATAAGTGACCAAGCGAAGTTCTGTGGGTGTGTCCCCACGCCAGTGTAGTAGCCACGGTCGTCCGCACGCCACGAAGTGAAGTGTCCCAACGTCATAGGGCGGGAAGCTGGGTTTGGGTGGTCGCGAAGAGTCGTTTGGATATTTGGTAGAGCTTGAACTGCCCCCCACGAAGTGGGGGTATTGTCTCGCGTCGCATGAAAACCCTGGCACTGGTGAGAACACTGAGCGTTCGGGTAAAATGATTGTTGTTGTTGTTGTTGTTGTTGTTGTTGTTGTTGTTTGTTGTTGTCATCGTCCCACCCGCGACCCACCCGCGACCCACCCCGCGACCCACCCGCGACCCAGCCCGCGACCCACCCGCGACCCACCTGCGACCCACCCGCGACCCACCCCGCGACCCACCCGCGACCCACCCCGCGACCCACCCGCGACCCATCCGCGACCGACCCCGCGACCCACCCTCAAGGGAGGAAAAACCACCAGGACCCGACAATAGACGTTTACTACACGGCCTTGGGCGTTGACTAAACAGCCCTGTCCTGTTCGATTCATTCCTTGTGGGCGTTTACTAAACGGCTTCGCTTGTCGGTGTGATTATTATGGGGTAAATTCTCTGCTCTCTACACCCGCGACCCACCCGCGACCCAACAACGACCCACCCGCGACCTACCCACATTGGTTTAACAAAAAATCGGCGCCTGCGGCGGGCTCGTTGTATAATTTGTGAAACTTTGGCGCCTACGGCGGGCTTCTCCATAGTCTCGCAAACTGCCGACGTCCCCACCGCCCCCTCACTCTGATCCGCATCTGCGGTGTGCTACGTATAGCTCAAACTTCTGGGATCCGCACGGGGGGTCTAGCGTGGATCCAGGAAATTCGCAAGGACGTCGGACAGATTAGGCTTCTGTAGTTTTTTTGCTCGAAATCACCACACCGCTGAGGGGCCCCCGAGGATACGCGCGAAGGGAATTAGATCCCGCATGCCAGGACCTGCTTGGCATAGGGACGGAAAGCGCGGGTTGCTTCTGCGAGGGCGCAAGGTCGCTGGCTGGTGTCTTGGAGCCCTGCTGGCATGAAGGCTTTGGCACGACGAGCAAGAACCAAGCAAGGAGCCCTGTGAGAATCAACGCATGTTGCATTTCCGGGCCTTCCTGGGGGCTATGTCGTTCCCATCCTACTTAACGACCACATCCCAGAAATAATTTCGAGCACCCGGAAAAGTGTCAAAAGAGTATCGAAACAGTGTCAACACAGTGTCGGGCGAGTGTCTCCCAGGGCCCGACACCGAAGGTATGGGTCGTCGTCACCCTCCTCCTCCACCTCCTCCACCTCCACCTCCTCCCCCCTCATCCAAAGACCCTCAGGGCCCCCCCAAATATGCCAGAACCTCTATCTAAAAGCACCTGGGGGCAAGTGAATGCATCCCTCCCCTTGTCCTCTCCATCTTGATCCTCCTCCTCCTCTTCCTCCTCCTCCTCCTCCTCCTCCTCCTCCTCCCCCTACTCCTCCTCCTCCTCCTCCTCCTCCTCCTCCTCCTCCTCCTCCTCCTCCTCCTCCTCCGCCTCCTCCTCCTCCTCCCCCTCCCCCTCCTCCTCCTCCTCCTCCTACCACACAGGGCTCTTACGTACCGACAAAATCAGAACGGTTTTTGTTAGCGGCCCCTGGCTGGGGGTATGGGGTGGGGGGGCTCCACACTCCTGGACACTTGTGTGACACGCTTATGGATGCCAGGTGAAGAAAATGAGGGCTGGGCGAGACAGGGTGAACAGGAAGGGAAGAAGAACGAGAGGGAGGGAATATGAGCATGAGTGAGAGAGAACGAGAAAAACATGAGTAGGAGAGTTGTGCTGAATACGGAGAAAGGGATGCGAGGATCTAGTTCCCAGGAAGGCGCTCGCGAACCTCCCAGCCGAACAAGCGGCGATCACACCGACTAACAACGAAACGAGGCTGCCCCCCCCCACCAGAACGAAAGAGGCAACCAGACCCATATCGTTGACATAATGGGATCTGGTGTCAGTATACGTCGATAGTTGCGCTCTTCCAAAAAAAGCAGTGCCACCACAATGAACGAACAAATCGTGGACGGCTACAAGGCTTGAAGCATCAAACCTGGCTTCATGCAATACCAACGAAAACCTGGTCTGGGTGCGTCGTTCTATCCGTGAATCTAGGCCGCACCACGCCTTCGAGGCGAACCTTTTGACCCCCCTTCCCTGGATAGTAAGCGCATGGGTAGGACTACCCTGCCCCCGTACGAATGTGATCGAACATCGGCGTTCGCCTCTCCCTTTCCGTCTCTGGCACGCGGGTGGCACGAAGCGGCGACAAACTGTTTTCTCATGGAGCCGGCGTCTGCTGCGGGTGCTCCTTAGCGACCCGTGCACCGACCCGTTCGGGCAGTCGCCTGAACGCCAGGGACGCCCGGGAAAAATGACACGCACGCGCACACATTGCCACTCCGGCGAGGCGGTCGGGAGAAAATCATCGTGCTCGATGTGCCTGGGCAGGAGTCGCGACCACACGCAGGGGTGACCATGGGCAAGATTGGCCTTTGGTGCGCGGCTGTGGGAGGGCCGCCAGCGGCGGGAAAGGACTGGAGCAGGAGGAGGAGGAGGAGGAGGAGGAGGAGGAGGAGCAGGAGCAGGAGGAGAATAGGAGCAGGAGGAGAATAGGAGGAGGAGGAGGAGGAGAGGAGAGGAGGAGGAGGAGAGGAGGAGGAGGGGAGGAGGAGAAGAGAGGAGAGGAGGAGGAGGAAGGAGATGGGGGGTCGAAGGGGGGGGGGGTGGAGAGAGGAGGAGGAGCGCGATTCCGCCTCGGGATTGGTTCTCGGGCCACGGGGGGGGCCTCCAGGTGGGTTGGGACGCGAGCACCCCCCCGGGAAGCGGTCGGGGCTTCTATGCCGCGGAGAAAAGAGGTCGGAGCGGCGGATGTCGGGGCCTGGCGGCCACGCGCCACGCGCAGGAGTGACGCTCTCGCCGGAGGTGGCCCCGGGCCCCGGGTGCGGGCCGGAATCGCAGCTCCTCCTCCTCCTCCTCCTCCTCCTCCTCCTCCTCTTCTCCTCCTTCTCCTCTTCTTCCTCCTCCTCTCCTCCTCCTCCTCCTCCTCCTCCTCCTCCTCCTATTCTCCTCCTGCTCCTATTCTCCTCCTGCTCCTGCTCCTGCTCCTGCTCCTGCTCCTGCTCCTGCTCCTGCTCCTGCTCCTGCTCCTCCTCCTCCTCCTCCTCCTCCTCCTCCTCCCCCTGCTCCTCCTCCTCCTCCTCTCGTCGGAACTCAGGAGAGCGCGGCCGTGCGCAACCCGCCCGGGTACCGCCCAGAGCCTGCGGGTGCGCCCTCAGGCCTCGGCCCACAGGGACCCGAGCAGCCCCCCGCTCCGCTCGAAAGCCGCCGGCGTCTCCTGGGTGCATGCCAGGCGCTGCTCGCCCGCCCAGGCGCTGGCGCAGGCCTCGATCCGCAGGCGCACGTCGTTCAGCAGCTCCTTGTAGTCGTTCGAGGCGCCCGCCTTGGGGTACTTCGTCCAGAAGCCGAGCGGGGGGCCGCCGTCCTCCCCGAAGGCCTTCTTGCGCGCCATGGAGTAGATCATCATGCCGCCCGCGGTGTGCGCCAGGTGGTGGTTGTACCAGTGGCAGAGGAAGCGGGGCGTGTCCTGCGACGCCAGCTCGCCCACGAAGGCGGCGTACTCGGCGGCGGCCTCGGATGGCGCAGGCACCTCGAGCCCCTCTCGGCTCGACATGTCCCCGATATCCTCCTGCAGCACCTCCACGCGCTCGAGCCCCGTGTCGCGCAGCTGCGCGCAGTCCTCGTTCGCGGCCACCGCGGCCTCGAACGACTCGTAGACGACCTTGCTGTCCACCAGGTACTGGAGCATGGATGCCTTCGTCACCGTGCGCTGCGACATCGGCACGCGCTTCTTCTCGGGCGCCTGCCCGTCGGCAGGAGCCTGGGCCCTGGTGTGGAGCTTCAAGGACTCCTTGCGCATGCAGGCCAGGATGGACGTGTTGCCCAAGAGCGGGCCAGAGCGCCGCTTCAGAGCCTTGGCCCAGGGGAACAGCACCTGGTCTACGAAGGTCTCGGTCCACTCCTGGCCGAAGAAGCGCGTAAACATGTTCACCGCGGGGTCGCGTGGCTTGTGCCAGGCATCGTAGCGCGTGTGCTGCCACCTCACCTCGCCAGGCCGGGACAGGGTGACGGCGGGCTTGGCCCTGTCATGGCCCTTTAGCATGGCGCTGTAGGCGTCGCAGATTTCTTTGAAGGCAGAAACCAAAGTTCCACCCGATGCAAGTTCAGACACCGGGGCTCGGCTGAAGAACAGCGCGGGGCTAAAGAATTCGGGGTCCTCGCCGTAGAACCTGGTGCTCGGCTTCGTGAGTAGCCCTTCGTGCTGCTCGTACTTGGCCACGATTGGCCCCAGCGTGGTCTCGCAGTATTGCCGGAGGTACTCTGGTTCCCTCGACAGGGGCGAGAAGTCCATGCCCACCAACAGCCCCCCAGGGAGGCGGATCAAGTCGATCCCCAACACTGGAAGCTCGAGGGCTGGGCTTGGATAGACGACCGCGTTGAACGCCTGCACCTGCAGAGGAATTGATGACTGCATAAAGATAAACTTTCGGGGCCCGGCGCCGATCCCAGACATCCGCGCGGACCTCAGAAAAATGATGCATTTGATTTTGGTTAAGCAGGGATCGACCGTCCCAGCCTTCCTATGGGCCTATCACGACGTTCGTTCAGAACTGACAAAGGTTTTCATAACGCACACCAGGATGTTCGACCATACAACCTGTGTATCAAACCAAGGCTGCCTCAGCCAGAAGCGTTCTGAGAGAAATTCGTGCAAACCCGCACATGTTATCAGATCGCGTCCTGGTGGGCCTATAGGCAAGTCAGGACGCTTCGCCGCTTGATTCTTCGAGCCTGGCTCCCAGCGTCCACCACCGTCATCCGCGCCCTTCGAACCACGGCTTCCGCGCCCGCGCCCTGGAAGAGCCTCGTGGCGACGCGCGTGGACCCCCCCTTGGGCAGCGTGGCCTCCTTGCTGAGCAGGTCCGCGTCCACGCTCCGCAGCTCCTCCAGCGGGCCGAGGCGGCCGCCCTCCAGGAGGGCCAGGAAGTGCTCCGCGAACTCCTGGAACGCGAAGTCGGGGTCGCCTGCCGTCGCCTATGAACGACGAACGATCAACAAGCACCCATACCCATAGGGGGGACGGAATGAGCTATGGGTGCGTGTTGTCGGATGGGGGTCCCCGCTCGAACGGGAGCCCCCTCAGGGGTCCGACAACCCGCACCCATATCCACAGCCAGTCCTTCTCCCTCCGACCTCCCTATGGGTATGGGTGTGTGCTGTTCGTTCGCCTATGGACATCAAGTGACCGATCCCGTCCCCACCCGGAGATTCTCACGTTACCAGTTCCAGCAGCGGTCGATACGGGGGGGGGGGGGGCGTCAGCGGTAGCGCGTGGGCGGGCTGCGGCACGTCGGGGCGGGGGATGCGGTGCGATCGCCATCGTGTGGCGCGAGCACCAGCATGTGGGAGGTGTCTAGGCCCACCCCTGCGCACGACGCCACCGTTGCCCAAGGGGGGGGGGGATGGCTCGGGCAACGACCGCTAGGCGCCAGGGGATTACAAAAGCATTATCTTCACCGATCGGCATCCCCACCGGCGTGGCCTTCGCCCCACTGGCCCACTGATCGCCATGAAGGAATGGGTCTGAGGAATGATGGTGTTGATGATGATTATGATGATGATCATCATCATGATTTTATGCTGACGATTATGATGATGCTGATGATGGTGCGGATGATGTTGATGATGACGATGCTGCTGCTGGTGATGATGATGCTGCTGGTGATGATGAGGATGATGAGGTTGATGATGTTGCTGATGCTGATGCTGGTGATTGCGATGATGATGATGATGATGATGATGATGGTGGTGGTGGTGATGATGGTGACGGTGATGATGATGACGCTGCTGCTGCTGCTGCTGCTGATGATGATGATGATGTTGATGATGCTGATGGTGTTGATGTTGATGCTGGTGCTGATGACGATGCTCTGCTGCTGCTCCTGGTGGTGCTGCTGCTGTTGTTGATGATGATAACGAGGAGGATGAGGAGGAGGAGGAGGAGGAGGAGGAAGAGGAGGAGGAGGAGGAGGAGGAGGAGGAGGAGGAGGAGGATGCGTTTCGTTCTGAGGGAAATCGGTCCTGCTGTTGTTCGGCGCCTCCAGACTCTCGAGGCCCTCCACGGGCCCCAAGCCTGTCAGAACACGAATCGGGTCAGAGAGCTTGCCCTGGGGGGCGGCCCTGTTCTCCACGAAACGGTTCCCCCCGCCTCGTTCGTGCCGAACGTACCATACCGCGTGGGGAGACATGCCTGTTCTTGCGGGTCGCGCGGGCCTTCTCCTCCTTCTCCTCCTCCTCCTCCTCCACCACCTCCGCCTCCTCCTCCTCCTCTTCCTCCTCCTCCTCCTCCTCCTCTCCTCCTCCGCCTCTGCTCCGCCTCCCGCCTCCGCCTTCGCGCCTCCTCTTCTTCTTCCTCCTCCTCCTCCTCCACCCCCCCCCCTCCCCCTCCTTCCATTCCTCCTCCTCCTCCTCCTCCTCCTCCTCCTCCTCGTACTTTTCCTCCTCCTCCCACCTCCACCTCCTCCTCCTCCTCCTCCTCCTCCTCCTCCTCCTCTCCCCCCCCCTTCCCCCTCCTTCCTCTCCTCCTCCTCCTCCTCCTTCTCATCCTCCGCCTGCTCGTACTCCTCCTCCTCTTCCTCCTCCGCCTCCGCCTCCGCCTCCGCCTTCGCCTCCTCCTCCTCCTCCTCCTCCTCCTCCTAAGGCATCTGGGTCAGGAGTGCCCGCACAGATGCCCAGGGCGACAGGCGCCCAGCTCCCACACCACCCACATGCCTCTCTTCAGAGACATCCCCCTCACATCTTACCTCGTTTCCGATGGCTTCTAGATGTCTCAGTGTGGGCTGCTGGCTCCTGCTCGTGCGCGTGATGGTCGGCAGCCGCCTTCGCGTACTCCAGTATAACCCCTTGCACGCGTCCAGCGGTGAGAGGCTCACCGCGATCGCACAGGCCTGCCGAGCCTACGACTTCGTGTGTCTGAACGGCACGACCGCCAAGGGCCATGGACGTGAGAGACCCTGGGAGGCCCGCTGGCGGAAGGCAGGAGATCACAACTGGTGTCTAGAGAGTGGGTGGGCTCGCGGGCCGTATACCAACAAGAGCGCGGGCTGCAGCATCCTCCTGGGGGCCAAGGTGAAGAAGGCCTCCGTGACGCACACTTGGACGCCCGCTGGGTCTCTGGCGGGGCGCGGGCTTGCGCTCCGCGCCAGGTGCTCCAGGTACGATCTCGGCGTCTGCTCGGCCTACTACCCACCGCCGCCTGTCAAGGGCGGCCAGGACGTCTACCGCCGCACCTGCGACGCGCTCACGGATTGGCTCCGCTCGCTGCCCTACCTCAGCTCCAAGCGGGTCCTCCCAATCTTCTGCATCGACCTGAACTCGGGGCTCGGACTACACCAGCTCGACGGCGACCCCCAGTGGCGACCCACTACTTCCGACGTCAGCGGCCCGCTGGCGCTGGACAAGCAGCGCTACGCCGCGACCAGCATCCTGCCCCTCATGGAGGAGCTTGGCATGGTGGCGGTCAACAGTTACATAGGCCTGGGCCCGACGTACTTTGGCTCGACGACGGCCTCGCAGATCGATTTCATATTCGTGCCCAAGGCCTGCCTGGGCGACATCACCTCGGCGGGGCCGCTTCGTCGATTGGGTAGAGAGCTGCAGGTCATCGCCACCCAGCCGCTCTTGGACCAACAGCGGGCTCTCCGACTCCAGCTCAGCGACGACCACTTCTCGGACGGCGCCGACGGCGCGCTGGCCCTCCTCTCCGTGCAGTGGCAGCTCCGACGCCACACCAAGTGGCTCCGCTCGGCCCGCAGACAGTACTGGGCTACGTGGCGAATCGACACAGTCGACGAGCTCAACCAGGCCCGACGTCATGGACGCAGCGCCGAGGTGGCCCGCCTCTCCCGACTTCTTGCTGGCACAGGCGTGGGCCCCCGCAAGAGAGACTACCGACGGGCGCCTGTGGCCCTCCCCACTGGGGAGGAGTTGGCCGAGCGCTGGTCGCTGCCGGCTGGCGAAGGGGGCATGGCGGCCACCCACATCGACTGGGTCCAGCAGGCCGAGGACTACGTTTACCACGACGTCACGGGCCAGGAGGCGCAGCAGTTCATCGCCCCGTGGACCGAGGAGGGCCTGAGCTGGGCCAAGCGCCGTCTTAGCGAGCTTCGCGATTGGCTACGACGGGCTCCCAAGCGTCGTGCTTGCCCTCCGTGGTCGGTCCCGCTGGAACTATGGTGGATGCTGCTTCACCCGTACCGCCGCGTGTCCAGGCGCTACCACGGAGTTGGCTACGAGACACCGCAGATCGACCAGGAGCACACGTGGCGTTTCTTGGTGATCTTCCTCCACAGGCTCCGACGTTCTGGCCAGGTCCCGCTCGTGTGGCATTTGAGCCAAGGAGTGGCGCTCACCTGGAAGAGAGTCATTCACCTCCTCGACCCTTTCGGCAAGGGCTTCATGGCCACGGCTATGGACCCACACGAGCTCCAGGACGAACCGCTTTTCGCTCATGGCTGCATACCTCATCGGCGCAGAGAGACGGCCATACTGGGCCAGCAGCTGTGTACATGGAAGCTGCGCTCCCTCGGCCTCAATCACGTCACCGACCTCAAGGACATCACCAACGCCTTCGCGTCCACCAACTGGGACAGCCTCGCAGACGCCAATCAGAGCATCATGAAGGACGACCATGTTTCGTTCGGCCGCCAGCGTTTCCGCTTTGCTGCCGTGATGTTCGGCGACCTCTGCGTGCCCCCCAGCGTCGGGGCTCTCATTGGCGACCCGTGGGCGGTGAAAGTCTTTGTGCGGGACATCAGCACCGTCTTTGCGAAGGTGCAGGAACAGTTTGCAGAGTTTGGCTCCGAGACGGCTACCTGGTGCCAGCTCACGCTCAATTTTGACGGTGAGGAGGTTCTTCTTGACTTGGCTTTTCACTCATACGTAGATGACGCCATTCGGAAGATCGTGGTGCCGCCCGACCAGGCCACGGCCGCGGAGCTCGCGCGGTGGTCCCGAGCATACGACTTGCTTCTTTCTGCTGAGCTCCGACGCCACGGCTACGCGCTCAACCCAGCCAAGAACGTCAGCCTCTTGTCCTTCGTGGGCACGGGGCTACATGCACGGCGGCGTGAAGTGGCGGAAAAAAAGGTTCTTCTTGCAGGGGCCCCAGCAGACTCGACCCGACATCTTGGAGGCCAGGTCATGGGTAACTGTTCATTTCGGGCCGAGCTATCGGCCCGCCTGGCGGCCATCTCGGCGGGTTTCTTCTCCATGGGAAAGTATTGGTACGCTCGGAGGATCGCCTACACCGGGCGACGAGCCGTGTTCCTGGCCAGGGTCGTGGGCCCTGCGTGCTCCGCCTGCGAGGCCTTCTTGCCGTCCCCCAGCCAGATTGACCAGCTCACGGCGCGGGTCGTCTTCTTCGGGCGCAAAGCTATGAGGGGTGCCGCGACGTCTTGGGAGGGGGGCCACGCTCGTTCTGTCCCTTCCGAGGCGGTCTTGAGGTATTGGCGGGTCCCTCCTCTCGAGATCGAGTTCCGTGTCAGACGTCTGCGGTGGTACCAGCAATGGGCTCGGGAGCCCGCGCGACATCTAGGCGAGTGGGCCCCCCTCTTCGGGGACATGAACATCGAGAAAATGCGAGGCCTCCGAACCCTTACACCCGAGGGCCATATCACGGAGACGGCGAACCCCTGGGCCATCCAGTACGTCAGGGACTTCGAGGCGCTTCGGAGGACGTCTGTGGACACTGAGGAGGATATGCGTTCCTGGTCAGGAGCCCCTTTGGAGTTTCTCGAGGAGGGGGACTTGCGGGACTGGTTCACGGAGCTGGACCCCTCGGTCGTCAGGGCCGCGTGGCTCTCGGTCAGCATCCCTCCTGTAGGCACTTCTGGTCCCCATCAAGAGGCACCACCTGAGATCCCCGCTGGACAAGGTGAGGGCTTTCGCTGCTCCATCGGGAACTGCGCCAAATGGTTCCTAACGAAACGTCAGTGGCTGGTTCACGTTCGGGCCGCTCATGGTTACAAAACCCTGTTGGCTGAGGCTGTCCAGGGCGCTTCGTGCTTCGTGTGTGGCAGCAGGTTCCAGTCTCGCAACTCGGCTTACAACCACGTGCTGGACTCGTTCGCTTCGGGCTTCTGCAAGGTTCAGCTCAGTACCACTCTCGAGCTCGCCCCGCCGACAGGCCCATTCCGTTGCCGACTATGTGAGGCTCAAGTTCTTTCCGAGCCTGCTCTCCACCTCCATACGCGCATCCATTTCGAGGACCTCCCGCTCGTGCTTGGAGGTGATGGATCTCGAC
>CAUYUJ010004947.1:422500-460000 GCA_963575745.1 Prorocentrum cordatum | reverse complement strand
AACACAAACACGCGCAGAACTCACCTCGGAAAAAAGGGGGCCTGGGCAGGGGTCCTGCAGCTTCTTGAGATACTTGCCGACGACACCACAACTCGCAGATCCCCGGGGAATCCCAGCATAAAAGGCAGCAGGCCCAAGACAAATGGAGTGGAACGACGCATTGAACGAAGCCTCCGTCATCGGCCCTGTTGAGGCACACAAGACACCGTACAGCATGAGCACCATCTGCATAGAAATCGTGTTGCGATTGAAAGCCGAGGGATACGCCATCTTCTTTGCGGAACACGGCGGGCCAGATGGCCCGCAGCTCTGTGCAGGCGCACCGCCCTTGAGGCGAGGGAGCTCATGAACTTCGCCTTGTCGACCGCCTCCTTCAGCACGCCAGCGTGGAAGTCGGCCACCACGTCGGCGACCTCACCCCCGTGGCACCGCAGTAGGCGAAGAGGTCGGCCCTCGGCGACCTTACCCCTGTGGTACCGCAGCAGGCGAAGAGGTCGGCCCAGGCGCTACCGAGCGAGTGGGCTGCGCTGCTGCCTCTCAACAGAAAATGTGTCAAATCCTTGTGGCGCGGGGTCCACAAAAAGCCTAGGTCCTCTCCACGTCGCCCGCACAGAGGGTGAAACATAAAGTCCAGGTGCCAACATATCGACTGCCCACTTTGGCCCCGCTGCTGTCCCATGCTTGTCCTTCGCGGACAAGAAAGAGAAAGCCGGAACCGATGAGGCCTGGCCTGCGCATGGTGCCCGGACCTCACAGGCCAGCAGATCGTTCAGCGTGAGGGACTGACTGAAAACGCTTAGGTAGTCTGCCATAGATCGCACGAACTGGCCAGCCTGAGCCTGGGTTGATTTGTTCCACTGCCCAGCAAGCGTGGGAAACATTAGGATGAGAACTGTTAAGACTTGAGCCGTCTGGGTACACCACTGGGGTCCATGGTGCATCGGCATCCCCCCGCCTGAGCGTGGGCACGTCGTTTGAGGGCGGGGATGGACGTCCTGGCTCGGCCGGAAAGGAGTAGGTCAGCTCGAAACTCTCGGCGTCCATGACGTTGGCCACCGCTTCTTACTGCTCCCTCCTACTCTCGACGATGAAGTCGGGAAGGGCTTAGGCACGAACTCGCTTTGCTGCGTCAGGGTGTCGCATGCATTCCACTGATGGCTGAAAGTGGCACGTTCAGCTCAGCAACTGTGGCATCGCCTCGTCCACCCCCGAGTCTGGGCATACCAAGGCTCCTGACTACAACTTGCGGGGCGCACCTCGTTGGGGCCCTGCCGGCGCGCGAAGAACAGATCGGCGCGTCGCGCGACGCCACATCTTTTCGTCGCTACTCCTGAAATCACCCCAGTGCGACCCTACCTAGAAGTTGGATCCCCTAGGAAAGCAGCATTCGTTGCTATGCTATGCTATGCTATGCTATGCTATGCCATGCTATGCTGCGCTATGCTATGCTATGCTATGCTGCGCTATGCTATACTATGCTATGCTACGATATACTGCGCTGTGCTATGCTATGCTATGCCGGGCTCTGCTATGGTATGCCGTGCTGCGCTATGTTATGCTACGCTATGCTTTGCTCTGCTGTGCTCTGCTATGCTAAATATCAGCAAAGCTAAGATGAAGGTAAGCTAAACTAAGATAAACCTGAGCTGAGATGAAGCTAGCTAAGCTAAACTGAAATACGCTAAGCTAAGATGAGATAAGCAACGCTAAGCTAAGGGGACGCAGCTGGGGGAACCGCGAGGCGGATCCTGGGGGAACCGCCCGGGGCGCTTTGCACTGCCCGGCCCCTTTAAGCCCACAGAGTAAGAACCCTTCTAGGCAGAGCCTAGGTAGGGAAAAAAGTGAATAAGATTTCTTGCCGTCTGCCAACGGTACAAGGACCCGACCATGTGTATCTCCACGTCCCGAGGAGCCACTGTTTTGAGTTGGGTGATTAAGCCGAGGTCCTCAATGAGCGTGTGAGGACTGGCGATCTGCCAGGTGATGCAAATACGCGCGAGCCTGACTGAAGCCACCGTGCCTTTGCCCGACTTGAAACTAGGATCTCGAGCGCGCTGCTCCGCGCCCTGCTAGGCGCAAAATAATTCAAACACCTGGGCCCTTCCGCCCCACTCGAAAGAGGCGCAGCGTTGGACCAGCAAGATGAAACAACTCAAAAAACGGATCAGATCGATCATCGCGCAGAGTCGCAGGGTAGAGCGTGAGTGAAACGTTGCGGGGGGCAAAAAAACATGTCTCCTAAGAATGCACGTAGTTGCTTGAGCACAGTGGCCGACTTCCCGTTGACTCCCGCACCGTGGCCCGCCGCGGGCAATAAGCCCGTTCTCCAGAACACCGAGACCTTATCGTGCACAGCTCCCCGATGCTTCCAGCCGCGCCCTTTCCTAGCTAGGAGCTCATTGATGCGCCTCTTCTCCCGGGCCCTGGGCGAGATTCCGGATGGCTTCCTTGGGCGCAGCTTCAAGACGCGGCCCCCCGATTGGAACCCTCAGATGGTCACGATGGTAGTGGCCACGAAACCGGACTTGGACCCCTGGGCGACGAGCCCGACGGGGATCATGTCGAACGTGAAGTTGCACGCGTATGCGTGCAACTCGGGCGCGACACGCATCTCTGCACCATGCCACTGAAATGTGATATCACCCAGGAGCACGCGTGCCGTGATGTTCTTGCGCAGCATGCACCCCCTTATCGACCACCCTGCACAGCGCCAGCATGAGTATCATCGTAGCGCAATCGTAATGTGCCACGCGAGTGTCGCTGACATTGTGGAAGGCGCGCATGACCCGAGGTATCATTTGCGTCTGTAAAAACATCTGGATGAGCCTCATGGCATCCCGCAGCGTGGGTACCGTGGAGGATAGCAGGCCACAGGAGTTCCCGTAACACTTGAACATGTCGAGGAATATGGTGACAAGCTGTTCCTTTCTAAGATCTGTCAGCGAATAAACTGAATTCGAACGCGGCGTCGTTAAACGACCTGCCTACAACCGATCTCCAGAGACAAGGATGAGCGTGATCTGTCTTCCACTGCACGCAGAGAGGCCTTCTGGCTATGTCCCAGATTCGCGGAAGAGTGCTGATCAGCGCGATGGGCCGGGCCGGATGATCCCACTCGGCTTGGGCGACGTGCGCAGCTCGGTGAACAACTGGCCTCGAGGCCAGTGCCGCCGCCCCTCGCGCTTTGCGCGGAGATGCCCCAGCGCGCGAAGTGCCCGGTCGCTGGGGAACCAGAGCTGGCGAGAAGAAATCCGCGCCTGGCCCCAGCCCGCGCGGCGAGGGGACGATGGGGCAACGTGGCGGCGGAAATCGCTGGCATCGAGGGCGGAAAGTTGGGGCCGCCCCATATATCTGACAGATCTTTGGCCATATATTCAATTCCATCTTAGCAGGGTCGCGAGGTGCCGCGCAATAAATTGCGTCCAAGGTGTCTGGAGTTCATGCAAATAGGTAGACTTGCGAGCTGCTCGACCCCCCCCCCCCTACCGAAGGACTCGTTTGCCCGCTGCTGCCGCGCTTCCTCAATCTCCTGCTCGAGCTGCTTCTTGCGGGCGGCTGCGTGCTCCAAGGTCTCCTCCAGCTGCTGGTCGAGTGTCGGGTGATAAGCGCGTCAATAAACCACCCGCGAAGAAATCAGTCGTCGCCGTATTCAAATACATGCGAATCTCAGCAGCCCCGCCAACCTGCGAAGAAAGAGCAGCGCCATCCAAAAATTGACGTCCCAGTCGGTCCAGGCCAGTCTGCTCGCGGGCCTTCTTCCTGCCCGCCTTCGAGGGCGCTCGAACGACAGGTGATCCTAACCCATGCATTTTCAGACCCGCCGTCGGGTAAAGATGGGCAAGAGGGGGGGGGGGGGCCTCGAGCTGCGAGCGCCCGAGGAACCTAATGCCGCATCGCGACGCATCTTCGCCCGGTCAATAGCTCCACGGAGTTCCAAGCGCCGGCGTTTGTTCCATGCTAGCACGAATCCGCGTTGACAGCGACGCGAACACAAGTGCCATCCGACGAATGCGGTTCGTCGGGAGGTCGGCCCCCGTCGACTGGTGGGGCTCCGCGTTGAAGCTGCGACAGGACTCGGCCTTCGGCTGGTACTGGATGAGCTCCGCACGGCCTCCCTCCGCGAGCGCGAGATGCGGCCGCGCTCGCTCGCCCGCGAGGTCACGTCGACCTGGCGTCGCGACCTCGATCGAGTTGAGAACAGCCGCGCCTTGGAGAGCGCGTCGCTGTCGTTCGCCGCGAGCGCCAACCGCGTCCCGGTTGCAGGGGCATCTGGAACAGCCCAGTTGATCCCCAGGAGGTACCGGCTTAGCTTCAACATATTAATGCACCAAAGAGTCTGTTCCTGAGTATGGAAATCCAAGGCCGCGGAGAGATGTGGACGGGCGCTCATTTCCCCATTGGCCATCGGCCGTCGAGCGCGACGCAGTACACAAACATCTCAGATAAATAAACCGATCCGAGTGCCCGGAGGCTCTGCCAGCACGTGGCCATTCGAGTTGAGGTGGCCAGGCCGCGGATGGCATGAAGCAAATCGGCATCCCTGGGATTGTCTCGCCCCAAATTGAACTCGCCTCCGAGAACCCATCGCGTCGCGGCTGCGCGAGCAGCCAACGCCCGCGAGATCTCCGCGTTGCAGGGCGACGGCCCCCCCCCATACAGGCGCATGGAGTGCGCCACGACGCCGCCGAGCCAGACCCCAGTGGATCGTCGCGGCCACGAGCCGTCCAGGGACCAGCGCTGTGTTCTGCGTATCAGGCGCCGCTGTAATGGACGCCATCGCTGGGACTCGAACTGCCGCCCCCGCTGACGTTCCACCAGCATCTGTCGCATCTGCAGGACACCAGACCGACGTCTACCGAGCGCCGCCACGTCGTGCTGCGCCTCGGGAAGCTTTTCGGCAACGCGATGGCGTTCCTGCGTGCAAAGAACTTGTCCGTGGCACGCTGGAAGATGCTTTTTCAGCTGCATCATGGCCGAACAAGTGAATGCGATCGTGAATCGCGCGGGCCAGTATTGCCACCAAGATATTATAGGAAGCCCCGAACGAGAATATATGCTGGCGGCATCGCCGCTGTGCGCGCCTTCTTGCTGAACGGCCCGATGCCTGCGGCAGTCCTCTTGGCTGCCTCGCGCATCTCCTCATCATCGACGGGCGCAGCCACACCTGCACGCTGGAGGAAATCGCGCAGCGTGTCGGTGTCCTCGGCGCCCGCGGGGGTGACGAGCGTCGGCTGCGAACCTGTCGAAGCCGTCGGAGTGCCAGGGGCGGCGTGACCCGCGAAAGGAGGAGGGGCCTGAGGATCTCCGGCAGCGCCAGCAAGGTCTTCGGCAGCACAAACAGACTGCCCAGCGTTCGCAGGCGACACAGTAGGAGAGACATGCGCCCTCACGTCGACCTCGCGCATGGCCTTGAGGACGTTGGACAGCTGCGACGCGAGCGTCTGGGCCTCAGCCTCCTGCGCGCCCTTCGCCTTGAGGAGCGCGCCCAAGCTCTCGACGCCCAGACCCAGCGCGTGGATGGTGGCTCCGAGACTTCTTCGCTCTGCAGGAAGCTGCGGGGACGATGAAAGGACCTGCTGCACCTCAACCTCCTTCGCCACACTGTGCTTCTGAGTGGGAGCCAGAGCTGGCTCAGCCTCCGCGAACTCCTCCTGGGCCTGCTCGACCTTGTGCTTGACAGCCTGGATCGCCTCTTCCTGGCGACTACGTTTGAGCCCCAGCTGCTCGAGTTGATCGACGGCGTTTGGGGCTGCGGCTTTCTGATCTTGGCCATGCGGCACGGTGGCGTTCACAATGAGACCGTTGCTGGTACTCGAACTTTGTCCGCTCACTACGAAGAAGAATTCGGAGCATCGCTTCCGCCACCGCCAGCTCTTGCGTGGCCTCGGCATACGCGTCAGCCGCAGCAGGCGGCCCATCGTCGACCTCCATGTCCGTCGCCTTCGCGGGTGCCACGGCAGCGTCCACCTTGGCCTGGAGGCCATTGAACTTCTTCTGGGGCTCCTTCTCTCTAGCCGACATGGCGGCCGAAACTGCAGGAGGCCGTGTAGTGGTAGAGAACGGAATGGGCGTCGCGGCCTTGTTGCCGTGGAAGGCTGCGTCCTTGCTGCAGTCGCATGGCCCACACTTGGAAGACGTGGGTTGGTTGAGCCAACGCCCACATTTCCGGAGCCATGTTTGCGGGCCTTCCAGCCGTCGTTGCTTCGTTCCGCACATCTCTAACAGCAGCTGACGATTTGCGGACACCTGAAACACAAGCTAACGCACAGCTTTGCCGTGGTGTAACAGGATGTGTCACGTGGGGCGGACCACGCAACACTCGGCTTGGAGCGGACCAGGCGAGACACGGCAACAAACCGCGGACTAGCAGCATCGACTTGTTTCCCTGGGGAGCTAGAGACCCCTTGAACCAAAAATGGCTACGGAAGGGGAGGAGGAGGAGGAGGAGGAGGAGGAGGAGGAGGAGGAGGAGGAGAGAGGAGGAGCAGGAGGAGGAGGAGGACGGAAGGAGGAGGAGGAGGAGGAGGAGAGGAGGAGGAGGAGGAGGAGGGGAGGGGGAGGCAAGGAGGGGAGGAGGAGCAGGAGGACGGAAGGAGGGGGGCGGGGCGGAGGAGGGAGGAGGAGAGGAGGAGGGGGGAGGAGGAGGGGAGAGGAGGAGCCCCCTGGCCGCCGCGCGCCGCCGAGCGCCGCGCGGGCGGCCGCGCGCCGCGCGCGCGGGCCCCTGGCGCCGGCCGCGGCGGCAACTGCCGCGGCCGCCGCAAGAGCTCCTGGCCGCGCAGCGCCAGGGGGGTCCCCGACCTCCGACGGACCCAGACCCGCTCGGGGCACGAAACGTTCACGGCGGGAGGCTCTTCGCTATCATCTTCGGCCTCCGGGGGCCGATGCCGGGCCTCGGGGCCGTCACAGAGACGGCGCAGGGCGGAGCACAGGTCCCGGGGAGGGGCTCGATCCCCCTGGAGGTCGACATGTAGGAGCAAATCGTGACGTCGGGGGTCTGGATATGAGGCAGCCAAGGCGCAGTCCAGGAGGTGAAATCACACACAGACACAACGAATCCGCGACTCCCATGAAAATACTGGCAGATATAAGGAGTGGGGGGGGAGCCGAAAACCCAGAAAACATAGGAAAATATGGGGGATCCTTGGATCTGTGTGTATCTATTTGTGTGTCCCTGTGGCCCTTCAGCATTTCTGGTAGTGGTTTTCGGCGTCTGGGGTTTTTCGCCAGGCCCCCGGGCCGTGAACACACGATCCGGGACGAGTAGCCGTTCCCTGGGAACTGGTCCGAAGCTCCAGGGAACCCGCAATGAAAACATCGAAACTATAGGAAGAAGAAAAACCGCCATAAACATAAACTTTTGGCGCTCCGCGCGGATTTCCTGGATCCGCTCCGGACCCCCCTCCCGGGCGCGCGGAGCGCGCCAAAGGCGCTGGAGGCGCCGCCGAGGGGACCCAGCGCGGATCCAAGAAATCCGCGCGGAGGCCCAAAAGTTTATGTTTATGACGTTTTTCTTCTTCGAGAAACATCGGAGGTCTGGATTCGCAGACGCTCTCTCTGGGGACCTTCCTGGAACCGCTCGCTCCACGCATACGTCCGCCCACTCGAGGCGAACTCGAGCCGAGCTGGCGTCGGGCTCGTGTCGCACAGGTCTTCGAAGCAGAGTCGCACAGGTCCGCTGGGCAGCCCCCAGGAGGTATCGCAACGGGCCCCAGGACACACAAATAAATACACACAAATAAAAATATTCTCCATATTTTCCCATATTTTCTGGGTGTCTGTCTCCCCGCCCACTTCCCATATTTTCCCATATTTTCTGGGAAATCGAGGATTAATTGTGTCTGTGTGTTTTTTCCTCTCCTGAAAGACGGGCATCTGACGAGGGGGGTGGCCTACCTCGGCCGCGGGCCTACGGCCGCGGAGGGCCGCCCCAGGACCCCCGGGACGCCCCCCCCGAGCCTCCCAGAACGCCCCGAGATCGTCCAGAGGCCTCCTCGACCCCAGGTTCTCGAAGCCAGGTCCTCTAGAGAGCCCCGAAGCCCGACGTCGTGCTGCTTTCATGGCGCGGGCTCCCGGAGGTCTCGACGCCTTCCCGGGGGCCGGTTTCTCATCCCGAGTCGTTCCTTGACGGCGCTGAGGCCCAGTGGAGGTCGAAAACGTAAGAAACGCTCCGTCGTGACTTTTCCCTAGAGAACAAATAATCCACCCTCATAATGAGCAACCTGACAAGCCAGGCCGTTTTGTAAACGCAAGCAGGGAAGAAGTCGAACAGGGCCCGGCTGTTTGCCAAACGCCCAGGGCCGTGTAGCAATCGCCAATTATCAGAATCAGGGTCGGGGTGGTTCTTCCTCCCTTGACTCCCCCCCCCCAGTGGTGACCCCCGCCCCCCTTTCGGGTGGTCGCCAGCGGGGGCCGGTGAAAACGGGAGGTGAAGAAACGTACGCCTCTTGTCCACCTCATGGGCCCGCGGTGGCAGCCATGGGGCCATCTGGGATACCCCCGGTACCCCCCGCGCATACAGTCATCGGCCTGACCTGAGGAACGGTACATAAGGAACGAAGCTCCTTCTTCCAAGGAGTAACGCGTGGGGAACGATGAACAAATAATGCATAACGCATAGGGAACGATGGCTAACGCATGCAAGCCTAAGGAACGACCGGGCCCCTTTTGAAAAGTAAGTGTTCCTTCTTCAAGCCGCTCACTCTATTGCCTCCCGCTGCCGCTCGCCCGACCCTTCCCAGACATCGGACGACCAGATTCTGCCAGAGCGCGGCCCCTATGAGCCCCCCTTCCCTGGGGGGCAGCCTTTCGCGCACCGCATCCACTGTTGAGGGTAGACCCCGAAAGCAGCCCCCGGAGGAGAAAAAACAACGGGATCCCTGCGACCCGACGTCGCGAAAACGTTCAACTTCGCGAAAAATCGCAACCAGAGCCCTCGACACCATCTTTCTGTGAGCAGGTCGGGCCTGTCCCCCTACAGGGGGATTTTGGACGAAGCATGGAGAAAAAAAACCCAACAACACACCAAACATTTTCAAACATAGTACAAAAAATCGTCCCCAGACTATTGCTTGACTATTTTTTATAATCGTCCTCCTGTAGAGGGACAGGCCCGACGTAATTCTGCGACAGCTTTCGACCCGGATCGATCTGTGATGGTGCCGGGGCGGGAAGCCCCGCGAAAACGCTCATTGTGGAAGAGAGCTGCTGCTCCCAGATGTCAGGGATCGGAGAAGAGCGCATCCTCGCAGACCTTCGGGGGCGTCCAAGAGTGAAGGGGCCCTGGGACACTCAAATACATAGACACAAAGAACAGGATTCCCAATCTTTTCAAATATTTTCTGGGTTTTTGTCTTCCCGCCCGCTTCCAATCTTTTCCCGTATCTTCCCAGGGATCGACAATTAATTGCGTCTGTGTGTTAACATTCTCCCCTCCTGAAGACCTTCGGGGGCGTCCAAGAGGGGGGCGTCCAAAAGGGGAGTTCGCAACTCGTGGCCCGAGGCACGAGCGCGGACGAGGCAGGGACCACAAAGACTGCTTGGCATAGTAAGATGGGCGTGACTTCCGGGCGGCGTTCTGACCAGGATCTCGGAGCGAGTCCAGCTGTGGCGACGAGGGCCTCCCGGGAAGCCGAACAAGAGGAAAACAAGGCAAGAGTGACGGCGTTCGGCGACGAGCCTAGGGAGGAAAGTGAGAAGGGGCGGGCCTTCTCAGAAGGCTCGGAGGTCCCCCGGCCTTGTGGCAAGTTTTCTAAGGCGCCCCCGAGGGCGCCAGCAACCTCTCCGAAGGCGCGAGGGCTTCTGAGAAGTCACGCCACCCTCTGGGACGGCCATCTCCATCTCACTTCCCCCCCCCGCTCGCCGCCCGGGTACGGTGGGGGCAATTTTTTCTTTATCTATGTGGGCGCCGAGCGGGCTCGGCGGTTTCATGCATAAATCCTCCAATCAGCGCACGGCGAGCCCCGCCGCGCGGCGTGCGCGGGCGGCCGCCGACCCCGCGGCTCTCTCGCGCCCGCGGGCCGCCGCAGCAACTGCGAAGCCGCGGGCGCAGAGGGCGCCCTCGAGCCCTGGGCGGACCTGCCGCGGCTCTTCGGCCTCCGCCCGCGGGGCCGCCGCGACCAGGCGCCGCGGCGCCGCGGCGCGCGGCGGCGCTGCCGCCTGGCCCCCATCGCCAGCCGCAGGTGGCGGGGGCGGGGCGGCCGCAGGCTGCCGCTGCGAAGGCACGGGCGCCGCCGCGAGCGCCTGCTCCTCCGCCCCGTGGCCCAGCCTGGCCTGGAGCGCCGTCGCCCAGCACAGGCGCGCGCACTCCATCGGCAGGGCCAGCGGCGCGAACGGATCCTTGGACGCAGGCAGGGTGCCCCGTGCGAAGTCCGTCCGCGCCTGGGCTCGGGAGCCCCTCAGGGACGTGGGCTGCCCAGCCGCCGCGCTGGCCCCACACGGCATGGCCAGGCCGCGACGCGCGCACCTGGGGGGGCGGCAGCACCCCCAGCACGCTGAGCAGACCAGGGGGGGCTCGGAGCCGTTGCCCTCGACGCGCGACCCCCGTATGAGGTGGCCGTGGACCCTCAATCCCGCTGGACGGGCCGCATCAGCCGCCACCTCAGGGGCTGGGCCGCTGCAAGCCGCCGCTGCCGCCGCCCGCCGCGGGCTGGGCGCGGGCGCCGAGGCCTCGCGGCGCCTCGACTGCTCCCGCACCCTGCGCTGGGGTGCTCGGCGCAGCACCTCCGCGGGCCTATCGGCCGAGGCGGGGCGGCGCCTCGCGGGCGACGGCCGCGAGCAGGAAGCGGCCGCTGCCGCCGCTGCTGCCAGGGCCGCCGCCGTGGCGAGGAGGGGGCCGCCGTGAGCCGCCGCGGCCTGCGCCTCGCCGTCGCCAACGTCAGCCTCCGCGACGGGCATCTGCATGTTGCCAGCCGCTGACACGACAGGCCCGCGCACCTCCGCGTCGTGCAACTTCCCGAACTCGCCGCGCCCCTGGGACTGCGACTTCGGTGGGCTGAATCCACCTGTCCCAGGGGCGGGCTCCGCCGCGGCGGCGTGCAGGAAGCCGACCTCGCCGTCGAACTCTGCCACCAACTCGGCAGCTCGCAGCAAGTCGGCGGGGCTGCGACCTTGCCTCCAGCCCCCCCAGGCAGGGCACCTGTGGTGGCGGCGGGCCAGGGTCCCGCTCTCCTCGCCACGGAGCTGGCACAGAGTCGCAGGCCTGGCGTCGTACTCCTGGACCGCTGCCTCCTTCCTGTCCTTCTCCTTGGCCTTCTCCGCAAAGAGGGCGGAGGAGTACCGCAGGGCGAAGCAGCAGCCGAACTCATCCTGCTGGTAGTCGCCGTCGCCGTGGAGGCCCCTGTGTGACGCCAACGCTCTATCGATCGCCCGCAGGAAGGCCTGCCCTTGCACAGTGGGCACCTGGGTCACCTCTTTCAGCGAGACGAGCTTCTTGTCTTCGAACGCGGTGCTGCCCGCCTGCTCGAACTTGTGCCCCAAGCTCCTGGCCACCTGCACCAGGTGCTTCATGTAGCCTACGTGCCCCACAGGGGGTGAGCAGCCCGCAGCAGCCGCTCTGAGCTGTCTGGCGATCCTCCCGAGGCGGAGGCGGCAACTGGTGAGGGGGCTGAGCTTCCTGACCGCCTTCCTGCGCTGCTGGTCCGCCAGCTTCTTCTTGACAGAGCGGGGTCCTTTGGCCCTGCCCGGGTACCACTCACCCTCGGAGATGCCGAACTGGCCGGTCAGGTGGAGCTCCGCGGTCTCGACGGACTCCTTGAGCCTCCTGAACGGGAGCTCGAGGTAGGCGCTGACCTCCGTGACCGCGAGATCACCGAAGGCCACCCTTCGGGCCAGGATGCGGGCACTGTGCCGGTGCCCGTCGTGGTCGGTCGCCGCCACGCCCCAGGTCGTTGACTCCAGCACTCCGACGCCCTCCGAGCCCGCCTGCGCCGCTTGCCCCGTGCTGTGGACGCTGCCGAAGGCGGCGCTGAAGCTGTTACTCCTGGCCCAGCAGCAGGCGTTGGCCGCCTTCTGGCTATAAGCGCATCGCCTCTCCTGCGCCAGGATGACGTCGTCACCTCCTCCATCCTGGGTCCGCTCCATCTCCACCTTCTTCTCTGACCAGGTCGAGACGTTCAGCGTGACGAAGCTAGTTGGCTTCGGTCCCGTAGGCCTGATTTGCTTGGCCAGCTGGAGGGGCTTGGCCTGCGGTCGCCCAGGCTGAGGCTGGGCCGCAGGCTGCTCGGTTGCCGCGGCGGCCGCGGGGCCGCCAGGCGGGCGGCTGCTCGCCGCCTTGGGGCTCCGAACCTCAGGGGGTCTCACTCCCTCGCCCGTAGCCTCGTCCACTTGAATTGGGTACCCGCTATGGCATGTGGGCCCCTGGCTAGGCTGAGGACTGCCAGTCCTTCGGTCGGGCCCAGCCAAACCAGCCGCAGCGCTTGGCTCTGTCCTGCTGCTGAGCGCCTCGAACTTGGTGTCGTGGCGCACGACGCCGAAGCGCCGTTCCTGGCGCAGCAGCGGCACAATGAAGGGAAGTTCGACCCAGGCGTCGGTCGCCCCGTTGGCCGCCTTGTAGGCTGGCAGGCCGCCGCCCGGCGCCGCCGCCGCCTCTGAGCGGCTGGGCGCCGCCGCCTCTGCCCCCTCAGCCCCAACAGGGGCGGGCGGCGCCGCGCTGTCGGGGCCGCCGCCTGGCAGCAGGGTGCTACGCGCGGGCCAGGCCGCTGCCCGCAGCAGCGCCAGCAGGAGGTGGAGGGGCCGCCGCAGCGGCCTTCTGGTCGGCAGCGCGCTGGCGGGCCGCCTCGTCTGCCGCTCGGCTCTCCATCGCTGCCGCTGGGGGAGTCCCAGCTCCAGGCGCAGCGTCTGCGGCGGGGGCGGCGGGGGCAGCAGGGGCGGCCGCCTGCCCTGCAGGCTGCGGCGGGGCGCCCGCGCCCTGCACGGGGGTGCCAGGGGCCACGGCTGCCGCAGGCCCCTCCTCGGTGCGCTTGCGCTTCTTGGCCACCTCCTCCGCGATCTGGCGCTTGATGCGCTGCTGGTGCTCCTGGCAGTTTCGCTCGAACGTAGCCTGCGCGCCCTGCATGATCTGGAGCCCCTCATCGCAGAGGCGCCTGAGGGCGGCCTGCGCCTGCTCCTCCAGCTCGGCGAAGTTGTCAAACGACTCCGCGTCAAAGTTGAAGGTGAGCAGCCTCGCGCCGTCGGGCTGGGCTCCCACGACGCCCGCCGCTTGGGCACGCTGGCGCAGGAGGGCGTTCTCCTCCTCCTTGGCCTCCGCGAGGCTGCCCGCAGCCTCGTCACGCCAGCCGCGGCATACAGCGAGGTGGTCCTCCGCCGCCACGAGCGCGTCCGCCGCCTCATCCAGCTGGCGCTGGAGGTTGATCCGCTTCGCCGTGGCCGACTCCAGACGTTGCTCGAGCGGCTTCGGCACTGGGGCGACCGCGGGCGCGACAAAGCTCCGCGCTGCGCGGACCGCCTCCTGCAGCCTGGCTGCGATGGCTGGGTCCCCACAGGCGAGGAGCGCGTCGAGCTCGCTCTCGGGCAGGGCCGACCAGGGGGCCCTCGGGAAGGCGCCTCCGCCACGGCAGCCCGCGCCACCCCCGCCGCCGCCACGGGAGACAGCACCGCCGCCACCACGGTAGGCTGCACCGCGGCCCTTGCCGCCCTTGCCGTCCTTGGCTCCATTCTTCGGTGGGCCCCCGCCGCCGCCGCCGCGATGTGCGAGTTGGGGTCCGCCGCCGCCACCGTCCGCCCAGACCCCAACGCAGGGCGAAGGCTTCGAGGGCGCCAGCTCCAGCCCGATCCCGCACAGCCAGCACTTCGCGTTCGAGCGGAAGTTCCAGCGGTACCGGCAACCCGTGCACACGACGAAGCCAGGCACGGCCTTAGGCCCCATCGCTGGTACGGTCGGGCGCGCTGCTCAGCTGCGGGCAAGCAGCAGGCAGGAGACGGCGGGGGCGGACCCGCCGACTCAGAAGAAGACTTGACCCGCAGGTCCTGGAAGGTGCTGCAGTGGCAGCTGACACACTTAGGAAAGGAAGGTGGCCTCAAAGCGGAACCTCCCTCGCGCTCAGAAGTCGCCCCGAAAGACTCGCGGTCGTCGGGACGGTTCATGGCCTTGAGCCAAAATGGCTACGGAACGGTGGGGACATTGGATAAGGAACCATTGGATAAGGAATCCAGGGTCTGGAAGCTGGTGCAACACCAATCGTGGATTGGCCATGGGTCACCGCCGACCTCATCAGATAAGGGATCCTCCAGGGTCTGGAACCTCCTGGTGCATTCCTTCTTCCTTATCGAACGCCCTCACCGTATGGGTACTTGCTCCTCCGCGGAATCTTGCCCCCCCCCCCCCCCGAGAGCGGCGGCGCCTGGGGCGGCCGACCGCGGCATGGGCACCGCAGGGCTCGAGCTGAGCAATGTCTTTCGTGCTCGTATCGGTTTCGTTTTCCTTCGTTCTGTCTTCGTCTTCGCTTTCGTGTTCGTTTTGTCATCGTTTTCCTTCGTATTGTTTTCGTTTTCCTTTCCGTTTTGTCTTTGTTGTCCTTCGTTATGTCTTCGATATTCTCCTGCTGCAGGCCGACATCAAAACGCAATAGGTCCACGAGAACGGCAAAACACCGTTAAGCTCGAGCCCTGGGGTGCCTTTTCCCTCCTCCGCGATCCCCCAAGCGATGGTCCTGCAGAAGTTCCCGTCTCGGAATCTGTCGGAAAACCACGCTGCGCGCCCACCCCCTCCCCCACTGGCCCAAAACGGGGCAAGGGTGGTGGCGGTATGGGTACAGTGGGGGCGTTGACCTAAGGAACGCAAAATGAGGAACGAGGCCCCTCTTTCCCATCAGTGAAAGTTCGATTCCCTATCGAACACCTGAGGAAAACCTAAGGCAAGCTGTCAACCAATCAGGGAACACGCAGCCCCTCCCCAACGAAAAGGGTTCCTTCTTCAGGGCCCCGGCTGTACTTGCTCCTCCTCTGCACCTCCGCCCCCCCCCCCCCCGAGAGCGGAGGCGCCCAGGGCGGCCGCCAGCGGCTGAGAGCGGAGCCAAGTCGTCATCGTCGTCGTCGTCGTCGTCGTCGTCGTCGTCGTCGTCGTCGCCGTCGTCGTCGTCGTCGTCGTCGTCGTCGTCGTCGTCGTCGTCGTCGTCGTCGTCGTCGTCGTCGTCGTCCCGATCCAGGCTGGGTTGCCCCCGCCCCCCGAGATTCAGGGGCGTCCAAATGGGAGAGGGGGCGCAAATCATGGCCGCCGGCATGTGCGCGGCCCAGGGGGGGGCCGAGGACGCATTGAACTGAGAGGAGGCGCCATGAGATCTGGGGAGATTACCATGGCCCCGCCATGATATCACCCCCCCCGTAGTCTCGGCTACACGCAAAGAGTGACCTTGGACAAGAATGACCTTTGGTGCGCGGCTTTTGGGGGGCGCAGGACGACACTGCCGCCTCGCATTCAGAGATCGGGGGACCCCAATGGGCCTGTACCGAAGGTCACTCCGGCGACAGGTCACTCGTACGTAGACATCCGGCTGCTCCAATTTTTTCGATGCGTGGGCCCCGGAGGTCCGGACCGCTTCCCCAGGGCCCGTTCTTCGTCCTGACTCGCTTCTTGACGCTCCCGAGGCCCAGCGAGGGCCCCCCGAGGCCGAAGACAGCCCAAAACCGCCTGCTCCAATTTTTGCTGGAGCGTCGGATCCCTGGGTACGTGTAGTCGGTAGTCATCCCCCTCTCATGGCCGCCCCCGAGAGCTCCTCCTCCTCCGCCTCCTCCTCCTCCTCCTCCTCCTCCTCCTCCTCCTCCTCCATTCCTTGTCCTTATGAAGAAGTTCTCCCTGTCGCACCGCGAGGCAAGTTTTTGGGGCGGTCCGGGCGTTTCGCCTCGGACTTCCTCACCACTTATGAATCTGAAACGTAAGAATTGGCAACAGCTTCACAGATGGAGGGCGGGTCGTTTTCAAAATTTAGCTCACGCCATAGCGCGGCGCACAGTCGCTGTAAAAATTTACAAAAGCTTCGCGGATTGAGGGCGGGTGGTTTTCAAAATGTGGATCTCGCCTCAGCGCGGCGC
Organism: Prorocentrum cordatum; assembly: GCA_963575745.1. Lineage (NCBI taxonomy): Eukaryota > Dinophyceae > Prorocentrales > Prorocentraceae > Prorocentrum > Prorocentrum cordatum. The sequence goes on along the minus strand of CAUYUJ010004947.1, from coordinate 443,977 downwards.
ACATTCGTTCAAAAATTTGGGAGACTTGCACGGATTGAGGGCGTTTCCTTTTCAAAATGTGGTTCTCGCCTTACCGTCGGACACATGTGTTCACAGCAGTTGCAGGAGTTCCACGGGTTCCCATCATCAACGAACCAAAAATGGTGTTTTGAAGGGATTCAGGATTATGTGGGTGCAACAGTTACGTTGATTTGCTATGTTGAAGTCCCAACGATGGCGTTCTGGCACGATTCCGGATCGTCTAGACGCAACAGTCAGATTCATCCGTGGCGTTGGAATCCCGAGAACAATGTTTTGGCATGCTTCAGGGTCTTCAAACGGTTGTCTTCGAGCGAGGGAGTTCCCACAATGGAAATGAACCGTTGTAGGGGCCTATGAAAAGGGAGCTTGGAGGGAGGCTGTATTCCAACATCGTTGGTGACTCTTGGGTCTACACTGGTCCTCCTCCTCCTCCTCCTCCTCCTCCTCCTCCTCCTCCTCCTGCGCGCACTGCACGCGAGCGCAGGTGGATGCAGGTCAGACCTCGGAGTGGGAGCGCCGAGCCAACAGCGCGGCGGACGAGTTCGCCAAGCGTGGGGCCGCAGCCCACGGCAGCGACGCAAGCTTTTACGAGACCTGGCGCGGCCTGTCCGAGTGTGCGCGAGAGGCCGCCGCTCGGGCGGCAGAGGCGCACATCGAGGCAGGAGACCGCGACCGTGATGACCTCGTGCATCAGTGTGCCGCAGCCCGCGAGGCCGTGGGGCCAGAGCGCGACGCTGCGCCAGACGCTGCTCCCGATCCGGAGCCGCCCGAGGATGGAGGGGGCCTGGGGGCGGAGTCGGGAGTGAGGTCTGGATAGGAGGAGCTCTCTCGTGCTGGTTTCCGTTGGCGAGCGCACCTCTTGCCGCAGTGTGCCGTCCAGGACACGGATCCGAAGGTGCGTTTCCTCCCGGTCTGCTGCCCGCTGCGGGGCGGTCTGTTCTGATGGGGGAGCGACGCCAGCTATTTTGACGTGCTGCCCTGGCCATGTGGGGCGATTACCAGCCTGGAACACATCCCCATCCCTATGCTGGGCACCTCCTTATCACGATGCCAATCTTAGGGACTCCCTTATTTTTTTGAGGGCGAATCCCTCAGATCGTCAGCGCCTTGTGGCGTGTCGATCTTAGGGACAGGGATGCGTTCGAGGCTGGTAGGGCGAGGCACCCAGGACCAGCTCCGCAGGATTTCCTCATTTTTTTTGAGGGCGAATCCCTCAGATCGTCAGCGCCTTTGGGCGTGTCGATCTTAGGGACAGGGATGCGTTCGAGGCTGGCAAGGCGAGGCGCCCAGGACCAGCTCCGCAGGATCTCCACGGGCGAGTGCCCCCCTTACAGAGTGGGGGTGGCGCACTGGGAGGAGGAGGAGGAGGAGGAGGAGGAGGAGGAGGAGGAGGAGGAGGAGGAGGAGATGAGGATGAGGAGGAGGAGGAGGAGGAGGAGGAGGAGGAGGAGGAGGAGGAGAGGAGCACTTGCCGCTGGAGCGCCCGCGCGGCGTGCTGCCAGCTGTTCGGGCCAGCCTGGCCCGCCAGGCGATGGAGGCCGACCTCGCCGCCAAGGCTTCGCGCCGGTGCCAAGTCGTCGTGGGGAGGTGCGGGGACGGGGGGGGGTGACGAGGTCCTCCGAGCTGTTGGGCTAGAAGCTGGCGACTTTCTTGCCGTGCAAGAGATGATCCCAGCTCTGACGAGGACTCCTTGTTTGGGGGCTCGTTTTGGCGCACTGCCTTCAGGGCAAACCCAAGCCAAGCCAAGCCTCCTCCTCCTCCTCCTCCTCTTCCTCCTCCTCCTCCTCCTCCACAATTACTCAATATGAATACTACTCTCCTCCGTCCCCTGATGACGGGTTGGGAGTGTTCGCCCCCCCGCGTACTGTTTTTTACACACAAGATTCCCCGGAGTTGGGTTTTCGCCTGCATTTGTTTTCAAAATGCTGCTCTCGCTGAGGCGCCGGCCTCATTTTCGGGCCCCGCTCGTTCCGAATCGTGCTCCCGCTGCAGCGCTGGCCTCATTTCCGTGCTTCCGCTCGTTCCGAATCGTGCTCCCGCTGCAGCGCTGGCCTCATTTCCGCGCTTCCGCTCGTTCCGAATCGTGCTCCCGCTGCAGCGCTGGAGTCATTTCCCGTGCCATGCCACGGCATGTAATGCAATGCTAGGTTGCGTTCCGCTGCGCGATGCCATGCCTTCAGCTGAAGCTGTGATATGCAATGCTTCAGTGCCACGTCGTGCTATGCCATGCTACGCTTTGATCTTCAACGCCATGCTATGCAATGTTATGTTCGGGGCCGCTGTGCGATGCCATGCTTTGCGTTGCAAAGCTTTGTGTTGCAATTCTTCACTACGCCACGCCACGCTATGCTGTGACATACTACGCTTTGCGGTGCTCTTCTACGCCATGCCATGCCGTGCTCTACAATGCATCGCGTACCCTTTCGGGATCACTGCCCTGCTCGACGTCGACATCCAACTGTGCGAGTAGAGAGGGGATCTACGCCATGGTAAAGGGATGGGAGGGAGGGGTAGGATGTCAGATATGACGCGAGCGCACCTAGCTTGTCCCCCCCCACCTCCCCCTCCTCCTCTCGATCTCGGCTGGCGCCGCCCCGGGTCCCGGAGCGGCGGCGCCCAGGGCGGTCGCCCGGGGCGCGCGCCGCGGCGCCTCGGCCCGCGGGGCGGCCTCGGCGGGGGGCGGCGGCCGCGGCGGCGCCGGGCGCAGCAGCGCGCCGCCGTCCATGGCGCCGCGCCCCTCCCCGCAGGCGGCGGCGGGCGCCGACGTCGGATCCCTCTGAGATCTGGGCGTTGTGGCGGCGCGCACAGGTCGAGGTATTGCTTGTTCAGGAGGAGGACGAGGAGAAGTAGGACGAGGTCGCCACGGAAAGGGGAGGGGAGGAGGGAGGACCTCGTCGTCCTACTTCTCTTCGTCGTCCTCCTCCTCCTCCTCCTCCTCCTCCTCCTCCTGGGGGTCGACAACAGAACGGATGGACTCCAAGGTATTGCCTGTGCGTGGAGCTCCTGCGAGAGCAGTGCGCGGAGTGCTCCGTGGATCTGCGGGGCACTCTGCGCATGGCTCGCAGATTGCGGCTGAGAGCTCACGTTGAAGTGAGTCCATTCTGAAGTCGATCCCCTACTCGCGCAAATTGGGTCGGGGGATGGGGGTGCACGGTTTCCTCCAGGGCCGTAGTAGGCGACCCGAGGAGGAAGAGGAGGAGGAGGAGGAGGAGGAGGAGGAGGAGGAGGAGGAAGACGGGTCGCCAAAGCCCTTCGGAGAAACCCTCCAGAGGGGGAAGGCTTCTTAGAAGGAGGCAGCTCCGTAGGAGGCGCCGGCCTTACAGCTAGCCCGCGCCTCGGGCGCAGCAGCGCGCCGACTTCGAATCCCCTATAAGACGAAGCCATGACGGGGATAACATCGGGCGAAGACAAATCCAAAATCTCTGAGATCTGGCGGCTATGGAGATAGTATCGGGCTCCACGGCCTTTTCAGAGCGTTTCGGAACGCTCTGAGAGCGTTCCGGAACGCTGCGGAACGGATCTATCATTGTCCTAGCCCCGCCCGACCCCAAGATCTAGGCGATTCAAAACGTTCGACATGTTTCGCTGGGCTTAGTCTGCGCACGTGCTTAGGGCCATGAATTGCATCCCCCCCCTGAACGTCCCCCTCTTGGCCCCCCCCCAAAGATATCCGAGGATGCGTTTTTGGCTCAACCCCTGAGATCCATGGGCGTGGCAAGTATTTCACGACGGACCTCCTGAACGTACCCCCATTGGACGCCCCCCAGAGATCTCCGAGGATGCGTTTTTGGCTCGATCCCTGAGATCCATGGGCGTGGCAAGTATTTCGCAACGGAAGTTTTCGCAGGGTCTCGGGCCCTGGCACCATCACAGGTCGATCTGGCTGGAAGAAGATCGCAGAAAATAGGGGGCAAACAAACCTACCTCGCTTTTGACCACCCTCGCTTCCAAGAGATACCAAGCGATGCCAAACTTCGGCTTGTACTGGTCAGGCCGCTTGACGAGGAAGCGCGTGGTATGTTTTGGTTTTGCCTGGAAGCGAAAGCGGGGTAGGTAATTCACGCTCTGAGACAAGTGGGGCCGAGTGCTCTGTTGCGATGTTTCGCCAAGTTGTATTTTTGTTCGCGACGTCGGATCTCAAGGTCCGCCGTAATGTGTTTGATTTCCCGAGTTCAAGCTGTGTCGGGGAGGCACCCCCAGCGATGCGAACAAGCGGGGCCCAAATGTCCGCCTCAGGAAGTAGGGCGGGCACTTCTGCAAGAGTGTGGCGAAGACAGCGGCTGCAAAGTATGGCGGAAATCGACCTCGAAGAAGCCTGAAAAAATTGGAAATGGGCGAATATCCGGGCGGGGCAAGTCCCAGACCACGAACGCCCGGAGAAACTCACGGCGCAGGAGTTTCTCCGTTCTTGCGCTCCCCACAGTCAGTGGAGTCTTGCTGGTAGTGGAACTTTACCAAGCACTTCTTATCGGGAACAGTTCGGGTCCAACAACATGCTCTGCACCTCATGGCGTGCGTGGCCTTGGCTCCAGCAGCGCGACTCCAGAGCGCGCCATGGCGTCGGCTCCTGCAACGCAGCGCTAGCGCGATGCAGTCGGGGATCTTCGGACCGAATGGGAGCCAACAGGCCAAAGTGGAACCGAGATGGAGCCAAAGAGGAACCGTCTCTTACGGCGCCGACCGACCGACCGACATCCGACGACCGCCACGACGACCCGCCGACCGACGGATCGACGACAACCAACCGACCGACAGGCCGACGGATCGACCGACCGACGAACGACCGACGACGACAAAGGCGACGACGACGACCGACCGACCGACCGAGACGGCAACGACCGACGACGACGACGACCAGGACCGACCGAGCGTCCGACCGACGCCGACGACCGGATTGACCGACCGACCGACCGACCGAACGAGGCGACGACGACTGACGCCGGTGACCGGACCGAGACGACCGACGACCGACGACGACCGACGGACCGACGGACCAACCGATCGACCGACGCCGACGACCAGACTGGCCGACCTACCAGCCGCACGCGCACGAGCGCGCGCGGATCCTGCGCCTAGTTGGGAGCGATGCGTGAAGACAGCGGTAGGGGCCCCACCCCCAGGCCCGTGCCCTTGCCCCCAACCCTATTGATAATGCGGGATGACGGTTAATAAACAAATGGGAGAGAACGATTTAAAACATAGTCTTCTGCTATTTCTGCAGAATTTTATGACTGGAGGAGAACGATTAAAAAAAAATAGTTTTCCAGCCCGCGGCCGGTTTTTTCTTATCGTCATCCCGGGCGCCGCCGCGTGAACACGACCCCCGGTCATTTATTAACCGTCATCCTCCATTACTCTGTGAACCCTAATCCTTACGAAAGAAAGTGTGCCAGCCGCTCATGCCGATAAGACTGGTACGTTCCAGCCTACAGTTTTTGCGGAGGGAAGCGCTCCAGCCGCCCACGGCTAGGGCTCCAGCCCTCAATTCTTACGAGGGAAAACATTTCAGCCGCTAATGCCGACAAGACGAGTGCGCTCCAGACCTTCAGTTCTACGAGAGACGGCGTTCGAGCCGCCTTCGTTCGTGAGTGCTCGCGGCCCTGGCGCAGATTTGAAGGCTGTCACACGAGAAGGGCAGCAAGAACGAGCCGCGCCTCAACCACGGCCCCAACGAAATCAGACCAGCACACCTCGTCCCCATTCTCGCGGAGCTCGACACGTGGACTGAAGACGTAGACCCGACGCGGCGCGGTCGCCAGCGCGTGGGCCGACACACCGAGCCGACGCGCAGCGCACTCACACGGACGCTTTGCGCACGCGACGAGCTGCGCATCAAAGGAAGGGGGCGCGCCGAGGCGGCTGGGGCCTGGGCTTAAGTCGGGCGTGCCCCCCCACAGGGGGATTTTGAGCGACAAATCAAAGTTTCTCCAAAAACGCCCCCCAAAATGGGCAGCAGGAGCCAACAAAATCGTCCCCAGACCATTTTGTGACGATTCTTGAACATTCCTCCTGTAGAGGGACGGGCCCGACTTACGCCTGGGGCTTTCCTCGCGGCGGGCGCCTTCGCCCAGCGGCGGGCCCCCCGGGGGCCGTCGCAGATCGATCCAGCTGCAGAGCTCTGCCGCCGAAGGGGGCGTCGGCGGCCCTCGGCGGCGCCCGGCCTCGGCGGCCCTCGCGCCGGGCCTCCGGCGCTGACCCTTCGGCGGCCCCGCGGCGCCCCGCGGCCGCCCTCGCGCTGGCCGCGCGCCGGGGAGGGAGGGGCGAGGCCCGACGACTGGCAATGACAGGGCCCCTGACCCTCTGGGAGCGGACCGGAGCTGGGAGGTCCACAGGACACCAGGGGGTAACTCCGCGGGCCTGCTCTGCAGCTGCATCAAGGCCGGACCGCCCAGCTGGGTGATCCCTGATGCCAGGACGGGGACCTCGGGGAGGCCCCCGTCGTCCCCGTGCAGCTCGGGCTCGGGGCTCTATTTACCAGCCTCGAACGTATCCTTATCCCTAAGATTGCCACGCCCAGAGGCGATGACAATCTCAGGGATCCGCCCTCCAAAAAATAAGGGCATCCCTGAGATTGGCACCGTGATGAGGAGGTGCCCAGCATAGGGATGGGGACATGCTCCAGGCTGGTAATCTCTTGTTCTCCATCATGGAGAACAAGAGATTACCAGCCTGGCACGGCATGGCTCTCGTCCGCGACGCCGGATCCCTGGGGATCCCCTTCTTTTCTGATGGCGAACCCCTAAGATTGCCATCGCCTTTTGGCGTGCCGATCTCAGGGATAGGCATACGTTCCAGGCTGGCAATCTCTTGCTCCCCATCCTCCTCCTCCTCCTCCTCCTCCTCCTCCCCCTCCTCCCCTCCTCCTCCTCCTCCTCCTCCTCCTCCTCCTCCTCCTCCTCCTCCTCCTCCTCCTCCCCCTCCTCCTCCTCCTTCTCTTTCTCCTCCTCCTCCTCCTCCTCCTCCTCCTCCTCCTCCTCCTCCTCCTCCTCCTCCTCCTCCTCCTCCTCCTCCTCCTCCTCCCCCCCTTCCGCTCCTCCACCTCGGCTCGTTGTTTTGTCGCCCTTTTTTCGCCCGGCTCTGGGACGCGTGCGGTGCCTTCTACTGGCGGCGTGCGCGGGGGGGGAAGTGAGGAGGGGCGGGCCTTCTCAGAGGGCTCGGAAGTCCCCGGGGCCCTCCGAGACATGTTCTCTGAGCTTTCCCTGAGGACACAAAGTGCTTCTCGGAAGGCGCGAGGGTTTTCTCAGAAGTCCCGCCGCCTTCTGATAAGGTCTTCTCGTTCTCACTTCTCCCTCTCGCTCGCCGCCGGCTCTAGATTCGCGACTCGGCGGCTCCACCGGTTCACGCAATATATGTATGCATGCAACCATCCGTGCGTGCACGCGTGATGCATGCACATGTGCATACATGCACGCATGTGCGCATACATGCAGATGCACCCACGCGTGATGCGGATGCACGCACGCATCTGCATACATGCACGCATGCATGTGCACCGGCAGCTAGTCATGTCAAGTATGTGCAACGACGCCCTGCAGTGGCAACGATACGAGAGGCGCGCTGCTACCGCGCACGGCCAGAGCCAGCTGCTGCGCTCTGCTGCCGCCGCCGATTCGGTGTAGCACTTCGCAGCGGAACCGTCACGTCGCCGCTGGAAGAAACTGTGTGTGTGCGCCCGCTATTGCTCTCACTGCGTTGGACCAGCCTGCCGCGAAGGAAGAATGTGTGCGTGTGCTTGTATACGTATTTGTAGATACATGTATATATGCATGCATGCGTGCGTGTAAAGATATACATATATATATACACATACATACATATGCTCGCCCCAAATCACATACATGTTGCCTTGTGTTCGATGCTTCGCACTTCCTTCTTCCTCTGTCCTCCCCCTGATCAAATTCCCACTGTCCGGCCACATCGTTCCCATTACTCTCCGCCGCAGCTCACTATGATTATGAACGGCCCCCTCATCTCTTCATCGTCACCTATTTGGCCCTTGCCAACTACGTAATTTCATGCACCTCCTCAAAACTCTTACTCAACCACCTTCCATATTGATTATCATCAACCTCGATATCATACCATCCCTCTCTTCAGCGGTGGTGGTTTTGGCGGTGGCGGTGGTGGTGGCGAGGGTGATGGCGGGGGGCGAAGGGCGAGGAAGGGAGGGAGCGAGAGAGGGAATGGATTGTTGGAGAGCGGTAGTGATGCCAGTGGTATACAGCTACCACCAGCTCTACCACATCTCTTTCCCTCCCATGTCCTCCCCTCCCTCCCTCCGTTCCTCCCGCCGCCGTTCCACCATCTCGTCACCACCGCCTTCACTGCCGCCGGCGCCACCACCACAACCTCCACCCCCCACCACAGTTGGGGCTGTAGTACCTGGGCTTCTGGAATCCGCCACTCAACGACATGTTTTGTAGAGCCTGCCGCAAAAAGAAGCCTTCCTTGGTAATTCGCCACAGGAGGCATCCTTTTGTAACTCGCAAGCAAGAAAAATTATTGTGTAATCCGTCGCGGAAAGAACCGTGTCGCAACCCGCAACAATAGGAATCCTTTTTGCAGTCGGCCTCGATCGAGATCACTTCATAATAAGCCACAGAGAGCCTCCTCTGCAATTCGCCACCGAAAAACAACAAATTTTGTACCCCCCAACAGAAAAAATAGGATCCGCGGCCAAACACACACTTTGTGACCGGCCATGAAAAAGAAATTCTGTTGCAACCCGCCGCACAACGGGTCCTCTTGCAATCCGCCGCAAAAAGAATAGCCCCAGAGGAGGGAGCCCTCCTCCCAGAACCAAGGCAAACGGACAAGAAACGCAAGACAAATAATTGAACTATGGCGCTCTGACCATTGGGTTCCCTGTGCGGCTGCCTTACAGTTGGTGTTCTAAGTATGGGTATTTCGTAACACGCCGCAAAAAGACTGATTTGTAACCCGCCAGAACGAGAATCATGTCTGCATCCCGCCACAGCGGGAATCCTTGTAATCGGCATCAAGATAAAATCTTTCGTACTGTACCAACTGAATCAGTTTTTTACAACAAAGAATCAGCCACTAAAAGGTTTCCGTTCGTAGCCCGCCTCAGAAGATATCTTGTTGTGTGTAATAACCGCCTCGAAAGACAGAGGGAACAATCCTGCTCGAATGAAAGAAAAACACTTCTTAGAAAAAGAGAGGGAACGTTTGAACATACATGTTAAGGATAACGAAACAGATGAAACATCGGAAGTTTGTTCAGCGGAGGACTCGAAACGCATGACGAAATACATTCTGGCTGCCTGGCAAACAGGATTTCCTCTGGCAGCCTCACAACAATATGCCTTGTGTTGCCGATCACACAATGCTTCAGTTCTGCCAGCCTTTCCAACAGATTTGACTTTGAGGCGGCTTACAACAAATCCCACCAGCCCTTTGGGCGACAGGTGGTCTAAGGGTGATCTTTTTTCTTCCACAATCCCTCTTCCCTGCGGGGAGGGGCCCTCCCTGGGTCTTTTTGGGGAGGGGGACCGATGCGTCAGAGGGTCCTTTTTCGGCCAGTGGGAGGGCCAATTTTTGGCACCCCTCACAAAGATCGTGGCCCCGGAGAGGGGGGCAGACATCGAGGACCCTCCCTCTTTTGACCGACCGCCTTCAAGATGGCACCAAAAGGCCCTCCACGGCCCCCAAGAGGCCCCCAAGAGAGCTCCAAGAGCGCCCCAAGAAGCCCCAAGAGGCCTCCACGAGGCATCCGAAAGGCACCCAAGAGGCCCCCTGAGCCGCCCCCCAAGACACCCAAGAAACTCACCCGAGATATGCAAGTCGCCGTCTCGCCCTCGTCATGATCCTCCTCGTCCTCCTCGTCCTCGTCCTCGTCCCCCTCCTCGTCGAAGTCCTCGTCCTCCTCCTACTCCTCCTCTCCCTCCTGTTTCCCCTCCTCCTCCTCATCCCCCGCCTCATCGTCCTCTCGTTCTCGTCCATATCCTTCGTCCTCGTCATGGTCCTCCTCCTCCTCCTCCTCCTCCTCCTCCTCCTCCTCCTCCTCCTCCTCCTCCTACTCCTCCCCCCCCCCTCCTCCTCCCTCCTCCCCTCCTCCTCCTCCTCCTCCTCCTCCTCCTCCTCCTCCTCCCTCTCCTCTCCTCCTCCTCCTCCTCCCCTCCTCCTCCTCCCCCTCCCTCCTCCTCCTCCTCCCTCCTCCTCCTCCTCCTCATCCTCCTCCTCCTCCTCCTCCTCCTCCTCCTCATATTCCCTCCTCCTCCTCTCCTCCTCCCTCCTCCTCCTTCTCCTACTCTACCTCCTCCTCCTCCTCCTCCTCCTCCTCCTCCTCCTCCTCCTCCTCCTCCTCCTCCTCCTCTTTTGACTGGGGGGCTCTTGGGGATGGGCCTCTGGACCACACATCACCACGGCCAAACAAATCAATCCTGCTCGCGCACGGGCTTTCCCGTGTACGGGTTCTTACCGTCCAGGATACGGTCACGATAGAGCCTCCGCCACCGATGGGCGGCAATACCCTTCGTCAACGGGCCCTCGCATTCCCGCAGCAGCTTCTGGGCTCGGGAGCGGGCGAAAGCCCCACACATTCGGCACACGGCATACCCCACCATTTCGACCACTTCGTGTTCCCGAGGTGGGGGTGGGGGTGAGACCTGGGACCCAGACCCCCTGGCTTCCGCGGCCCTCTCAGCCGCAGCAGCTCGGATCTGGTCCGTCACACAATCGCCGTGGACAAGGGCCTTGACTTTCAAACGGACCCTACCTTTAGAAATGGCTCCCCCCCATCCAGGGCACAACTCCCGCTTGGCCAAGCTGAGACGAGCGGCCACACGGACGAGGCGAGAGCACTGCAAACACTGCCACTTACCACCTTCGAGGAGCCTGAAACGGTGGGCCCGCTCGGGCGCGACTGCCATGGGGCGGGCGACACGTTCACCCCTCCGAGTCCGACCAGCAGGCGACGGGAGGCTCGTGGTGGTAGCTTTGGCTTCACTAAGATCTACCCTGAAAGACGCCGCATACTGCAGCAGCCTTTTCTGAAACTTTAGACACTGCTGGACCTGGTCCACCTTCCACTTCGGGGCGGCATAGTGGTCAGCTCCTTCTCTAGCACGGGCATCCGCACACCTATTCATATCATAATGCATGAGACTCTCACCCGACAGACAGGCCCTTTGGGCCTTGGTCATGTGAGACTTAATCTTGACAACTTGAAGGGACTCACCTGGGACGAGGCCCTGATCTTCCAGGGCATCCCAAACAAGCTTCCAGAGGTGCGCGGTTATCTGCTCGCTGTTCACACACAAATCTTTGCCAGCCAAGAGCCCCTGAACAACCTGCTTGCTGTCCAAAAGGAGCCCTACGAGCCCTACAGAGTGCTTCACAGCCTGATACACAGCCCAAATCTCACAATGGGCCGATGTGGGCCTCGCGACAGGCACTGCACCGAACAAAGACTGGATCTCACTCTTCTTTTCATCGCACCAGGTGATGGCGGCAAAGCCTGCCGTGGATATCTCCTCCACATCGGGGGACAGGACGCGTCCGTCCGTGGCCGCCCAGCCCGGCAGCACCATCTCGCCGTCGGGATCTCCCCACTGGTACTCGTCGGGCGGCGTGGGCACCTGGTACTCGGCGACGGGGTCTGCGACCAGGCCGCGAGCCCATTTCCAGAAGAGCGTGTCGCCGCCTCTGCAGCCCTGCTCCTCCTTCGTGGCGGCCATCTCGCCCAAATATACCACGTCCCGAAAACTGTTCTTGAGGGTCGGCTCGGTGAGGCCATCCCGTATCGTGACGCAAACGTCTGCATCACAGAGAAAATACACGTGCATCGAGGTGCCCTTTTTCTTGCCGCACAATGGGCACATCGGGCTGGTGACCTGGCCGCGCTCGTAGCACACCATCTGCGTGGGGTAGCCCCCAAGCGCAACCGTCCTGGCACTGTTGATGTGGTGCCTCGTCCAGGTCTCCGTGGTCTTAGAGCGCATGAGCTGCTTGACTGGCAGCAGGAAGGGGGTGGGTCGGAGCGGCTGGCGCATCTCATCCGCTAACGCCCAGTCCATGAGCTTCCTCTTCGCGATCGCCCTCTCTGCGGCACGTAGGACCTCGAGGGGGGCGACTTCGCGAATGTCCCACTTGTCGTGGGCGCCGTCGAGGATGGTCCAGGCGTCCTCCATGTGCCAGCCCAGCTCGTGTACCGTCAGAATGGTAGCTGCAGCTGGTCCACGCACCATCCTCCAGGCGTCGAACTTGGCTGGGCCATAGGCGAGAGCCCTCTGCACCTTGGGCCACTGGCGGCCCCAAGCGTGCGCCATCTCCTTCCGTCTCTCGGGCTGGTCCCAGGCCTCGCGCATCCATGCCCGCAGTGGGGCCAGTCTGAGCTGCTCGGCGCCGTCCGTCCTCGGCGCAATCGCCCAGCCCAAGGTGCCTGAGCGGAAGGTCCCAGCCCCTGCGCGCACGGCCGCTGTCTTGGCCATGACGAACTTCAGGACTGCGGGAGGGGTGCCAGCACAGGTCGCCCCGTACGCCACTGACGCTTTGAGGCCTTGCTGCACCACAGGGCGCACCCTCACCCCTCTGCGCATGAGAGCCGCCGCCTTGCACCAGCGGCCTCGGGCCGTCTGGGCCCGTCTGGATCTGGTGGCCCTCTTCCGAGGGCCCTGAGGTTGGTAGTCAACTCCCAACCAGCGCTCGCTCTCACCGTGCTGTAGGCCGATGTCCGCCATGGCCTGTGTCAGCTCCTGTGCCAAAGAGCCGTCGCTGGAGACGAACTTAGACTTGCCTCTCACACCCTTCGAGACCTTTAGCTGAAGCAGCGACTCCAGAAGGTGGATGAGAGTGCGGGCCAGGTCGGGAAAGATCGCCCTCAACTGTACGCTCCTGCCCACCATACGCAGCGCCAAGTCGTCAACAAACTTCGTGATCTCCAGCTTGGTCCCTGGCCAGCGGGCCACGACATCCAGGATAGGATACAGCACCATCTTCAGGAAGCGATTGGCGTACTTCGATCCAGCGGGCAAACCAACATGGGTGCAGATGAGGTCGGCGACGGCCTGGCCCTTACGTACCGCTCGAGGGAAGGCGTACGACTCCAGGAAAAGGGCCAACACGCTCATGGGCGCTTGCTGCACCATGCCGAGAATCCAAATCAAATTGAGCGCCACATATTCATAGGCCTTCTCCAAATCCATCAAGGCGGTGATAGATGCGAAACAGGTACCTTCCAAGGCCCCGTCATCCAACATCGCTCTCCAGACCGCATGCTCACTGCTACGCCCTGGTGATGCCCAGTCGTATGGCCTCACGTGGGTCCGCTCCCACTGGCGAACCGAGGGGTCCCGAACAGCCTCCCAGATGCGCACTGGCGTGGGAAACAGGAAGATGGGCCTGCCGCCACCGTCCTCCTTGGCCACCAGGAAAAGGATGAGCATGCGTATGGACGTAGGCCACGAGCAGAGCCGCTCGCACAGCATGAGGATGTCCCCGAGGCACTTCAAGGCCTCGTCGCTGAGCCAGGCCAGGTGCCCAAAATGCCAGCCGTCAATCCCAAGCCCAGTCTTCCATTTGTAGCTGCGGCATATGGTGCGCACCTGCACCGCGTCGATGGCAGGCAGCATCTGCGCGTGGGCCATCCGTTGTGGCTGGACCTGAGTGTCCTGCCACAACTTGGTGTAGTCACCTGACCCAGCGCGCCAAATGCTAGCCCACTCCTGCGCCTCCTGAGTGACCGCGAGCTGCGGGTCAGCAGGCAGCTTCAGCTTCTTGGCCGACGAGATGGGCTCCTTCCACGCCTGCTTCCAGTGGCAGATGCGATGCAGACAGCCCCCCGAGCCAGGGAACTTCGCGCTCAGGCGCTCATAGAATCGCTTGGAGCGCTGCCGCATGAGGTGCTGCTCCCAGGACTGGGCCCGCTTCTTGGCGAACTGCTGCAGCGCGAGGATGGCCTGGGCACCGATGATGTGGGGCTCCACGTCTGCGATAGCGCGCAGAGTGGACAGCATCCCCACGCTCCAGAGCCCCAGCTGGTCCCAGTGGTGTCTCGCCTGGAACAGCTTCCTCCAGGCTCGCCTGAGCTGGCCTGCGACCTCCTCGTTGTAGGTCCGAGGAGGCCCTCCCCCCGAGGTGGAAAACTGGCCCGCAAGGGCCTCCGACTTGGCCTTGGGCGCCGACTGTCCCCGCAAGACGCAGCAGACGAGTTGGCCAATCCAGGCCAGTTCCCCCGCGGCCCAACGCCAGGCCCTGGCTGGGCCTCGATCAGCCACTGGGCTGTCATGCTTCGGGAGAAGCTGACTATGCACCACCTCGGGAGTCAAGCCTCGGCCCTCATACCTGCGTGCCTCCGACTCTGTCCATCCGAACAGCGATCGAAGCTCGGCCTCAGCCGCAGAGCAAAAATCCAACCAGCACTGGTCCAGGTGCCGCTGCGAGCCGTGTAGCAGGTCGGGCACGGGGTAACTCTGCGGGATCTCGGGCTGCCTGACAGGAGGTGGCCTCGTGATTGGGTGCTGCTTCGGGCCCTTGAGGACCTGGATCTGGTATGCGTGCCAAGGTTTGTCGGCGCGGATCCAAGTCGGCCTGTGCGGCCTGTAGGGCATGTTCTCGAAGGACTTCACAGGGCAGAAAATCACGGCCAGCCTCGCGTCCATCCAGAAGAAGTCGATGACCCGATCCTTGAACTCCTCCGCACCCTGCTTTACCACCTTGGACCTGCACGTTCCACCTTCCCCTTGCCAGGCCAAGACCTGGCCATTGGCCTCCTGGTTCCAGGGGCTGTTGAGAATGGCGTGCGGCTCATTGTTGAAGTCACCCATGGCCATCCAGGGGATCCTCATCTGGCAGACCCAGTGCACGATGGTATCCAGCAAGGCAGCGTTCAAGGCCCAGGTGACAGGCTTGCCCGTGAACAGGTACACCGAGAAAAAGGCCACCCAACCAATGCCCTTGACCTCGGTCATGCCCAGGCACAGCCTGCCTGCGGCGCCCGCGGGGGAGATGTCCCACGAATCCTGTCCTGGCGCCAAGCTGAGGCTCAGGCATCGCGGTGTGACCAACGCCACGCCCGCGGAGCTGCCGCCCTCTGCCGTACGTGCGGCGGGTGCCCCCACGACTCGCCAGCCCCGTCGCTCTTGCGCCGCCGCCGTGACGTGGAACCACTCGGCGGGCTTCGCGTGCTCCTGCACCGCTAGGATGGGGATGCCGCCCTCCTTGATGAGCTGGCCGATTTCCTCTTCCAAGAACTCCTCGACGCGAGCCCAGGAGAGGTTGGCATTGAAGGTGGCGGCGATGACGTGTCGTGCTCCTCGCCGAGCGCGTCGGCGACTCTGGGGCATCCCAACTGGGTCATCCCCCTTGTGCTGCGGCCTGCCCTCGAGGCCGACGGACTGGGGGGCGGCGGGTCCGAAGGGCGGTGACTGCCTGCCCATGGCCGCAGGGGTGCAGTGGCCCATGCCCTGGCCAGCGTAGGCGCCCCCGCCGCCCCAAGTGAGGCCGCCCCCGTGCCGCTCCTCCTTGTGGAAGCCCCCGCTCGTCCAGAACTGGCCGTCCTCGAAGGCGGTCCAGTCGAGCATGGGCGGGCCCGCGGGCCCATCAAAGAGGCGTCTGGGGGGGCGCCTCCTCGCCAAGGTGGTCGTAGAAGGAGCCCAGCACTGCCCGCTTGGCGGCTCGCTCTTCCTCGGGCAGCCCACTGAGGTAGCGGTCCAGCAGTTCGTCCCTCTTGCGCTTCTGCTCCTCCACGGATCCGCCGCCGCCTTCGGCCGCGGCCTGGGCAGCAGGCTCCCTTGGGGGGGCGTCCGCCGCCGCTGCATCAGGTCCCCCAGGAGGCGCGGCGGCAGCAGCCGTGGGGGCCCCCGCGGCCTGAGGGAGCTCCTTGACCAGCTTGAGCAGACTCTGGAGAGACTCCACGAGCGGCTTGGGCACCGCATCTCCGTCTCCCTCGGTGTCTCCCACCAGCTTCTCCAGGTTGGCCACGAGCTGGCTGATGACCGCCTGCCCGCAGTGTGGCCCGCCGCCGCGAGGGCCCGCTGCCCCAGCTGGGGCCTGCTCCTCGGCGATTACCCGCCTGGCCAGCTGAGCTTTCTCCTCCTGCAACTGTTTCAGCTCCTTGCTGGCCGCCTCCTGCATGCGCTGGGCCTCCGCCGGGCGCTGCTGGAGCTCGGGCACGACCTCATCCCGCTGGCGAGCGAGCTTGCGCTGCGCGGCTGCCATCTTGCCCTCCAGCGCCTGCAGCTGCAGGTGCAGGGGCTTGCCTGCCCGCTTCTGAGCGACAAGGGCCGCTCTCTCAGCCCGCTTGGCCTCGATGATGGACACGAGGCTGGGGTCTGCGAGGGATTCCAGCATGCCGATCGACTTGTCGAGCACCGCGATGGGGTCGGGCTGCTCGGCTGACTTCGACTTGAGCAGGTCTGTGCCAGCCCCGAAGTAGCCCCAAGCAGAGCCAGCAGTGCCGCGAGGAGCGGGGCCAGCCACGCCCTTATCCTTGCCCTTGTCGCCCTTCTCCTTGCCCTTGCCCTTGGCCTTGCCCCCCGCTGAGGGGCTTGTCGTCTGCCACGGTCGCCGCACCGGAGCGGAGCGGGACGCACGCATGATGGCCGCCTGGATGTGTCTCGGCGCAGGGGCGAGACACTGGCGGCACTGCATCTTGGTCGCGAAGTTGCCTCCAGTCCTACAGTGCCCACATGTCCAGGGCTCGGCCCCCTGGAGCGAGGAGAGAAACTGAAGCGACGCATCCTTCCAAGGTGCCATCAACACACTGTGGCGGCAAAAGAGGACGAGCAAGGCGGTAGGATACCGAGTGTGCCCTGACTGGTGATGTCAGGGGAAAGCTGCTGGGGCCGTGTGCGCCTCTGGGCGCTCCCCAATGCCAGAAAGTCTCCGTCCGCTGCTGACGCCTGGGCCACGCTACGGACTTGAGCCAAAATGGTTACGGCCTCCTTCTCCTCCTCCTCCTCCTCCTCCTCCTCCTCCTCCTCCTCCTCCTCCTCCTCCTCCTCCTCCTCCTCCTCCCACTCCTCCTCCCCCTCCTCCTCCTCTTCCTCCTCCTCCTTCTCCTCCTTCTCCTCCTCCTCCTCCTCCTCCTCCTCCTTCCCCTCCTCCTCATCCTCTGTATTATGTTTCTCCTCCTCCTTCTCCTTCTCCTCCTCTTTCTCCTCGTCCTGCTGTTCGTCCATATCCTTCGGCCTCGTCATTTTCTCCCTCCTCCTCCTCCTCCTCCTCCTCCGCCTCCTCCCCCTCCCCCTCCTCGTTCTCATCCTCCCCCTCGTCCTCCTCATCCGCCTCCTCCTCCTCCTTCCCCTCCCCTTCCTCCTCCTCCTCCTCCTCCTCCTCCTCCTCCTCCTCGTCCTCCTCCTCCTCCTCCTCCTCCTCCTCCTCCTCCTCCTCCTCCTCCTCCTCCTCCTCCTCCTCCTCCTCCTCCTCCTCCTCCTCCTCCTCCTCCTCCTCCTCCTCCTCCTCCTCCTCCTCCTCCTGTCCTCCTACTCTCCTCCTCCTCCTCTCCTCCTCCTCTCCTCCTCCTCCTTGCCTCCTCCCTTCCTCCTCCTCCTCCTCTTCCTCCTCCTCCTTCTCCTCCTTGTCGCCCCCCCCCCCCGGGCCCCGAAATGGCCTCAACACGCCGTCCAGGCCAGCCTCCCTCGCTGTTTGACTATGCGTGTCTCGTCCTCTCACCCCCCGTCAGCTTTCATGGGCATCGTTTCTGGATGGGCTGGTGGGGACACGCGACGCGTCAAACATTCCTTTGTGGCGTGATACAACAGGATCCCCATTATCGCGGATGACAAACACCGCAATGCTACAACCCCAACTGAAGGCCGCCGAAAAAATCATCCGTTTGTCAGACAGCTACACTTTAATCCTACAGGTTCTGCTGTTCCTCACCTGGAAAGCTTTCCAATTGCTCAATGTCCCCTTGTGTTGTATGTGTGTTCTACGTGTTGTTATGCGTTTCTCAGTGCTTGCGCGACTATTGCAACAACAAGATCCTACCGTCCCAGGCGGATGACTGAAGAATTCATTGTGCAATAAAGTTTAAACATAAGATTCTGAGGCCGCCCCCAACAGGATTCCGACTGTGGCGGGATACAAACAAATTAATGTTCTTTGCGAGTTGCTAAAACGGTTTCCTTCTGTGGCGGACTGCAGAGACCCCACAAAAAAAACCCACATTGACGCCACCACAAAGGGATCCTTCACAGCTCGGCATCCTGAAAATTTGCCTATACAAGTTTTCCTCTTTCCCATGTAACTTGTGAGACGATTACACAACGGATTGCCCGAGCGTCGTGTTGCAGAACTTTTTTGTTGCGGCGGACTACAATTCTTGAGGCGCGTTAGAAAAATACTCACTCCGAAATGGATCATCAAAACAAGGATTCCGACTGTAACGGGTTAGGCAAGGATTCCTGGTGTGGCGACTTCCCAAAAGGATTCCTTTTGTGGTAGAGTGTGAATGCAGCTAGATACTACAACCCCAAATATCAGAATATCATAACCACCGCAGAAGGAGCCCTATCGACCGTCAGGCCTGAACAATTACATTTGCAATAATTGTCCTCCCCTCCCCTGGAGCCTGAAGAACTGTTTTTTCGCTGCGTGTGTACTAGATCTACCAGTTGTTCAATGATTGTCATTGGTTCCCCCTGTTCCCATTACTGATTCTATCTACTTGCTCGAGAGGATGACTCCGTCCTCCGAGGCGATTGCAAACGGTTTCCTTCTCAAACGAATTACAACACGATTCCTTTTTGCGGCGGCTTCTGGAAATATTCCGTTTGTGGCGCAAGGGCTCCTGTTGTCGCTTGCTTGAAATGGCTTTCTATGGTGGCGGATTACCAAAGGATTCCTTCTGCTGCGGGTAATCAGGAATGGAGAGAGACAGAGACAAAGAGAAAAGAGAGAGAGAGGGGGAGGGACGATGTCGAAGAAGATGTGGGACAACCACCATGCGAAGAGAACTAAACAAATACTGAGAGGAATAGGGAGAGGCAGAGGACGCAACACATATGAATGGTGGTGGGGGCATCCGATTTTATGGTACGTCTAAATATGTATATGTGCATACCCACCCAGCACTTGTACTCAGGGGTTCTTACTTTTCTTATAAGGAGCTGGGTCCGACTGTTGGCCCGGCGGCACCGTTCCCGTCCATCGCCGCCTCATTCTTCCAAATAAAGATCCAGTCTGCGGGCCGGGTGGCCCAGTGCCCGTCCGTCGCCGCACCACATAGCAGCTTACACCACCTAGCTTTCACCACATCGCTTGCACCACGCAGATTTCACACCATAGCTTGCACCACAGTGCTTGCACCACAGTGCTTGCACCACACAGCTTATGCCACACAGCTTGCACCGCGTAGCTTGCACCACATAGTGTGCACCACGCAGAATGCGCCACGCAGATTGCACCATATAGCTTGCACCGCATAGCTTGCACCGCACGGCTCGCACCAAAGCCCGTACATCACCACATGGTTGCACCAGGGAGCTTACACATCCGCATTTGAATCAATGACTGTTTGGGGTCCACGCTGGCTAACGCGCGCACATTTACGTACACCTCTCTCTATACATCTATATATACATGTGCATAGCTGCCTGCGGCAAATCCCGCCACCGCGCCAGGGCAGTAACGCAGCGCGAAGGGGGTTGGAGCTTAGCTGCGGACTCTCGCAGGTCTCTCGGTCTGCAGGAGGCTATGGATAAATCTCCGCCTCGCATGTATGAGCGCCAGCCGAAACTTCGCTCGATTGTTAATTTGGCGACGATCAAACACGGGTCTTGCGCAAGATGGCATGGCGACCTTACGTGGCGGCTTCCGCAGTTGCCAGCGCGGCTCGCTGCTGGAATGACGCGAGCAACTTACGCGCCAGTGTCTGCGCAGACGATCCCGTTTTCTTGCGCTGATCGAGTGGAAATGCCGCGGTCGGCGTTTCGGGGGAGCGTGCCGACTTCGGCCAGATCTGGGGCCACGCAGGGGCCACAAATCGTCGTGCTCCCTACTCCTGCCCCTCCGAACAGCGCTGACGCTGGCAGCTCCTGCTCGCGCGTAGATCGACCTGTCCGATGCTCCGACGAACCGATGCGACATTCCGACGATCCGATCCGAGACGAAACATCTGATTGGATTAATCGGATCGGCATGGACCGGCCTCCGCCACCGTTCTCCATTTGTCCACGTCTTCGGTAGCTGTGCATTGTGTGGCATCCTGCTTGCCTGGAGCTTCTCGTACCTGGGCGCTACGTGTGCGATCGAGCCACTGCTCCTTCAGCCTTTGCACACAGGTGTGGGGGACCCTGTCGCTCTGCGGCCTACTTCCGGAGCAACACGCACCTTGCAACGGCCCCCAGCCTGGTTTCCGCGGCCTCACTGCACGTATCCTTAGAGGCCTCCCAGATGGAGTCGGAGTAGATGGGGTCGGAGGATCGCGCCGCATCGCCGATGCATCGGCGATGCACCAGTGATGCCTTGACGACGTGGGCGATGCATGGGCGACGTCGACGTGAAGTAAATCGGGCTCCACATCGAGCCGCAATGGCGATGCACCGGCGATGCGGCGCATCCTTCGACCCCATCTACTCTGACCCCACCCAGGAGGCCTGGAATCCTGCACCCCGTATCCCGTACCCCGTATCCGGGACCCTTTCCCGGACCCACTGCACCCGTACCCTGTGCCCTCCGCCCCCCGCGCGGCACGGCCGCTGGAGCCTCCCCCGCCCTCCCCACGAGCCCGCCCCCCCCCCTCCTCCTCCCCTCCTCCTCCTCCTCCTCCTCCTCCTCCTCCTCCTCCCTCCTCCTCCTCCTCGTCCTCCTCCTCCTTCTCCTCCTCCTCCTCCTCCTTCTCCTCCTCCTCCTCCTCCTCCTCCTCCTGCTCCTCCTACTCCTCCTCTCTCCCTCCCCCCCGCCGGTGTGCGGCGCGCGCGCTGGAGCGCCCGGCCTCCAGCCGAGCCGCGGTCCCAGGCCTCGCTGACCACACCGCGCGGGGAGGCCTGGCTCGTGGTCTCTCTCGGGGGTCGGGGCTCGAGGATCGAGGCGGCGCTGCACTGAAATCTCCTGGGCCGCGTGCGGCCGTCGCCACGCATCCTCCTCCATCCTCCTCCGCCCCCTCAATCCTCCTCCTCTCCTCCTCCTCCTCTCCTCCCCCTCCTCCTCCTCCTCTCCTCCTCCTCCTCCTCCACCTCCTCCTCCTCCTCCCTCCTCCTCCTCCTCCTTCTCCCCTCCTCCTCGTCCTCCTCCTCCACCATCCTCCGCCCTGAGCCTCCTCCACCTCCTCCACCTCTCCTCCTCCTCCTCTTCTCCTCCTCCTCCACCTCCTGAATCCTCCTCCCTCCTCCTCTCCTCTTCTCCTCCTTCTCCCTCCCTTCTCTCCTTCTCTCCTTCTCCTCTTCCTCTCCTCTTCCTCTTCCTCTTCTCCTCCTCCTCCCCTCCTCCTCTCCTCCTCTCCTCCTCCTCCTCCTCCTCCTCCCCCTCCTCCCCCTCCTCCCCCACCCTCCT